>OY282584.1:58057619-58481741 GCA_958298965.1 Chrysolina haemoptera | reverse complement strand
CTAACCTAACCTAACCTAACCTAACCTAACCTAACCTAACCTAACCTAACCTAACCTAACCTAACCTAACCTAACCTAACCTAACCTAACCTAACCTAACCTAACCTAACCTAACCTAACCTAACCTAACCTAACCTAACCTAACCTAACCTAACCTAACCTAACCTAACCTAACCTAACCTAACCTAACCTAACCTAACCTAACCTAACCTAACCTAACCTAACCTAACCTAACCTAACCTAACCTAACCTAACCTAACCTAACCTAACCTAACCTAACCTAACCTAACCTAACCTAACCTAACCTAACCTAACCTAACCTAACCTAACCTAACCTAACCTAACCTAACCTAACCTAACCTAACCTAACCTAACCTAACCTAACCTAACCTAACCTAACCTAACCTAACCTAACCTAACCTAACCTAACCTAACCTAACCTAACCTAACCTAACCTAACCTAACCTAACCTAACCTAACCTAACCTAACCTAACCTAACCTAACCTAACCTAACCTAACCTAACCTAACCTAACCTAACCTAACCTAACCTAACCTAACCTAACCTAACCTAACCTAACCTAACCTAACCTAACCTAACCTAACCTAACCTAACCTAACCTAACCTAACCTAACCTAACCTAACCTAACCTAACCTAACCTAACCTAACCTAACCTAACCTAACCTAACCTAACCTAACCTAACCTAACCTAACCTAACCTAACCTAACCTAACCTAACCTAACCTAACCTAACCTAACCTAACCTAACCTAACCTAACCTAACCTAACCTAACCTAACCTAACCTAACCTAACCTAACCTAACCTAACCTAACCTAACCTAACCTAACCTAACCTAACCTAACCTAACCTAACCTAACCTAACCTAACCTAACCTAACCTAACCTAACCTAACCTAACCTAACCTAACCTAACCTAACCTAACCTAACCTAACCTAACCTAACCTAACCTAACCTAACCTAACCTAACCTAACCTAACCTAACCTAACCTAACCTAACCTAACCTAACCTAACCTAACCTAACCTAACCTAACCTAACCTAACCTAACCTAACCTAACCTAACCTAACCTAACCTAACCTAACCTAACCTAACCTAACCTAACCTAACCTAACCTAACCTAACCTAACCTAACCTAACCTAACCTAACCTAACCTAACCTAACCTAACCTAACCTAACCTAACCTAACCTAACCTAACCTAACCTAACCTAACCTAACCTAACCTAACCTAACCTAACCTAACCTAACCTAACCTAACCTAACCTAACCTAACCTAACCTAACCTAACCTAACCTAACCTAACCTAACCTAACCTAACCTAACCTAACCTAACCTAACCTAACCTAACCTTTTTTTTTTTTTTTTTTTTTTCTGGTGGGGTGGAAATCCTGCATAGGACACTGACCGCTTGGTATCCATCACGAGTCAGTAGTGTCAGACTCCTACTGACTAAAACCACCCCTAACCCTCTCCTATACCTGGGACGTGTCTAACTAAAGATTTCGCTTCAGGCATAGGCGGTTTCCTGCTGGTCTCTCTGTTTCTCTGTCTGTTTAGCAGTTTAGCCGTTTGAGTTCGTCAACGCCCTTCCCTCTGAAGATTTCTCTCCTCTCTCTCTTTTTGCTCCATAACTTTCCGTAAGAATTTTGCTCCGGCGTTCCAATTTTCCCTTGTCATGAGCATATTTTGAACCAGGTTTTCTGGAGTTGCCGCGACGCCTAGAAGCTGTTCCAGGTGGAACCTCTCCTCTTGCCATCTGGGGCAAGAGAACAGGGTATGCTCAGGGTCGTCTCTTTCCCCGCAGTAAATGCACTCTTCATCCTCCGTCTTGCCTATCCTGAAGGTGTAGGTTCTGAAGGCGCCGTGCCCACTCAGGGCCTGTGTGATGTAATAGTTAGACTTCCGGTAGGTGCTATTTAGCCACGGCTCTAGTCTTGGTATGAGCCTTTTCGTCCATTGGGAGTTACTTTCGTTTGATTGCCATCTGCGTTGCCAATTAATGATCGTATTTAATCTCTCCTCCTTTTTGGTCACGTTACTTGCTTCCGGCCTCTCTGCCAGGGTGATCCTTTCTTGCACTAGAAGGTCTAAAGGGGGTACTGCGGTGATCACACAGAGCGCCTCCGCTGCTACTGTGCGATATGCCATTGCAACCCTCAAGAGCATCTTTCTTTGCGTAGATTCGAACATCTTTTTGTACTTTTTGACTCTCATCGCGACGCCCCAGACGGGGGCTGCGTATAGCAGAACAGACTGCGTCACTCCATACAATACCCTCCTTTTGTGTTCCCCTGGTCCTCTTATATTTGGGAGGATCCTGACTAGAGCCGCGACTTGTTTATTGGCCTTGCTAACCACGTTCCTAACGTGTTCGTTGTAGATCAACTTGTCGTCAAGCCAGACCCCAAGGTATTTAACATACTTTTTAGGAGTGATGACTGTATTTCCCAATGTGAATCTAATGTCCTCTCTTTTCCTTGGGCCCTTCAATATGATGGCCTCTGTCTTCTCGGGGGCTATGTCTAGACCAGTGTCGGCCATCCATTTCTTGACCAGTTCCAGGCATTCGTTACCTTTGTCCATCAGGGTTTGTTTATCCCTGGCCGTGATTACAATTGCCAGGTCGTCCGCATATGCTGCCGAGTAGCAGCCTATCGGAAGGTTCATTTTAATTACATCATCGTATAGCACGTTCCACAGGGTCGGTCCTAGGACCGAGCCCTGCGGGACTCCTTGGGTCATCCTCTGGGAGTATGTCCCACTTCTCAAGCTCCTGTCGGTCAGGTATGCGTCGACCAGCTTTAAAAGGTAACCCGCTATCCTCAAACCCTTCAGTGTTTTAAGTATTTTCCCCCACTTTGCTGTGTTGAAGGCATTCCTAACGTCTATCAGCACAACCGATCCCCAAGTGATGTTTCTTCCTGTTGCCCTCTGGATTACATATCTGATGGCATCAACCGTGGACTTCCCTGATCTGAAACCGAATTGGGTTGCCGAAATCCCCCGATGCTCGGTTAGTTCTGCCTCCAGCCTGTTCTTAATCAGGTGCTCATAAAGCTTTCCAAAGCCGTCCAACAGACAAATGGGCCTGTACTTCTCGTCCTCCGGATTGCCCTTCGGGATCAGGGCTACATTTGCTGCCTTCCATCTCTCAGGGAAAAGGCATTCGGTGACCTGTCTGTTCATGATGTCTAGTATAACTTCGGGGATGGCTGCTGCTGCTATCCTAATAGACTCCGGGAGTATACCGTCTGGGCCTGGTGCCTTTTTCTCTTTTATCTTCCCTGTTGCGGCCTCTAGTTCCATCATGGTGAAAAGGGGGGGTTGTGTTTGGCTGTCTGCGACCGGGTCTCTAATTTCCACGTGGAGTGGGAATAGTGTCTCAATCTTGGTGGCCTTGACCTGGTGGTCCAGTTCGTAAGGGGTTCTCAGCTGTTTCAGTCCATCCATCACTATTTTATATCCCTGCCCCCATGGGTCCTCATCAAGTGCGTCACACAGTAGTCTCCACTGTTCCTTTTTGGATTTTTTAATCTCGTTCCTAACCTAACCTAACCTAACCTAACCTAACCTAACCTAACCTAACCTAACCTAACCTAACCTAACCTAACCTAACCTAAACCTTTTTTTTTTTTTTTTTTTTTTTTGGATTGGGGGGGAAATCCTCATAGGACACCGACCACTTGTTGTTCTATCGTGGCCGGTAGTGCCGGACTTTTACCGGCTAAAACCCCCCCGGCTGCATCGGAAAGGACCGCCTAGTACCCCCGTTACCGGTTAGCGTCAGACGGTTCCTTGCAGTTATTCCCCTCTCTTCCTCTCTTCCTCGTTCCTTTTCTCCATAATCTTCCTTACCCTTCTGTATATGACCTCGTACTTCCCTTCGTCCTCCAACATTATACTCACTATGTTTTCTGCCGTTATAGCTTCTCCTATTTCCTTTTCCATCCTATTCCGTTCGTCCTCATGCTTTATGCACTCAAATACCGCGTGGTTTGGGGTGTCCATGTCTCCACAGTTGACACATCTGTCATCCTCCGCCTTCCCGATACTCTCCGTATACTTCCTGAAGGATCCGTGTCCCGTCAGGAACTGGGTGAAGTGATAATCCGTTTTCCTATATTTGCAGCTTACCCACGGCTCCAATTCCGGGATCAGTACCCTCGTCCACTTTGCCCTTCTGCTGTCTTCTTCCCATTCCTCCTGCCATCTCTTCATTGTCTCCTCCCTGGCTGCCTTTCTTACCTCTTTACCGTTCCCGTCTGAGTTGGTATATATATATGCGCTTTCCTCTGCTAATAGGTGGATCGGTGGGATTCCCGCTATAACCTGTAGGGCTGCTGCAGACACGGTTTTATACGCGCTGCATACCCTTAGTAACGCCTTCCTTTGCACCCCAGTTATCTTTTCTTTATATCTTTTAATTGTGAGTGCGCCATGCCATACAGGAGCTCCATAGAGCAGTATTGACTGAACAACCCCGTACAGCATCCTACTTCTATTACTCCCGGGCCCTCCTATGTTTGGCAGCAGTCTTGCTAGTGTGGCCATCCTGTTTTCCGCCTTCTTGGCTATTTCGGTGACGTGATCCCCGAAGGTACCTTGGTGGTCAATATATATTCCCAGATACTTTAGGCTCCTGCTTGGTCTAATTGTGTCGGCCCCTATCTTGAATCTGATCTTTTCCCTTATCCTTGCCTGCTTCGTACCTTTCAGAATTACGGCCTCTGTCTTATGGCTTGCGATCTTTAAGTCGTGTTCCACCATCCACCGTTCCACCTTTTCTATGGTAACGTTGGCCTTTTTCACCATTCCTTCCCTTGTGTTGGATTCTACAAGGATCACCAAGTCGTCCGCAAACGCCATTGTTCTTGCGCCCTGGTCCAGTGGGAGGTTGAGGACCCCGTCATATACCACATTCCATAGTATCGGACCCAGCACCGAACCCTGTGGTACTCCTGTACTTATCTTCATGTCCGTTCCGTTTCCTATGATTATTCGCCTATTCTTAAGGTATTCATTTATGATATTTACCATGTAATCATCCACTCCCTTCCTGACCAGTGCCTGTATTATCAGGCTCCACGTGGCCGTATTGAACGCATTCTCCACATCCACCGTAACCATTGCCATCCATTTGTTGTCGCTTGTCTCTACTAACTCCCTTATCTTCATCGCTGCCTGGACTGTCGATCTTCCTTTCCTGAATCCATATTGCTGATCCGACAGTTGCCCCATTTCTTCCAGCTTTCTCTCCAGCCTGTTCTTTATCACTGTTTCGTATAGCTTTCCGGGTACGTTTGTCAGGCATATGGGTCTGTATGCCCTTGGATCTTCTACGGGTTTCCCATTCTTCCATATCAGAACTAGCTTCGCCACCTTCCAGATGTCCGGGAATTCCTGTTCTTTTATGAGTTTGTTAAGTACGCTGAGAATCGTTTCTGGTATCTGTTCCACCACCACTCTCATCACCTCCGTTGTGATTCCGTCAGGTCCTGGGGCCTTCTTCTTCTTCATTCCTCTTATCGCTTCTTGAATTTCTTTTTCTGTTATGTCTGGTACCTGCTCCACTCTCTCCCTGACCTCCTCTATATCCTCCTTTTCTGGGAACAGCATTTTGGCCGACTCCTTCATGTTCTCCTCGCTTTGTCTGTATGGCGGTGAGGGGTTTATCTCTCGCATCACTATTTTATAGCCCTGCCCCCATATGTCCGTCTCAAGATCTTCGCATATCTTCCCCCATAATTCTCTTTTCGATTTGTTTATGGCCCTTTTCAACATTTTTTTCCCTTCCTTCAGTCCTTGGTGTCTTACTCTCCTCTGCTCCTCCGTGTCCGTTCTGTGTGCTCTCGTCATTGCTCTTCTCATTCCCAGGCACTGCCTTTTTAGGTCAAATATTTCCTGGTTCCACCAGTATGGGGTTCTCCTTTCGTGCTCATCTCTATTACTGATTTTTGCCTTTTCCATTCCCTATCTTATTTGCCCAATCAGGTTCTTCTCCTGTATGTCCTTCCTCACTCCTATTTTTGCTATTTCCTGTGTTAGTTTATTCATATCGTACATTTTCCGTGGTTTCCCTTTGTTGGCTTTTACATTCTGATCCATTTGTATATCGAATCTTATATGGGTGTGATACGTTAGTATATTTTCCTCTTCGCTTCTCCAATTTATTATTTTGTTCGCTTTTCTAGCCTCGCAGCAGGTGACGTCTATGTGCGTTCTGGATTCTCCCCTCACGAATGTCGGCTCTCCCGTGTTCACGGCGACCAGGTCGAGTGTACTCATCCACTCCGTCCAAATCTCTCCTCTATTGTCCGTTTCCGGTGCCCCCCATTGTGGTGATTTGGCATTGATATCTCCTGCCACTACCTTCCACTTACCATTTCTGTCATTTACGTCTTCCATGATATTCTTAACTTTTGCTTCATACTCTTCTAGTGTCATATTGGGGGGTAGGTAGCACGCTATTAGTTCTACTTTTTTGAATTTTACCCTAATATAGCCTTCCTTCCTCACCACTTGTTCTATACCGCAGTTTCTATTTCTTACGTGTACCGCGACCAGATTTGCCCTGTCCAATATCCACCCCTGCTTACTTGCTCGTGCTGTGTTTGGTTCCGAGGCTATTACCAAATCCACCCCGTCTCTTAATGCCGACTCCTCCACCATATCGTGCGCCAATGACGCCCTCCCCACGTTTACTTGCATTACCCTTAGTTCTGTAAATTGTACCCTTCGCTCTCCTCAACATTGTCTTCCTGCACCTTATCTTCCAAATCGAATTCTTCCACTTCTGGTTCTTTCGGCCCTCTTTCACTTCTTTCCTCTTCCTTTCTTGCTTCTGCTTCCCTGTACACAGTTTCTATGGCCATCTGCATATTGTATCCCCAGTACCCTCCTTCCTTTTGCCTTACCTCTCTCCTTTCTTCCATTTCTCTTCCCCGGTTGTATCGCTTCCTCGTTTCCTTTAATGCTGTCTTGAATGCTTGGCATCCTCTTGTTCCCTGCTTGTGCCCTTCGACGTTGCACGCTAGGCAGTAGGTTGGGTTCTCGCATTCTGCTACCCTATGTCCCTCCTTTCCGCATTTGTAGCAGTTACCTGACCTGTCCTGCCCATTGCATCCGTCTGTGAGGTGCTCGTAACTCCAGCATCTTTTGCAGTATGCCACCTTGTGTCTTCGCTCCATCCTGCACCTTGCCAGTCCTATTCTTATATAGCCCTTAGTTGCCAGTTCTTCGGCTTCTTTCCTGGGAACCCTTACTGTTGTTGCCAGGGTATCTCCCTCCAATGGTCTCGCCTCGCTGATTCCCCAACCTTCTTCCCACTTTCCCACACATCCCTCTATTGCTTTCCTGATATCTTCCTTTGTGGTATCACACAGCATTCCTCTGATGTGCACATTTTCGAGGTCCCTTTCCTCGCCCAGAGTAGTGACCTTCATGGTTCCTCTCTCGTCTAGGGCGCTTTTTATTTCCTTCAGTGCTCCATGGTCCTTGTCCAGGGTCAGGAGAGTCCTCCCATCCTTAGTGCTCCTGATCTCCCTTATACATTGGGCAGCTCCCCTTCCATTCATAGCGGTTTTTATATTTTCCAGTACCTCCTTATGGGTCTTTTCTCCTTCCGAAATAAGGACTCCGTATGTAATCCTTTCCCTCCTCTTCGTTACGTCTTCCCCTCTAGTTGGTGTATATATCGCTACTTTTGTCTTGCCTTGGTGGAATATTGCTTCTACCATCTTTTGTAGGGTTTTTAGTTTCGGTCCTTTGATGTGGTGAACACAAATCTCCTCATCCTCCTTCGTTTCCTCTCTCAGTTGTTTCAATCTTCTCCACGTGCCTTCATGCGTTCCGTCCAGCTTCATTTTTATCACTTTTTTCCTCGTTTGTTTGCCGGTTCTTTTCATTTTGGTGATCTGTTCCATCACCTCTATTTGTTCTGTTAGACCTGTGAGTTCCGGGTATTTCTCCCTATACATCTTCTGTATTCCGGTATTCATTTCTTCGTCTCCAGGTTCTATCATCACCACCTTTGTCACCTCATCGCCCGTTTCCAGGGGGTTTCCTACTATGGTTCTCGTTTTCTTGAATATTTCCTCCGCCCATTCGTAGGTCTCCATTTCCTTGTAGTTCTCGTATTCTATTTCGGTGTCCGGTATTTCTGTTATGATCTTGTTTCCACATTTGCACTCACCTTCTCTTTTTTTTCTGACTTCTTTTTCGCTTTTCAATTCCTCTTCCAATTTCTTTATGGTTTTTTCCATTTCTTCTATTTTGTCTGCTGCTTTTTTAGCTTCTTCCTCGGCTTCTTTCATTTCTTCTTCGGTTTCTTGTCCTTCTCTCTCGCTTTCCTTCCTCATCCCTGTCAGTATCTCCTCTACCTGTTCCAGGAATTGCGCTCCTTCCTTGAGGCGACCTGTCTCCATATTCATCCTCTTCGCCATTTTTTTTATTTCCACTTTGGTGTTGGTATTGTCCCTGACAAGCGTCATCAGCTGTTCTCCCATGTCGGCCAGTTTTTCGACCATTTTCTTTAGGTTTAGGATCTCTCTCGCTTTTTCGTCTACTGTCGTTCTCTTTCTGCTCTCCTCCTCCGGAGTCCCTTTCCGTTTTCTCTTCCTCTTTTTTTCTTGATCTTCGTCGATTAGTACTACTTCTGGTGTGTACTCTCCTTGGTTCCCCTGTGGCGTCTTGGAGATGTCCTCCCTTTGTGCTTCCGCTTTGGTGGGAGTTCGTGCCAGAGACGATCTGCGCACGGTCGGATCTATTTCACTATTCCACTCGTACATTTTATTTGTCTTTTGGTTTTGCTCCATAATTGTTCCCACGAGTAGCTAGGGAAATCTCAGTCCGCCCCTGCAGAGCCCCGCGTGCAGGGGTAAGGCTTCCTACAGCAGGAGGGCGCCAATTTCCCACCGGCTCCGTTAGAGACCATATATCGCCTGGCCATTCACCCCTCGGCACGGGTCGCTTAACACCTTAGGTTGCGGATTTTTGGAAGGGTTTACTCCCTGGGCGAAGATAGGTGGAGGGTAAGAAAGAAGACGGAAGAGAACAAGAGTTTGCCAAGTAAGGCCTAGGGAAAGTTTAAAGTTATCTCACCCAAGACAAGAAGAAGAAAGGTAAGATAGGCCAGAGAACTCCCAGGGTCCGCCATCCCTGCACACCAGATGTGTGTCTCCTCCAGGAGGGTTTTTTTTCGAGTGTTCCCCCTCTAGATCCAATTGGGTTCTGTAAGAGACAGTCCGGCCACGAGTAGGCACCCAACGGTCTTGCCGGTGGAGAGGCTATACGTCTCCGCATCACACCAGCCTGGGAAAGGTAGATGTTGCCACCTACCTCGATACACCCACCTTTTTTTTTGAGCAGTGGGTTTATCCGAAGTCCCTCGGACCAACCTAACCTAACCTAACCTAACCTAACCTAACCTAACCTAACCTAACCTAACCTAACCTAACCTAACCTAACCTAACCTAACCTAACCTAACCTAACCTAACCTAACCTAACCTAACCTAACCTAACCTAACCTAACCTAACCTAACCTAACCTAACCTAACCTAACCTAACCTAACCTAACCTAACCTAACCTAACCTAACCTAACCTAACCTAACCTAACCTAACCTAACCTAACCTAACCTAACCTAACCTAACCTAACCTAACCTAACCTAACCTAACCTAACCTAACCTAACCCTAAAACTTCGATTTCTTATTTGTCTTCGTTTTTCATTTTCGGACTTCAATTTAGCTCAGATAGGCCCCCGGCAAGTTGATTTAGAGAATTAATGTTGGATTAGATAGTTTTGATCTAACCTATCCTAGCTTATTTAACCTAACCTGGCTTATCTAACCTAACTTAGATTTCTTATTTGTCTTCGTTTTTCATTTTTGGACTTCAATTTGGCTCAGATAGGCCCCCGGCAAGTTGATTTAGAGAAATCATCTTGGATTAGATAGTTTTGATTTAACCTATCCTGGCTTATCTAACCTAACCTGGCTCAACTAACCTAATTTCGATTTCTTATTTGTCTTCGTTTTTCATTTTCGGACTTCAATTCAGCTCAGATAGGCCCCCGGCAAGTTGATTTAGAGAAATCATGTTGGATTAGATAGTTTTGATCTAACCTATCCTAGCTTATCTAACCTAACCTGGCTCAACTAACCTAATTTCGATTTCTTATTTGTCTTCGTTTTTCATTTTCCGTCTTCAATTAGGCTCAGATAGGCTTCCGGCCACTTGATTTAGAAAAATTATGTTGGATTAGATAGTTTTGATCTAACCCAACCTGGCTTTTCTAACCTAACTTCGATTTATTGTTTGTTTTTGTTTTTTATTTTTCGAGAGAGTTGTCAAAATTGAAAATTGAATTATATGGAAAATTCTGGGAAAAAATGGTCCTTCGGGCCGGATTTCGAAAAAAAAATGGTCGTTCGGGCCGGATTTTCTCCATAACTCGGTAACCGTTGGTCCTAGAGAGTAACTGAGGACATTTTTGGATTCCTCTCGACGAGATCTATCGATTACGACTATTTTCGACCCAAGGTTAGCGAATTTTTCACTTTTTCCGTATCTCGAAAACGGCTCATAGAACTTGGACGAAACCTGTCTAGGAGTGTTTCTCGTCGTCTAAAACGTAAGAATAAACATTAAAAAAGGTATGTTAGTGGTTTTTTGGGTAATCTAACCTGGCTAAACTTCGATTTTTTTTTTTCTTTTTTTTTTTTTTCATTTTTCAACTTCAAATTGGCTGGGAAGGCTTCGGCCAGTTGACTCAGTCAATTTGGGTTGGAAGATAGTTTTGATCTAACCTAACCACGCTCATCTAACCCAACTTTGATTTCTTATTTGTCTTCGTTTTTCATTTTCCGACTTCGATTTGGCTCAGATAGGCCCCCGGCAAGTTGATTTAGAGAATTAATGTTGGATTAGAAGTTTAGATCTAACCTATCCTGACTATCTAACCCAACTTCGATTTATTGTTCGTTTTTGTTCGTTTTGTTTCGACTTCAAATTGACCCGGAAAGACTCGGTCAGTTGATTCAGTCAATTCGGGTTGGATTAGATAGTTTTGATCTAACCTAACCTGGCTTATCTATCCAACTTCGATTTCTTATTTGTCTTCGTTTTTCATTTTCCGTCTTCAATTAGGCTCAGATAGGCTTCCGGCCACTTGATTTAGAAAAATTATGTTGGATTAGATGAGATATGCAGGTGCGTGAAAATTCGTGGTGTGAGAACGCACGAAACTGAAACGTTTATGACATTTGGAATCTATCAAAACTTTATAATTCTGATTTCTACACTGTGGTCAATGATTTTACACTGTTGTTCGTCTCCAGAGCTCACTACGCAAACGTCGCAAACAGTTATGGAATGAAACACAGACACACATTAAATGCAGTTTATTTTCTCCATATAATTAATGTAAATATTTTACAGATTTTACCGGTAAGTATGAAAAGATCAGCACATGAAAAACTTAGTGGACGGGTACTTATTTTTACATACACACAAAACATCAATCAACTAGAGATTCGGTACCTCGCTGCGCTGAAGAAATAAAAGCATCGATACTTCAGGTAAACGATAAATAAAATGATGTGCTCTCTATATCACATGCACCACGGACTACAATAGGTTCGTCCACGATACAAGTCGAAATTATTTACAGATGGCTAAGTTATAGCCAACAAAAATTGCACTGATACAACTACTGTTTCAAGAAAACGGCGGCGACTCGACACTATTCAGATACACTAAATTATATAAAAATAACAATTAGGCTCGATCAAATCAACTAGACTAACAATTTTCACACAGTCAATTGAATAATTTACACACTGTTCCCGTTTCTTTTTTTTATATATTCTCATCTCGTTCTGGGTCCAAACGAATTGCACGCTTTTGCGCATAGGTCACCTGTAGGTGGAGAGCCATCGTTCATATCATACAACACTTGTGCTATCGTTCTAGAAGACTCTGTTGCTGAGGGCCACATTAGCTAGGTGCGACTCGTAGGACTTGAAGTATCTGCAAAACGACACAAAATGAATGTAACATAACTAATTCCTCTCACTACACTTACAAAAAAATGGTCGTTCGGGCCGGATTTTCTCCATAACTCGGTAACCGTTGGTCCTAGAGAGTAATTGAGGACATTTTTGGATTCCTCTCGACGAGTTCTATCGATTGACACCATTTTCGACCCAAGGTTAGCGAATTTTTCACTCAGTTAAAAAATTGAAATCGTAATAACTCGGAAACCGTTGGTCCTAGAGAGTAATTGAGGACATTTTTGGATTCCTCTCGACGAGTTCTATCGATTGACACCATTTTCGACCCAAGGTTAGCGAATTTTTCACTCAGTTAAAAAATTGAAATCGTAATAACTCGGAAACCGTTGGTCCTAGAGAGTAACTAAGGACATTTTTGGATTCCTCTCGACGAGTTCTATCGATTGACACCATTTTCGACCCAAGGTTAGCGAATTTTTCACTTTTTCCGTATCTCGAAAACGGCTCATAGGACTTGGACGAAACCTGTCTAGGAGTGTTTCTCGTCGTCTAAAACGTAAGAATAAACATTAAAAGAGGTATGTTAGTAGTTTTTTGGGTATAACCCTAACCTAAACCTAACCACCTGCCGAAAATCTATCCTATCTCTAATATCTCGGAAACCACCCGGTATTATCATCCAATTTTTTCAACCACAGATACTACTCGGATAAACCTACAAAATGAGAGCCGACTCTCGATTCGAACCGCCACTAAAAGCCCTACTAACCTAACTTTTGATCTAACCCATCCTGGCACTTCTATCCTTACTTCAATTTCTTATTCGTTTTTGTTTTTCATTTTCCCACTTCATTTGGCTCATATACGCCAACGGCAAATTAATATAGACGAATCGTTTTGGATTTTATAGTTTTGATCTTACCTATTCTGGCTTATCTAACCCAACTTCAATTCATTGTTCGTTTTCTTCTTCATTTTTCGACTTCAAATTGGCCCGGATTGCGTCTCGGCTAGTTGATTTAGTCAATTCGGGTTGGATTGGATAGTTCTAATTTAACCTAACCTGGCTTATCTAACCTAACTTCGATTTCTTATTTGTCGTTTTTCATTATTCTACTTGAATTTGGCTCCGATAGGCCTCCGGCAAGTTAATTCAGACAAATCATGTTGGAACAGATAGTTTTGATCTAACCTATCCTGATTTATCTAACCCAACTTCGATTTATTGCTCGTTTTTGTTTTTCATTTTTCGACTTCAAATTGGCCCGGATAACCTCTCGGCCAGTTGATTTAGTCAATTCGGGTCGTATTACATAGTTCTGATCTAAACTAACCTGGCTTTCTAACCTTAGTTCGATTTTCAATTCGTATTTGTTTTTCATTTTCCGACTTCAATTTGGCTCAGATAGGCCTCCGGCAAGTTGATTCAGACAAATCATGTTGGATTAGATAGTTTTGATCAAACCTAACCTGGCTCATCTAACCTAACTTCGATTTTTAATTCGTCTTTCTTTTTCATTTTCCGACTTCAAATTGGCTCAGATAGGTCTTCGGCAAGTTGATTTAGAGAAATTATGTTGGATCAGATAATTTTGATCTAACCTATCCTGGCTTACCTAACCAACTTCGATTCATTGTTGATTTTTGTTTTTCATTTTTCGATTTCAAATTGGCCTGGATAGCCTCTCGGACAGTTGTTTCAGTCAATTCGTGTTGGGTTAGGCAAGTTGATTTAGACAAATCGTTTGGATAAGATATTTTTGATCAAACCTAACCTATCTAACCTAATCTAACCTAACTTTAATTCGCCTTTGTTTTTCAATTTCTTAATTCAATTTGTCTCAGATAGGCCTCCGGCAAGTTGATTTAGAGAAATCATGTTGGATTGGTTAGTTTTGATCTAACCTATCCTGGCTTATCTAACCCAACTTTGATTTTTTGTTCGTTTTTTGTTTTTCATTTTTCGAGTAAAAATTGGCCTGGATAGCCTCTCGGACAGTTGTTTCAGTCAATTCGGGTTGGTTTAGGCAAGTTGATTTAGACAAATCGTTTGGATGAGATAGTTTTGATCAAACCTAACCTGGCTCATCTTACCTTACTTCGATTTTTAATTCGTCTTTGTTTTTCATTTTCCGACTTCAAATTGGCCTGGAGTTGGAGTCGAGTCGAAGTTGTATCGGAGTCGGAGTCGGATCGGAGTCGGAATCGGATCGGAGTCGGGTCGGAGTCGGATCGGGTCGGGTCGGAGTCGAGTCGCAGTGAAGTCGGAGTCGAGTCGCAGTGAAGTCGGAGTCGAGTAGAGTGTAGTGTAGTGTAGTCCTGTGTAGTGTATTGCAGTGTAGTGTAGTCAGAGCCGTCCCAAAGCACAGTGCTCGTGAAAGTGCTCGAATTACTTTTGTGCTCTTAAGCACTATGTTCCCGAGCACTTTCCTAATTCAGTGCTTAGTATTACTAAGCCTTTCCATATAAATTAATCTTGTCGAAACATAAAGTCGCGGCAGATGGCACCCCGCGTCACCCTCCACCAAAAATCAATTTTTTTCGATTAGTACTGCGATTTCTGTGTGAACGTAGATGTGTATGCATTTCTCATGCAGGGTCAACAACAAAGCAGGGTGGGCACCGTTGCATTTCTCATGCAGGGTGAAAAATGTACGGTGCCTACCAAGGCTTCATAAACCCTGGGTGGGCACCCTGTTTTCGACCCTGTTTTCGACCTTGTTTTTGACTATGCACGTGCTTCAAAAACTCTGGGTGGTCACCCTGCATGAGATATGCAGGTGCGTGAAAATTCGTGGTGTGAGAACGCACGAAACTGAAACGTTTCAGTTCACATAATGAAAGATTTATGACATTTGGAATCTATTAAAACAAATAAATAACTTTATAAATCTGATTTCTACACTGTGGTCAATGATTTTACACTTTTGTTCGTCTCCAGAGCTCTTACGCAAGCAGTTATGGAATGAAACACAGACACACATTAAATGCAGTTTATTTTCTCCATATAATTAATGTAAATATTTTACAGATTTTACTGGTAAGTATGAAAAGATGCATATGAATCAGCACATGAAAAACTTAGTGGACGGGTACTTATTTTTACATACACACGAAACATCAATCAACTAGAGATTCGGTACCTCGCTGCGCTGAAGAAATAAAAGCATCGATACTTCAGGTAAACGATAAATAAAATGATCTGCTCTCTATATCACATGCACCACGGACTACAATAGGTTCGTCCACGATACAAGTCGAAATTATTTGCAGATAGCTAAGTTATAGCCAACAAAAATTGTACAGATACAACTACTGTTTCAAGAAAACGGCGGCGACTCGACACTATTCAGAAGGTTCTGTACACTTAATTATATAAAAATAACAATTAGGCTCAATCAAATCACCTAGACTAACACTTTGTATACAGTCACTTGAATAATTTACACACTGTTCCCGTTTCTTTTTTTTTATATATTCACATCTCGTTCTGGGTCCAAACGAATTGAACGCTTTTGCTCATAGGTCACCTGTAGGTGGAGAGCCATCGTTCATACAGCTGGTTAACGGAAAAAACAATTTTAAACAATTTTTTTTTTTCAACAATATCATACAACACTTGTGCTATCGTTCTAGAAGACTCCATGCTGAGGGCAACATTAGCATTAGATTTCTCTAAATCAATTTGCCGGGGGCGTATATGAACAAAATTGAAGTAGCAAAATGAAAAACGAAGACGAATAAGAATTCGAAGTTAGGTTAGATAGGCCAGGATAGATTAGATAGGCCAGGATAGGTTAGATCAAAACTATCTGATCCAACATGATTTGTCTAAATCAACTTGCCGGAAGCCTATTAGAGCCAAATTCAAGTAGAAAAATGAAAAACGACAAATAAGAAATCGAAGTTATGTTAGATAAGCCAGGATAGGTTAGATCAAAACTATCTAATCCAACATGATTTGTCTAAATCAACTATCTGGGGGCATATATGAGCCAAACTGAAGTAGGAAAATGAAAAACAAAGACGAAGAAGGAATCGAAGTTAGGTTAGATAAGACAGGATAGGTTAGATCAGAACTATCTAATCCAACCCAAATTGACTGAATCAACTGGCCGAGAGGCTATCCGGGCCAATTTGAAGTCGAAACATTAAAAACAAAAACGAGCAATAAAACAAAGTTGGGTCAGATAGGCTAGTTTAGGTTAGATCAGAACTATCTAATCCAACCCGAATTGACTGAATCAACTGGCTGAGAGGATATCCGGGCCAATTTGAAACTAAAAATTAAAAACAAAAACGAACAATAAATCTATGTTGGGTTAGATAAGCCAGGTTAGGTTAGATCAAGACTACTTTATCCGAAACGATTTGTCTGAATCAACTTGCCGGGAGCGTATATGAGCCAAATTGAATTAGGGAAATGAAAAACAAAGACGAATAAAAAATCGAAGTTGGGTTAGATAAGCCAAGATAGGTTAGATCAAAACTATCTAATTCAACCCGAATTGACTGAAACAACTGGCCTAGAGGATATCCGGGCCAATTTGAAGTCGAAAAATGAAAAATAATGACGAATAAAAAATCGCAGTTGGGTTAGATCAGCCAGGATAGGTTAGATCAAAACTATCTAATCCAATATGATTTGTCTAAATTAACTTGCCGGAGGTCTATCTGAGCCAAATTGAAGTCGGAAAATGAAAATCAAAGACGAATAAGAAATAGAATTTAGGTTAGGAGAGCCAGGTTAGGTTAGATCAGAACTATCTAATCCAACCCAAATTGACTGAATCAACTGGCCGTGAGGCTATCTGGGCCAATTTGAAGTCGAAAAATGAAAACAAAAACGAGCAATAAATCGAAGTTGGGTTAGACAAATCAGGATAGGTTAGATCAAAACTATCTAATCCAACATGATTTGTCTGAATCAACTTGCCGGGGGCGTATATGAGCAAAATTGAAGTAGGAAAATGAAAAACGAAGACGAATAAGAAAATGAAAGTTAGTTCAGATAAAAAATCAAAGACGAATAAGAAATAGAATTTAGGTTAGAGGAGCCAGGTTAGGTTAGATCAGAACTATCTAATCCAACCCGAATTGTTTGAATCAACTTGCCGGGGGTCTATATATCTGAGACAATTTTAAGTTAAAAATGAAAATCGAAGAACCTAACCTACATATATACATATATACACATATATATTTCTCTTTTAAAACAACATATATTGTTTTTATCTCCCTCAATTTTACCAAACCGAATCGGAGTCCCTGTATATTTCCAATTTGAATAAAATTCATACTCATTTTATCTGCGCCTCTAGGTGGCACAGCTTGGGAGATGATAGTGAATCTATTTATTAAAGTAGGGGTGATTCACTCCCCTTTCAGTATGAGTCACTCTTGTTGGAAGTCGTATTTACAGAAGGGACGCTTTAATGTGAATCCATTTTTTGCAAACATTAGGTGAACGCGCCTAACAATTTCGTGGCATTTGAACAATGAATGCTAGATGGTCATATATAATTGGAAAAAACACGCTAATGCTGAAAATATGTGCTTTAGGTGTATTATATATATGAATATAACGCTGATGTGTTTTGGAAAGTTTAAATTGGTCGAAACAAACTTTTCTTTCACATGTAAACCAGAAATTGTCTTGAGATGTTCTGACAGGAGGAGCTATAGAGCTAATAATAATAAAATACCTGAATCTGCTGGCATGTTCTGATGACATTGTTATTTCAATGTAACATAATGAAGTTCATTATAGGCCAAGGACCATTATGTAATTGAAATGTAAAGTTTCTGAATGTTTAGCATCGAATAAACTTTGTGTATTTGACAGTGAATAAACAATTTGCTGTTGCATGTCAACGAAAGGCACAGCTTGCTCGCTATTTTTCATAAAGAATAACTCGAATCTATATGTTGTTTCAAAAATGCTCAATTTGGAATTTGAAAAATATTTATATAAACCTAACTGATGCGTCAGCAGATACATTTTGTATGAAATTCAGATCATAAACGATCATTATACTGCACGCCGTGTTATCGGACTCGGTTATCGCTTCGTCCGATAATATTCACGGCTACTATACCATAATGATCGTCATTGCGATCCTTATAACATAAATATCAGTTGATCAGTCACAAATGTGAAACTGAAGGAAACTGTATATTTAAAACATTGGCTCTCAATCGTAGTTGGAATTCGAATTCTCGAGAGCAGAGGGATCAAAATCTCTAAATCCCAATTGTATACAGTATCGCATACGCACTTCCTCGTCCACTGATTTTTTTCTTCCTTAGCTTGAGTCTTTTTTGGAGAAGTCAGATTATTTTTACGCTTTTGGCTTCTTTTGCTTGTTTGTTCTTCTGCCTTGACTTCTCCTGCTCAATCTCATCCTTGAATAGAGTATCTGCCAATATAGCTCACTTGCGTTTTTTTATAAGGTAGGTAGGTGTCGTTTCCATCTCTCGTATTTCATGTAACCCTATAAGAGACCTGTTAGATTTTATAAACTCTTGGATTGTTCAAGATCAAAATAGAGGAAAGGTGAGCTATATAGTGATAGGTTTTAAATGAAGTTTATTATACAATCTGCAAAAAGCCTTCTCACCCGCAAGGTTTCCATCCGGATGTTGAATTTTTTCGTTTGCACATTGATTAAGTATTTGACGTCTTTCGAATGTTCTCTGTGCTTGTCTCTAGATTTTCTGATTCTTTTCCTGTAGCTGTTATCAGCTCATCTTCCTTTTGATTGGTTGGATGCTTGTCTATGGAGCGATATCCTTCAATCCGCACCTTCTTGAAATCTCCAGCAGGGCTGATTCTCAGTCGGGTGGTGCGGCGACCGGGGGTTATTTTATCACCGGTTACCAAACAGTCCCGAAGTATTCGATCCGGGCCCTTCCTTGTCTCCCACTAAAGACAAATTTTACATTTCTCGTAGCGAGTTCCTTCCATCCCCTCTCGTGAAAGCCTTGGCAGAATTATCAGCCGGGTGCTACGGCGGCTGCGGGCGATTCGTTCATCTACTATCAGTCCCGCAGCACCCGATCTGAGTCACCCATAGAGTGTAACTCTCGTTAGCCGCATCATTTCAATTCATGTCGTTGCCCATCAGGGTACACCACGTGTTGGTGAAAGTAGCGTTGGGATTCACGTACTTCAGATATCCCCTCGAACCTCCAAGTGACTTGTGGTAAAAAAAATTATTTGAATAATAAAATCACTGACTTGCTTGTCTACAGGAAAGCATATGTAACAGCATATATAACAGCTAGGTCCCCATTGCCAAATCTTGCCAAATCTTTGCTTTGCCAAATCTTTTCATATATAAGAGTTGCTAGGCTTTTGAATAATAAAAAAAAATGGAGCAAGCAAAGATGTGACAGAGAAGCATTGCGCGTATTATTTAATGCGATAGAGGAGGACGCAGTATGTAACAGCTGCGCCGGAGCGCGAAGCGCGGAGCCGAAGAATGTTGAAAAGAGACAAGTATACACTCTAACCAAAGCATTGAAATGGTTAGGCCAACAAATATAAATATTGAGTGTTATATATTTCATTACCCTGTGTAGGATAGGAGGGTTGTTAAGTATCTTGAGGGAAGGTTGTGGTTCTGAATGTCAGAGTGACAGGGTATTATTTTGAGAAACTTCTCTTCAGAATATTTTGTAAAGTAATTGAATCATTAAAGTTCATTTGTGCAAACTATACAGTCTTTCACGTGTTTGGCGTCGACTATCACTGACAAAACCCAAAATATTGAAAACATGAGATCATCGATGGATTTTATTTTCTTCTATTTAATTGGATCTTCGATGCCAAAAACTTTTGAAAAAATCGCAGAGCCTATAATATAATCATTGAACTTTGTTCATCAAGTGCTGACTATACGTATACATTAGTTTAATTTTTGATCGATACTTCTCGCCATCAATCAAAGATTCCGAACTTCAGCATACACAGGAATTTAATATTCCGAACGACATTTCAGAAACATATTTTATTTGATAAAATATAAATTTTATCCAGTAAGCAGATGAGTGCAGTTCGACCTTGCTTGATGGAATCATTACTGTAATCAACCGCGCGATTTGCGCTATACGATTTTTATAATAGAAATGTATATACAGTCAACTTGTTTAAACTTGCATGGGACAGTTCTGCGCTTCAACCTGAAGTAACTATCACTTTAATAATCTCAAAAAACATACAAAAAATATCCACATTCCAAAGGACACTTAGGCTCGACATTCCCAATATTTGAAAGTTCTATACATGGCCATTTGATAAAAATAAGATATTCTTTATCCCAAGTTAGGGCATTGGGACCAGCCACGTATTTCTAGTATTTTTGTATTTATATATAGCTTTTATATCTAACTTGGGATGGTTGTGGGCATTGTGGGGTTTTAAAAAAAAGTTTAGATTGATTTCCCAACAAAATAAAAAGATGTCCCAGCAAACATCACACTAACATTAGACTTCGTGAATTCTAGGATACGATCTGGGTATTTATTTGCATTTCCTCCTAACTATGACAGTTTCTTTACCAAGATTGTCTTGCATGCTAGTCTCACCTTAGTTAATGGGTGCTTTGAGGGAGACATCTTCGAAAGTCAGTAAGCTCTGCAAAATAAGCTTCGTTAAGGTCAGATATCACAGCTGCTTGTGGTTTAACGGTCACCTTTTCGGTTTTTTTGGCTCCTCATAAAATCTTCAAGCTATCTGGATCCTGCCTGTTTTTAGTAAATCGCGGTTGTTCTATGACTTTGGCGTCCAAAAATCTTTTGAATGGTATTTTTCAGATCGAACTTGAAAAGAGGAAATCACCAGTATGCTGCTAATCCAAGAAATCAGCAATTATCTTCTCTTCTTGGTTAGAGAAAATAGGAGAAAGGCCTTCGTTTTAAAAGTGTTTACCATTTAGTTATCTCTGAATAGACGACTTGAACAAGCCAAACTGCTTCTCCGCCTCTCGCAAACTGTTTTCTCTATACGTACTGCGTTTCCTATACCTTATACAGTATACGGCATCAGTATACTGTTTATATGTATGCCCTTGACATGACGTCAAATCACGGGCCTACAACAAAAAACTTCTACATTCCATGTGAAATGTTAAGAGTGTAGGATCATGGATCATTTGCGAAGTAACAATATGTCTATGGTAATCATATACAATACAATTACAACTGAGTCTTCTTGGAAGAACGTTGCACAAATATCTGTCAGATGTAATTCAATGTCCATCGTGGTATTAGCCAGGGAAGTATTGTTTTCTGTCAGCCTCATATTTTTCACATGGTGGAAATATTTGGAGAGAAGGGTTATACTTCGACATTGTCGATTTTACTATTTCATTTAGTTATTTGATACTCTCCGGTAAAAATTCTCTAGATATTAGGTATATTTTACATTTCAGTACAATAGTTTATGAATAGAAACTTATTTTCAAAGATATTTTTTACGTTTATTTTATTTCTGTAATTGTTCGATAGTTTCAAAAAGTATATAGTGTAGAAATAATGGTGCTATATACCCGGAGAGACTCTTTCCGATGTTATATATTAAAACGTGGCTGTTATATAAATGTGAATTATGATCCAAGGGATACAAACAACTCTTCCCTAACGAACGTTTGGAGACTTTCATTTTTAATGTATTTTGTATAACTCTTATCTTCATCAAAAGACTAAGTTTTCATAGATCTTATCTCCATTTTCATCTCTATCATCTACTCATCCATCATCCATTGATAACTAATACATAAACATAAAGGAATTATATCAATCAGATAACACGTCAAGTTCCAACCTACAATATAAAATGAAACCTACGTAGGTATAAAAGCCAAAGTACAGCTTAATATCTATTCGGTAGTGTCGACTCCACACGGTATTACGGCCAAGGTTAAACAAAACCGTCGCATAGCAACAGTCTAATGGAAATTGCATTAACTAAAAGAGGTCATAAACCCCGCTTCTATCAGGAGACCATATCGAGGAGGTGTACGGAGCTATCTATACCCATGCACTCCGTGCAATTGTGTCGTCGCCGTGCTGTCAAATCATTGGATAATTTTTGAGGAGGAAGGGAAGGGCGTTCCGTCAACGGTACGCCCAAAATAGCAACCATTGGTAGTGCAATCTATTTAATACCAACGTGCTGATGAGGATAAATATTTCGTGATGTGGTAATGGGTGTTTGTATGTTATATGTGTTACCTATATTCTTATAAATTATATATAAAAAGAAGAGCCACTTTTGAGATTCATTTTTACTGTGGAATATTCTTACATAACCCAAGATATTTGTTTGCATAAATTTTTTTGACTCAGTAAAGGAAATAATTCTTCTTTTACTCCTAATGCTATGGCTCTACTAATAATTCTGAGCAATAAAAGGCTCAATGTCATATGATACATTATTAGTCATCGTTCTTATATAGGTACGGTGAATATTACAGCTATGTTATCAGGATTTAAGGTACGTTTGGCCTGGAGCGACTATTGCGATGATCGCAAGTAAAGGTGCTGCAAGAGTTCTGGGACCAAATCGACCAAATTAACATGTAAAATCCCATTTAAAATTCTAAGGTCCCGTCTGGCGTTTTTGGTTCCTTTCAAGGTCACGCGCTCGCTGCTCTGCCGTTCAGCTGTGACGTAGTCGAGCTGATCCGTATCAAAGATAAGAGTTTCCCAGTACTCAACGCCGGATAGTGAAAATGAATATTTGATATATATGCAATGAAATGAAATTAAAAAAAGGTTGTTAGACTGAGGGATCGAAATGTAGCGAACCAGCAATCTTCGGTTTACGAAGCGCACCTCTACAGACAAGGCTATGAGACCTCTTAGTGAATGTAGGTTGAAATGTTGTTTATACAGCGCGAGCCGCCGATCAGCGAAGTCGAGCGGCGTTATCTACCGCACGCCGGGTTCTATCTACCGCAGGCCGGCTTCGAGCGCTCGAATATTAAATAAAAAGAATAGTGATTGTGAATGAATAAATTCGAATTGTTGAAGTGGTATAATAATAATGATGTTTGAAAAAATTGGTAAAATGGCGGGGTAACGAGGTTGTAATGTTTCAACGTGCGATTCCAATGTGGAACGAATACAGGGTGTTTCAAAATACATTATTTAAGAGAAAAATTAACAGGGTGTGTCAAAATACACCATTTAAGAGGAGAAATATGACGACTGCTTGTGTGCTGGGTGTACCAACATATGAATTAAGAGAAGAAACATGGTCGCCTCTGTCATTTATCAACTGTTAGGTGGTAAATGGGTCAAAGAAAAATGTATCATTGGAAATATGGGGGGATTCGAAACAACGACATACCCATACATAGAGATTGGATTACATCTGTCATCTATGTGATATTCTTCGACGAAGGTGTTTATACTAGTCAGTCAACTGTCATCTGTCATTTCAAAAAAGGTTCGTTAAAGAAAAAAAAGATGGTGGCGCTGGATTGGCCAACGCACATCATGGGACGTCTCGCAAAAACGCTTCATGAGGGATTCGAAATAACTACTCACCCATACAAAGTAATTGGATTACATCTGGCATATATGTGATGATAGTGTTAGATAGGAGATAGGAGACAGAAGATAGAACATAGGACATAGGAGGCAGAAGATAGGAGATAGGAGTTAGGAGACATATAGATTCACAGACAGGCAGACTGACAGATTGACTGATAGATTGACAGGTGGGTAGACTGACAGATATTCAGTTTGATCGAACCAGAACGAACTAACCTCACATATAGAGCATTGAAAAAAAACCATAACATTTCGTCTGATCTAACCAGAACGAACTAACCTTAGATATAGCGACTTAAGAACCTCAACGTTGTTAGGAAAAAAGATGGCTGCTGTCATTTGTCAAATATCAGGTGGAAAATGAATCAAAGAAAGAACGTATCATTGAGGATTCGAAACAACTACTAGCTCATACAGAGAGGTTGAATTACATCTGTGTGTGATAACAACGACATACTGCACCATACTGCGACATACCGAACATACCCATACTGCACCATACGGTGACAAACCGAACCATACCCAACATACCCATACTACGACATACGGCGACATACCGAACATACCTATACTACGACATACGACGACACACCACGTTTAGCGTAAGTACAGCATACTGTGACATAGATAGGAGACAGGAGATAGGAGACAGGGGATAGGAGACAGGGGATAGGAGACAGAACATAGGAGTCAGGAGACATATAGATTGACAGGTAGGCAGATATTCAGTTTGATCGAACCAGAACAAACTAACCTTTCATATAGAGCATTTAAAAAAATCGTCTGATCTAACCAGAACGATCTAACCTTACGTATAGCGTCTTACATTGGAGGATTCGAAACAACTACTTACCCATACAGAGAGGTCGAATTACATCGGACATTTAAAAACGTATCATTGGGGATTTGGGGATTTGAAAAAACAACTACTTACCTATACAGAGAGATTGAATTACATCAGACATCTATGTATTGTTTGATCGAACCAGAACGAACTAACCTCAGGTACGTCAGTAATCCAATCCGCGCTTATGAGAATAATAATTATAGATGTAATATTCAGAGTGTGTTGATAATAATGTTTAAAAAATGTGAAAAATGATGGGGAAACGAGGTTGTAATGTTTTAACGTGCTATACCGGGTGTACCAACATGTCATTTAGGAAAAAAAAAACGACAAGGAGTCTCAAAATTAGTCATTTAAGAAAAAAAAAGATGGCGGCTGCTTGTTAACGTGCTATACCAGGAGTACCAACATAACATTCAAGATAAAAAAACAACAGGGTGTTTCAAAATACATCATTCAAAAGGGGAAAAAACATGGTGGTTGTTGCTGCTTGTCAAGCAGATTGACAGATATTCAGTGTGATCGAACCAGAACGAACTAAACGAAGACAGGAGATAAGAGACAGAAGATAGGAGACAGAAGATGGAATATAGGAGGTAGAAGATAGGAGACAGGATTCAGGAGACAGACAGATTGACAAACAGGTAGATTGACAGATATTCAGTTCGATCGAACCAGAACGAAATAACCTTACGTAGGTATAGCATAGAGATTGAATTACAGGGTATCTCATAAAGTGTATCAAGATGGGGTCTGTCATTTTCAACGTGCGATACCCATTTTTTTTTTCGTAACCTTATGAACGTCCATTTTAATCGCATTTTTGCATGTTTTGACGTATCAAATTTCAACTACTTTTTGGAATGCCAAAAACGCCAATTTTCGATACATATTTAATACGTTTCGGCGTTTGAAATTTTGTGTTTTTTTGGAACACCAAAAAAGTGTATTTTGAGCAATTTTGAAATGTCAAATCTCCATAAGAAATACATGTAAAAATGTATTTTTAACACTCGTAATTTTAATCATTTTTTCGAATGTGTTTCGTTACATTTTTTACACATTTTGGCGTTTCAAATTTTAACAATTTTTTCGAACGCGAAAAACGTCTATTTTCATCAAATTTTTGCGGGGGGGACTGCCGCCGCAGTGAAGTCACCCCAAAGTATTATACCGATTGACGATTGAATACTGACAGATTGACAGGTAGGCAGACTGGCAGACATTCAGTTTGATCGAACCAGAACGAACTAACCTTATGTTTGTAAATGAATTTTTTTGTTTTTTTTTTTGTACATAGTACCACAAAAAACCAATAAATTTTATGTGATCTAACCAGAACGAACTAACCTTCAACTGTCAGAGTCGCAACAGTCACCTGTCAACTGTCAGAGTCGCTTCAGTCACCTGTCATTTGTCTAACTAATCTTGTGTAAATTTCGTCTGACCTAACCAAAACAATCTAACCTCATGTTGGTAGATATATTTGGTTTGATCTAACCAGAACGAAGTTACCTCACGTCGGCATATGCAGAGCCTCCCAAAAACGTAATTATGCGACTATTGCCTTAAGTAACGTAGACCTAATATTTTAGCGTGTGATGCATTCAATCATGAGTGATGTAGCAGTCACATGCTAACATGTGATATCATGCATTTAGTCAACTACTATAGGAGTCGTAGTCTTCTCATTTGAAAATATCATACATTCAGTCAGCTGTTGGTAGATACGTGGACCTAACATTTCAACGTGCGATACCATGCATTCGGTCAACTATCCTAAGAGAGGTTGCAATCTTAAATTCGGTTGTTTGAAGCACAAGTAACGAGGGACCTTAGCGTTCAACGTGCGATTCCATACATTCAGTCTAATTTCGGAAGTGATAGAGTTTTCAGAGTTCTCAGAATTCAAAGTCTAATACTATACACTCAGGCAATTGTCAGAATTGACGTAGGGCAGACTCAAATGTCGAAAATGTCGTTGAACGACTCACATAGTATATTTGTATTTAAGTAGACGTCATTTAAGCTTATTAAAGAGAGGTTGATTTATATGCCTTTCCAAGTAGTTTTACAAAAAGAACGCATTATAGACGAACGTTGATTTCAGCTGCAATGAGAGAAATATTCAGTTGCACAAGTCTGCAGAGAGAAAATTGAATTAACGATTGAGGAAAAAAACCTTTCTTTGAGATATTGCCTTCTCATTTGTATACACAAAGCGAGCAGAATGTGGGGTCCCATAAAATGAGTTGTGTGGCACACCTCGCACACCACAATAAAATGTTGTATAGTTCATCATAATAAAATAATTGTTTTGGGAACAAACACTTCGGAAAATATTAATTTTTTTATTTAAAAATACACAAAGGTACTCACATAAAATCAAAATATACGTGGCACAAAACACTTCACATATTTCCATGGTACACATTGTGGAAAAACTATTAAATTTCGCATTTCACTCAAACGCGTTAAATCAAAGCATGAAGTATCCAGGTTGAAAATTTAGTGTTTTCAAGAAATTGTTTGGGTGAAAAACAGAACAATTCCAAAAAGACATATAAATCAACTACCTTGAATTTTATTAAGAACAATTCAATAATAAAATGAGGGCCCAACAAAGTCGTGTAGTTTGCAAACTTCACGACTTCACTCAATAAACCATATTTTTCATTTGGAAATGTTTCCTACGCGGTTTTTATATCAATCGGATGTGATGTTGTATCCAAGGTTATTTCACGTTGATAAACTTGAAAGAATATTTTATTCGTAGAATTATTTTCACAACTTTGCCAATAATATGTCTCTTGAAATATTCTCAAAATGTAGTTTGTAGTGATTTTCTAACGAAATAATTTCACAGAAATTTGACAAAAAAAAACAAGTTTTAATCAACTATGACAGCAATTTCATGCACATTTTTGATACATTGTTAAATAGAACAAATCATTTGCGTCCTCGAAAACAAATTATCACATAGAGTAACTTATATATTTTTCGAGGAATTGGGTCATTTGCAAGGAAATTTTTGAGGATTTGTCGTACACAACCCCCACAAAATGAATCATGACATAATAATAACGTACACAAGGAGGTTTAAAATACCACCTTAAAGAAAAATCATATATTGCATGTTTCTGAAATGAAACGTCACAAAAAAAAAATAAATATAAGGTGTTTAAAAATATGTCATTAAACATAAAAAATTCAGTCACGTATTTTCAGTAATTTTTTACGTTACTACGCTGACAAAATGAGGGATTTTTCGCATTAAATCCAAATAATATTCGAAACGGTATACTGATGTTGCAAAATGGTATTCGAAACGTTTTTCAGCTGTAATAATAATTAGAATGAAATGTTGAATGTCACTAATACGAATCTTAGCAGAAAAAACATACAGGGTAGTCCAGGAAGATTTAAAAATCAATTATTGAAGAAACGAACAGTTGCGAGGTGTATATAAAAATAATTAATGAATTAAAATCGTGGAAGATATTCGCCAAACGTTATTCAACAAATTGAGTACATGACAACTAATGGGAGACATCTATCATTCAGCTGGAGACTGTAGGAGTAAGGTGTATACAGGGTGTCCCATAAAGTGTAATAGTGATAAAAATATATAAAGAGTGTTACATTAATTGCGATAGTAATAAAAATATGCCAAAAGGGCCACATTTCACATCCTTCGCCAAATAAATTGGAGGAAAAGTAATCATATATTTATGTACCAATAAAATAACGTGGTTTGATTTTGAAGGAGTGGACATTATCGATTCGTTTGAATATCAGGACACACGGTTCAAGACTTTTTGTCGGAGAGTATCAAATACACGATATAGTAAAATCGACGAATGTCGAAGTACCCTTCTCTCCAAATGTTTCCACCAGGTGGAAAATATCAGGCAAACGTCTGACAGCAAACAATTACTTCCCTGGCTAATACCACGACGGACTTTGAATTACATCTGACAGATATTTCTGCAACGTTCTTCCGAAATGACCCACTTGCAGATGATTATTGTAATTATACAGCAGAATATCATTCAGTTAGCTGGGGAAGACCACTTGCAGACCCGTTTCGAGGTTCTTGCCTCATCATCAGTACAGGGTAGGTCGGACAACGTTAGAATCATCCTGATACAGCCAAATTAATTATAATCCATTGTATGTATAACTGATATTTCCCTACAAATGAAGCAGTCACTTACAGGTAAAGACAGCCGCATAGCCACCCGCGGGGAAACCAAAAAGCAACAGTTAAATAATTCCAGATTTAAAAATTGCACTAGACATAACTCTGTCATTTTTAGAGATACAACTGCATGTCGGTACTCCAAAAAAAGAAAACGATTTCTAACATATATTGCAAATTCACAATTTCTGTCAGAGTCATCGTGAAATTTCGTGGCCACTGTAAAGACTACTATGTGAGGATGGCAGATAAAATTGAAAATTCCAATGGAGTTTATTCACAGAAAAACAGTTTTCTCAGTCTTGATTCTTGAATATTTTTTTGTATTCCTTTCATTCAGACGGGGTCAGTTATTTGCTTTACTTCACCTCTTGAATTCAAACAAGTTTGTGCAGTGTTTTAGTTGGAGACAATATTGGAATGACTTAATTTTTCTGACTGAAATGTATGTTAATTCAAATAGAGAAATGAATGAATGTGGTATTTTTGGGAGTGGTCAAATCTAATTGATTCCAAATGAGTCTTGTGTAGTGTCTCAGAGAAGTGAGCGAGTTGTGAGGAGGATTTCGTCGACGAGACATATGAAAGGTTGAGAAGATATGAGATGGATATATATATATATATATATATATATATATATTCGATTGGATTGTATGATATTTCAAATACTGCAAGAGCGATGCATGGGATATGACAGGTCTGATATTACAGTTATTGAAAATAAAAACATGATAAATTATGCAGAGAAAATAGTGATTTTGTTATGTTTTATCACAACAAAATAATCGTTTTGGTTTATATGACAACTTCAAATGTAGAGTATTGCAATGAAATCCTTGAAAATGTAAGTTTGAACAGTGTATTTGTAGCAGATTGAAGGTGTAATGAAATAAATAGACACAGTTGATTTCGAGTGCTTTAACAAAAAGATGATTTCAAATGTGACTGACAGTATTCAATTCTAGAGATTTACACTAGATGGTGAAATGGTTCTATCGCTTCATTATACACTTTTGAGTTTGTATGACAGTTGCAATGTAATAACACATCCGACCGTAGTGCATAGTATTGATATAAATCATGAGCTTAACTAAACAAACTTTCATCGGTTCATCAGTGAATTGGTGTCCGTTTTCGACGTATATGTTTGATGAATTTGCTTCAAATACAATCTGCCCAAAACGTAAATACACATATTTGCTAAGAATATCATGCTTGAAAGACACATGGAAATAAATAAATGTAGGTGTAATTGGCAACGTTTTGAATGGTTCAGACAAATCGTCAACACCGACTTAATTGGTGAAAATTAAATTTAAAAGAAATTCGAGCCGGTGTATTGATGATGGGAACAAGTAATCGAAATTTGGAGGTTTCAACTCTGATGAGGACTGAAAACGTCTGAAGTGGAGATTTTAAATTAAATTCAACTAACATTCGAAATGGTATACTAATGATGGGAAAATATGCGAAACGTTGTAGTCTGATGAAGTCCAAATAGAACCAAAATTTGAGGGATTTTTTCATTCAATCCAACGTTGGGGTTTTTAACTGTGATGAAGACTCAAAGGAAATATGAAACGGCGATAATAATGAGAAAAGTATGTGAAACTTTGAGTTTTAACTCTGATGAAAACTGAAATAAAATTCGAGACAAAGTGTACTGATTATGGAAACGATTGACCGAAAGTTGGGTGTTTCAACTCTGACGAGGACTCAACACGATGAAACTAGGGATTTTTTCACAACAAATTCAAGTAACATTTGAAATAGTATACCGATGATGAAAAAAAATCAACCGAAATAGCTAGTTTTAACTCTGATGACAACTTGAAACAGGGATTTTACATTAGATTTGAATTACATTCGAGACAGTGTATTGATGACGAAAACAAGTGACAGAAATTTGGAATTTTCACTCTGATGAGGACCTAACACGTCGAAAGTCGAGATTTCACATGAAATTCAGATACAAATTTGAAACAGTGTTCTGATGATGAATATAAGTAACCAAAACGTCAGGTCACAATCACAATGAAGGCCCATATAAAATTCGAAATCGATCACCAACGTTTTATCGGTAGACTAAAACATGATACAGGTGTAAACATCCAACCCATCAGATCGATTGTGTGCTCCAGAGAAGTGAGCAAGTTTTTGAGCAAACATCAGGACGAGACAAATTACTTCGAGTCTTAACATAATATCGAGATAATTCGAAACATTTGCACTGAACTCCAATAATTTAAATAACCAATAGGATTTGGTTGAGAAATGAGCAAGTGTGTTGGTAAGAAAGCACCTACGAGACAAATTACTTGAAAAGGATGCAATCAAAATCATCAGATCGATTTCAATCAAACACGTCTTGTACATTGTTTCAGAGAAGTAAGCGAGTTTGTGAGTTGACCATATCGTTTCATGTTAGTCGAAATAGTGGCAAATACCTTGGTGATTTATATAGTGGCAAATACTTTGATGATTTATTCAGTCAAGTATTTATATGTCTGCCACCTCATTTGATGGTTCATCAATTTTCGTTTATATGCTTAGCAAAATAACTTTCATTTTCGAATGTAATTATATGAACGTGTGCAGTAGTATACAGCTCATAATATGTATACAGGGTGTCTCAAAACACTCATCAATTGAGAGAAAAAAAACAACCGACATCATTTAAGAGAAAAAAAGATGGCGCCTGCTTATCAAATACCATATACCGGGTGGACCAACATATGATTTAAGAGAAAAAACATGGTTGCCTCTGTCATTTGTCAAAGAAAAGACGCGTCATTGGGGGTATGAGGATTCAAAATGTTTTTGTGAAGGGGTCCGTCATTTTTAACGTGCGATACCCATCGAACCGTTCAGTCTTCCGTCCGACCGTTAGAGAAGACAACAGATAGAAGACAGGAGATAGGAGATGGGTATCGCACGTTAAAAATGACGGACCCCTTCACAAAAACTTCTTCAATTTGGTGCCTGGTCCACAAAACGAATAACCAGGTGTCGTTAATTCAATTATCAATAAGCTCCCGTTCGAATTACATCTACCTGGTTATTCGTTTTGTGGACCAGGCACCAAATTGAAGAAGTTTTTGTGAAGGGGTCCGTCATTTTTAACGTGCGATACCCATCTCCTATCTCCCGTCTTCTATCTGTTGTCTTCTCTAACGGTCGGACGGAAGACTGAACGGTTCGATGGGTATCGCACGTTAAAAATGACGGACCCCTTCACAAAAACATTTTGAATCCTCATACCCCCAATGACGCGTCTTTTCTTTGACAAATGACAGAGGCAACCATGTTTTTTCTCTTAAATCATATGTTGGTCCACCCGGTATATGGTATTTGATAAGCAGGCGCCATCTTTTTTTCTCTTAAATGATGTCGGTTGTTTTTTTCTCTCAATTGATGAGTGTTTTGAGACACCCTGTATACATATTATGAGCTGTATACTACTGCACACGTTCATATAATTACATTCGAAAATGAAAGTTATTTTGCTAAGCATATAAACGAAAATTGATGAACCATCAAATGAGGTGGCAGACATATAAATACTTGACTGAATAAATCATCAAAGTATTTGCCACTATATAAATCACCAAGGTATTTGCCACTATTTCGACTAACATGAAACGATATGGTCAACTCACAAACTCGCTTACTTCTCTGAAACAATGTACAAGACGTGTTTGATTGAAATCGATCTGATGATTTTGATTGCATCCTTTTCAAGTAATTTGTCTCGTAGGTGCTTTCTTACCAACACACTTGCTCATTTCTCAACCAAATCCTATTGGTTATTTAAATTATTATGGAGTTCAGTGCAAATGTTTCGAATTATCTCGATATTATGTTAAGACTCGAAGTAATTTGTCTCGTCCTGATGTTTGCTCAAAAACTTGCTCACTTCTCTGGAGCACACAATCGATCTGATGGGTTGGATGTTTACACCTGTATCATGTTTTAGTCTACCGATAAAACGTTGGTGATCGATTTCGAATTTTATATGGGCCTTCATTGTGATTGTGACCTGACGTTTTGGTTACTTATATTCATCATCAGAACACTGTTTCAAATTTGTATCTGAATTTCATGTGAAATCTCGACTTTCGACGTGTTAGGTCCTCATCAGAGTGAAAATTCCAAATTTCTGTCACTTGTTTTCGTCATCAATACACTGTCTCGAATGTAATTCAAATCTAATGTAAAATCCCTGTTTCAAGTTGTCATCAGAGTTAAAACTAGCTATTTCGGTTGATTTTTTTTCATCATCGGTATACTATTTCAAATGTTACTTGAATTTGTTGTGAAAAAATCCTTAGTTTCATCGTGTTGAGTCCTCGTCAGAGTTGAAACACCCAACTTTCGGTCAATCGTTTCCATAATCAGTACACTTTGTCTCGAATTTTATTTCAGTTTTCATCAGAGTTAAAACTCAAAGTTTCACATACTTTTCTCATTATTATCGCCGTTTCATATTTCCTTTGAGTCTTCATCACAGTTAAAAACCCCAACGTTGGATTGAATGAAAAAATCCCTCAAATTTTGGTTCTATTTGGACTTCATCAGACTACAACGTTTCGCATATTTTCCCATCATTAGTATACCATTTCGAATGTTAGTTGAATTTAATTTAAAATCTCCACTTCAGACGTTTTCAGTCCTCATCAGAGTTGAAACCTCCAAATTTCGATTACTTGTTCCCATCATCAATACACCGGCTCGAATTTCTTTTAAATTTAATTTTCACCAATTAAGTCGGTGTTGACGATTTGTCTGAACCATTCAAAACGTTGCCAATTACACCTACATTTATTTATTTCCATGTGTCTTTCAAGCATGATATTCTTAGCAAATATGTGTATTTACGTTTTGGGCAGATTGTATTTGAAGCAAATTCATCAAACATATACGTCGAAAACGGACACCAATTCACTGATGAACCGATGAAAGTTTGTTTAGTTAAGCTCATGATTTATATCAATACTATGCACTACGGTCGGATGTGTTATTACATTGCAACTGTCATACAAACTCAAAAGTGTATAATGAAGCGATAGAACCATTTCACCATCTAGTGTAAATCTCTAGAATTGAATACTGTCAGTCACATTTGAAATCATCTTTTTGTTAAAGCACTCGAAATCAACTGTGTCTATTTATTTCATTACACCTTCAATCTGCTACAAATACACTGTTCAAACTTACATTTTCAAGGATTTCATTGCAATACTCTACATTTGAAGTTGTCATATAAACCAAAACGATTATTTTGTTGTGATAAAACATAACAAAATCACTATTTTCTCTGCATAATTTATCATGTTTTTATTTTCAATAACTGTAATATCAGACCTGTCATATCCCATGCATCGCTCTTGCAGTATTTGAAATATCATACAATCCAATCGAATATATATATATATATATTATATATATATATATATCCATCTCATATCTTCTCAACCTTTCATATGTCTCGTCGACGAAATCCTCCTCACAACTCGCTCACTTCTCTGAGACACTACACAAGACTCATTTGGAATCAATTAGATTTGACCACTCCCAAAAATACCACATTCATTCATTTCTCTATTTGAATTAACATACATTTCAGTCAGAAAAATTAAGTCATTCCAATATTGTCTCCAACTAAAACACTGCACAAACTTGTTTGAATTCAAGAGGTGAAGTAAAGCAAATAACTGACCCCGTCTGAATGAAAGGAATACAAAAAAATATTCAAGAATCAAGACTGAGAAAACTGTTTTTCTGTGAATAAACTCCATTGGAATTTTCAATTTTATCTGCCATCCTCACATAGTAGTCTTTACAGTGGCCACGAAATTTCACGATGACTCTGACAGAAATTGTGAATTTGCAATATATGTTAGAAATCGTTTTCTTTTTTTGGAGTACCGACATGCAGTTGTATCTCTAAAAATGACAGAGTTATGTCTAGTGCAATTTTTAAATCTGGAATTATTTAACTGTTGCTTTTTGGTTTCCCCGCGGGTGGCTATGCGGCTGTCTTTACCTGTAAGTGACTGCTTCATTTGTAGGGAAATATCAGTTATACATACAATGGATTATAATTAATTTGGCTGTATCAGGATGATTCTAACGTTGTCCGACCTACCCTGTACTGATGATGAGGCAAGAACCTCGAAACGGGTCTGCAAGTGGTCTTCCCCAGCTAACTGAATGATATTCTGCTGTATAATTACAATAATCATCTGCAAGTGGGTCATTTCGGAAGAACGTTGCAGAAATATCTGTCAGATGTAATTCAAAGTCCGTCGTGGTATTAGCCAGGGAAGTAATTGTTTGCTGTCAGACGTTTGCCTGATATTTTCCACCTGGTGGAAACATTTGGAGAGAAGGGTACTTCGACATTCGTCGATTTTACTATATCGTGTATTTGATACTCTCCGACAAAAAGTCTTGAACCGTGTGTCCTGATATTCAAACGAATCGATAATGTCCACTCCTTCAAAATCAAACCACGTTATTTTATTGGTACATAAATATATGATTACTTTTCCTCCAATTTATTTGGCGAAGGATGTGAAATGTGGCCCTTTTGGCATATTTTTATTACTATCGCAATTAATGTAACACTCTTTATATATTTTTATCACTATTACACTTTATGGGACACCCTGTATACACCTTACTCCTACAGTCTCCAGCTGAATGATAGATGTCTCCCATTAGTTGTCATGTACTCAATTTGTTGAATAACGTTTGGCGAATATCTTCCACGATTTTAATTCATTAATTATTTTTATATACACCTCGCAACTGTTCGTTTCTTCAATAATTGATTTTTAAATCTTCCTGGACTACCCTGTATGTTTTTTCTGCTAAGATTCGTATTAGTGACATTCAACATTTCATTCTAATTATTATTACAGCTGAAAAACGTTTCGAATACCATTTTGCAACATCAGTATACCGTTTCGAATATTATTTGGATTTAATGCGAAAAATCCCTCATTTTGTCAGCGTAGTAACGTAAAAAATTACTGAAAATACGTGACTGAATTTTTTATGTTTAATGACATATTTTTAAACACCTTATATTTATTTTTTTTTTTGTGACGTTTCATTTCAGAAACATGCAATATATGATTTTTCTTTAAGGTGGTATTTTAAACCTCCTTGTGTACGTTATTATTATGTCATGATTCATTTTGTGGGGGTTGTGTACGACAAATCCTCAAAAATTTCCTTGCAAATGACCCAATTCCTCGAAAAATATATAAGTTACTCTATGTGATAATTTGTTTTCGAGGACGCAAATGATTTGTTCTATTTAACAATGTATCAAAAATGTGCATGAAATTGCTGTCATAGTTGATTAAAACTTGTTTTTTTTTGTCAAATTTCTGTGAAATTATTTCGTTAGAAAATCACTACAAACTACATTTTGAGAATATTTCAAGAGACATATTATTGGCAAAGTTGTGAAAATAATTCTACGAATAAAATATTCTTTCAAGTTTATCAACGTGAAATAACCTTGGATACAACATCACATCCGATTGATATAAAAACCGCGTAGGAAACATTTCCAAATGAAAAATATGGTTTATTGAGTGAAGTCGTGAAGTTTGCAAACTACACGACTTTGTTGGGCCCTCATTTTATTATTGAATTGTTCTTAATAAAATTCAAGGTAGTTGATTTATATGTCTTTTTGGAATTGTTCTGTTTTTCACCCAAACAATTTCTTGAAAACACTAAATTTTCAACCTGGATACTTCATGCTTTGATTTAACGCGTTTGAGTGAAATGCGAAATTTAATAGTTTTTCCACAATGTGTACCATGGAAATATGTGAAGTGTTTTGTGCCACGTATATTTTGATTTTATGTGAGTACCTTTGTGTATTTTTAAATAAAAAAATTAATATTTTCCGAAGTGTTTGTTCCCAAAACAATTATTTTATTATGATGAACTATACAACATTTTATTGTGGTGTGCGAGGTGTGCCACACAACTCATTTTATGGGACCCCACATTCTGCTCGCTTTGTGTATACAAATGAGAAGGCAATATCTCAAAGAAAGGTTTTTTTCCTCAATCGTTAATTCAATTTTCTCTCTGCAGACTTGTGCAACTGAATATTTCTCTCATTGCAGCTGAAATCAACGTTCGTCTATAATGCGTTCTTTTTGTAAAACTACTTGGAAAGGCATATAAATCAACCTCTCTTTAATAAGCTTAAATGACGTCTACTTAAATACAAATATACTATGTGAGTCGTTCAACGACATTTTCGACATTTGAGTCTGCCCTACGTCAATTCTGACAATTGCCTGAGTGTATAGTATTAGACTTTGAATTCTGAGAACTCTGAAAACTCTATCACTTCCGAAATTAGACTGAATGTATGGAATCGCACGTTGAACGCTAAGGTCCCTCGTTACTTGTGCTTCAAACAACCGAATTTAAGATTGCAACCTCTCTTAGGATAGTTGACCGAATGCATGGTATCGCACGTTGAAATGTTAGGTCCACGTATCTACCAACAGCTGACTGAATGTATGATATTTTCAAATGAGAAGACTACGACTCCTATAGTAGTTGACTAAATGCATGATATCACATGTTAGCATGTGACTGCTACATCACTCATGATTGAATGCATCACACTCTAAAATATTAGGTCTACGTTACTTAAGGCAATAGTCGCATAATTACGTTTTTGGGAGGCTCTGCATATGCCGACGTGAGGTAACTTCGTTCTGGTTAGATCAAACCAAATATATCTACCAACATGAGGTTAGATTGTTTTGGTTAGGTCAGACGAAATTTACACAAGATTAGTTAGACAAATGACAGGTGACTGAAGCGACTCTGACAGTTGACAGGTGACTGTTGCGACTCTGACAGTTGAAGGTTAGTTCGTTCTGGTTAGATCACATAAAATTTATTGGTTTTTTGTGGTACTATGTACAAAAAAAAAAAACAAAAAAATTCATTTACAAACATAAGGTTAGTTCGTTCTGGTTCGATCAAACTGAATGTCTGCCAGTCTGCCTACCTGTCAATCTGTCAGTATTCAATCGTCAATCGGTATAATACTTTGGGGTGACTTCACTGCGGCGGCAGTCCCCCCCGCAAAAATTTGATGAAAATAGACGTTTTTCGCGTTCGAAAAAATTGTTAAAATTTGAAACGCCAAAATGTGTAAAAAATGTAACGAAACACATTCGAAAAAATGATTAAAATTACGAGTGTTAAAAATACATTTTTACATGTATTTCTTATGGAGATTTGACATTTCAAAATTGCTCAAAATACACTTTTTTGGTGTTCCAAAAAAACACAAAATTTCAAACGCCGAAACGTATTAAATATGTATCGAAAATTGGCGTTTTTGGCATTCCAAAAAGTAGTTGAAATTTGATACGTCAAAACATGCAAAAATGCGATTAAAATGGACGTTCATAAGGTTACGAAAAAAAAAATGGGTATCGCACGTTGAAAATGACAGACCCCATCTTGATACACTTTATGAGATACCCTGTAATTCAATCTCTATGCTATACCTACGTAAGGTTATTTCGTTCTGGTTCGATCGAACTGAATATCTGTCAATCTACCTGTTTGTCAATCTGTCTGTCTCCTGAATCCTGTCTCCTATCTTCTACCTCCTATATTCCATCTTCTGTCTCCTATCTTCTGTCTCTTATCTCCTGTCTTCGTTTAGTTCGTTCTGGTTCGATCACACTGAATATCTGTCAATCTGCTTGACAAGCAGCAACAACCACCATGTTTTTTCCCCTTTTGAATGATGTATTTTGAAACACCCTGTTGTTTTTTTATCTTGAATGTTATGTTGGTACTCCTGGTATAGCACGTTAACAAGCAGCCGCCATCTTTTTTTTTCTTAAATGACTAATTTTGAGACTCCTTGTCGTTTTTTTTTTCCTAAATGACATGTTGGTACACCCGGTATAGCACGTTAAAACATTACAACCTCGTTTCCCCATCATTTTTCACATTTTTTAAACATTATTATCAACACACTCTGAATATTACATCTATAATTATTATTCTCATAAGCGCGGATTGGATTACTGACGTACCTGAGGTTAGTTCGTTCTGGTTCGATCAAACAATACATAGATGTCTGATGTAATTCAATCTCTCTGTATAGGTAAGTAGTTGTTTTTTCAAATCCCCAAATCCCCAATGATACGTTTTTAAATGTCCGATGTAATTCGACCTCTCTGTATGGGTAAGTAGTTGTTTCGAATCCTCCAATGTAAGACGCTATACGTAAGGTTAGATCGTTCTGGTTAGATCAGACGATTTTTTTAAATGCTCTATATGAAAGGTTAGTTTGTTCTGGTTCGATCAAACTGAATATCTGCCTACCTGTCAATCTATATGTCTCCTGACTCCTATGTTCTGTCTCCTATCCCCTGTCTCCTATCCCCTGTCTCCTATCTCCTGTCTCCTATCTATGTCACAGTATGCTGTACTTACGCTAAACGTGGTGTGTCGTCGTATGTCGTAGTATAGGTATGTTCGGTATGTCGCCGTATGTCGTAGTATGGGTATGTTGGGTATGGTTCGGTTTGTCACCGTATGGTGCAGTATGGGTATGTTCGGTATGTCGCAGTATGGTGCAGTATGTCGTTGTTATCACACACAGATGTAATTCAACCTCTCTGTATGAGCTAGTAGTTGTTTCGAATCCTCAATGATACGTTCTTTCTTTGATTCATTTTCCACCTGATATTTGACAAATGACAGCAGCCATCTTTTTTCCTAACAACGTTGAGGTTCTTAAGTCGCTATATCTAAGGTTAGTTCGTTCTGGTTAGATCAGACGAAATGTTATGGTTTTTTTTCAATGCTCTATATGTGAGGTTAGTTCGTTCTGGTTCGATCAAACTGAATATCTGTCAGTCTACCCACCTGTCAATCTATCAGTCAATCTGTCAGTCTGCCTGTCTGTGAATCTATATGTCTCCTAACTCCTATCTCCTATCTTCTGCCTCCTATGTCCTATGTTCTATCTTCTGTCTCCTATCTCCTATCTAACACTATCATCACATATATGCCAGATGTAATCCAATTACTTTGTATGGGTGAGTAGTTATTTCGAATCCCTCATGAAGCGTTTTTGCGAGACGTCCCATGATGTGCGTTGGCCAATCCAGCGCCACCATCTTTTTTTTCTTTAACGAACCTTTTTTGAAATGACAGATGACAGTTGACTGACTAGTATAAACACCTTCGTCGAAGAATATCACATAGATGACAGATGTAATCCAATCTCTATGTATGGGTATGTCGTTGTTTCGAATCCCCCCATATTTCCAATGATACATTTTTCTTTGACCCATTTACCACCTAACAGTTGATAAATGACAGAGGCGACCATGTTTCTTCTCTTAATTCATATGTTGGTACACCCAGCACACAAGCAGTCGTCATATTTCTCCTCTTAAATGGTGTATTTTGACACACCCTGTTAATTTTTCTCTTAAATAATGTATTTTGAAACACCCTGTATTCGTTCCACATTGGAATCGCACGTTGAAACATTACAACCTCGTTACCCCGCCATTTTACCAATTTTTTCAAACATCATTATTATTATACCACTTCAACAATTCGAATTTATTCATTCACAATCACTATTCTTTTTATTTAATATTCGAGCGCTCGAAGCCGGCCTGCGGTAGATAGAACCCGGCGTGCGGTAGATAACGCCGCTCGACTTCGCTGATCGGCGGCTCGCGCTGTATAAACAACATTTCAACCTACATTCACTAAGAGGTCTCATAGCCTTGTCTGTAGAGGTGCGCTTCGTAAACCGAAGATTGCTGGTTCGCTACATTTCGATCCCTCAGTCTAACAACCTTTTTTTAATTTCATTTCATTGCATATATATCAAATATTCATTTTCACTATCCGGCGTTGAGTACTGGGAAACTCTTATCTTTGATACGGATCAGCTCGACTACGTCACAGCTGAACGGCAGAGCAGCGAGCGCGTGACCTTGAAAGGAACCAAAAACGCCAGACGGGACCTTAGAATTTTAAATGGGATTTTACATGTTAATTTGGTCGATTTGGTCCCAGAACTCTTGCAGCACCTTTACTTTAACTTTAACTTTAATTGATGATGACGTCAAAAATCCGCCAATGGCACATCAAAAAAATATTTGAATTCACGGAAAAGTGCAGAGTAAAATACCATTCATCTTTCACCCGAACCATTTTTCGATAAATTTGGGAACTATTTATAATTACAAGTTTTTTCTCTGTCGTCAAATATAAAAACACATATTTTGGGTTAGGTTTGTTGAGTGACTTCAAGTCACTGACTGATATCCTGCTAGAGCTTCAAGTATTTCTTGTCTTCTTCGGCAGTAAAATTATGTTTTGACTGAGAAATTTTGTACATCACGGAAATATAATGCATCGTAATATTTATTATGTATCATGTATATCTACCACATTTCAATAATTGTTCGAGACCGCGATTATAGCTGCTCTCGGACCGGACGCCCGCGATAATCGCTAGCGACTCTATATAGCGATGATCGCCCAAAGGAAGAGGAACAATTACAAAATACACAATGTCGTGCTCCGCGATGATCACCGAGCGACTATCGACTATCAAACTTCAAAATCACGTTTATTTGAATATGAATCGCACTTCACGGCATATTTATCAACATATTCCAATGAATTCTTTACCATTTGATAGCCTGATCTCTTTCGTCGTTGAAATTGAGATAAATATCATACTCAACCGAGGAAAAATTAAAAAAAAATTAAGTAGTAAGTTCGGAAATCCACAGTTAATTATTTCGGCATCGAGGGACTTACTTATACTACTACAACTTATAACTACCAACTAACATTTATAATGTTATAAATAGTTACCGTCACATTCCTTTCAAAAATAGTAAAGATTTTGATACGCACCCACTTATTCAACTTTAAATATCTCGAAAACCGTTGATATTTGTGAAACGAAACGTATTTCTTTTTTGTATAGGAAATATTTTGGGATTAAGAAAAATAAGACGAAATCGATATTAATCCAGTGGCGTGAAAGTTGGGGAGGGGCGAATAGGGGTACCCACGTGCCGTACGCCCCTGTTTAGAGTTACAAACACATGATCTGCCTTGTAATATGAAACTGAATGCTGTCACGTGACATACCAAATTTCATTAAGAAAAGTTAATCCGTTATGGAGTTATTCTGGAAAATATATTTTTTGGGTCATACTTTCAACACCCTGTAAGTCGGTTAATACTCATTTTAGGGTATATGTTTATTGGAACATTCAGCCTTAAAATGAAGTGAGGATTCTACCTTCGGAGTTTGTCCCCTTTATTCTGGGACACCCTATATAAATATCTTTGAAAGTTTCAAAACGTTTGACCAAGTCATCATAAGATTTCTGAGCGCATTAAAATTTGGAAAATAATACTTTAGTCGCATTTGAGATTCTCAAAACCTCTTGTCAACACCCCAACAATCTTTCAAGCAGTACAAGCTAGAGTAATGTGCCTAGAAGTGACTCGAAAGGGGCATGCAAAGGAAAAATCTGTATACTGTCAGATAGTCAAGCAGCACTGAAAGCTCGGAAAACATACACCTGTAAATCTGAGTCTGTAAACAATCCCTGAAACAACTCGCTGTAATAAGCCAAGTCACAGAGGTATAAGACGCAACAATTCCACGGCCAGAACTTTGTTGTGGACTCTCCAAAACCCATTTCATAGAAGAGTTTGTGCTCGGTAACCCATGAGAATTAAATCGCAATGGAATACAATTCCAAGACAAATAGTGAGGTTATCACCAAGAAAAGCTGAACATCTCGAACTGGACAAGAAAGACTTGAAGTTATAGATTATAAGGGTCTTTGCACAAAAGATCCAATAAATCAAAGTGGTAGCATAGAGTTTACGACTAACAATTTGTAAATTCTTTTAATTGAAATTTCATATAATAATAATAATAATAATTGTAATTGTAACTAATTGATTTTACTTTTTGAAGGAACTTTCATGCATAGATTTGTTTTATTAATTTACAAATATGCAAAACACGAGGAAAAAATCTTGTATTGATTTAGAGAGTAATAATGTTTTATTTTCCACAGATTGAGTTGCAACAGTAAAACTCAGCGATATGCGCATCTATCCCATTGTCCGCATCTGGCTCTCTGCGTAGATTTATCTATCGCGGGGACTTGTCAAATAAACGGATGACTGGAAAGAATGTAGATGTAGGCAAGTGGTGCGAATCTTTACTATAACCTTTACTAGGAAGAGAGTGCTGAAAGGCCTCAATCCGTCAGTATTCTATAGAGTAGAGATCCCATATTTGGTACGGGAGTCAGTACTTACGAGTATTATTGGACCACAAGCTCAAGGCTCATATAAAATCTCCACATCGACATGAGGCTATAGATTGACCCTGGGGATTTGTAAAAGAATTTGCTGATTTGGCTCAGATCCAAAAATGATCCTATTGCTATACACGAGGTGGACAAGGTTCGGTAGTATAGTATATCAAGATACATCATAAAGGTTTCTCAGTGACATCCAAAGGCTAGCGTATACCTGAATGTTTTCATCTCTATATAGGTTCTGCCAGGGAGCAGAATCAAAATAATTGAATATTACTTCTTCTTTTCAAACTACATTGACGTATCGGAGACCAAATCTTTCGCCGTTATCAAAACCTTTAGAACAATTTTTTTTTTTTATTATCGAGTCAAATTATTTAAGTCAAAAAAAGTCTTCAAAAATTTCGTATGACATTTGCTATCTTGATACAGGGGATGTGCGGTATGTCAATTACCAATTCTGTTATTTCAAACTTTTTTTCTGCGGTCCATTTCGATTTGATTTTGATTTTCACGTTTTGGTTCATCTTCAGACTGTGCGTGGTTAAACACTCAAGAAAACCACAAAACCGAACATTTAATCAAAGTTCTATTTTATTGGAATCAAATTGTTGATTTCAGCAATTCTATTTGGAGTCGGAGTCGGGTCGGAGTCAAGTCGGAGTCGGAGTCGGAGTCGAATCGGGTCGGAGTCGGAATCGGGTCGGATTCGAGTCGGAGTCGGGTCGGATTCGGGTCGGAGTCGGGTCGGAGTCGGGTCGGAGTCGGGTCGGAGTCGAGTAGGAGTCGAGTCGGAGTCGAGTAGAGTAGAGTAGAGTAGAGTGTAGTGTAGTGTAATGTAGTGTAGTATAGTGTAGTGTAGTGCAGTGTAGTGTATGGTAGGCTTAGTAATACCCAAAACTGCACTAAGCCTTTTCGTTAAATGCTTCGGAACACTAAGCACTAAGCACTGAATTAGAAAGTGCTCGGGAGCACAGTGCTTAAGAGCACAAACGTGATTCAAGCACTTTCACGAGCACTGTGCTTTGGTACAGTTCTGACTACACTACACTGCACTACACTACACTACACTACACTACACTACACTACACTATACTACACTACACTACACTACACTGCACTGCACTGCACTGCACTGCACTGCACTGCACTGCACTGCACTGCACTGCACTGCACTGCACTGCACTGCACTGCACTGCACTGCACTGCACTGCACTGCACTGCACTGCACTGCACTGCACTGCACTGCACTGCACTGCACTGCACTGCACTGCACTACACTACACTACACTACACTACACTACACTACACTACACTACACTACACTACACTACACTACACTACACTACACTACACTACACTACACTACACTACACTACACTACACTACACTACACTACACTACACTACACTACACTACACTACACTACACTACACTACACTACACTACACTACACTACACTACACTACACTACACTACACTACACTACACTACACTACACTACACTACACTACACTACACTACACTACACTACACTACACTACACTACACTACACTACACTACACTACCCTACACTACACTACACTACACTACACTACACTACACTACACTACACTACACTACACTAAACTACACTACACTACACTATACTATACTACACTACACTACACTACACTACACTATACTACACTACACTACACTACACTATACTATACTATACTACACTACACTACACTACACTATACTACACTATACAATCTACTCTACTCTAATCGACTCCTACCTGACTCCGACTCGACTCCGACCCAACTCCGACTCGACTCCGTCTCAACTCCGATTCGACTCCGACCCGACAAAGAAACAAAGACGAAATAGAAATCGAAGTTAGGTTAGATGAGCCAGGTTAGGTTAGATTAAACCTCTCTTATCCAAAATGATTTGTCTAAATCAATTTGTCTAAACCAACCAGAATTGACTGAAACAACTGTCTGTCAGAAATCAATTAGATCAAATAGCTTGCAAAACACCACGAGCCAGATAGGGCGAGTGGAGTTACCTCGAAGCAATTTTATCGAGCTTTAGATTTCTGATAGAATTTTCGATAGTTTCCTTCATTTTTTTCCATGAAGCTAGGTACCTACCGAACATGAATTTGTTTCCAATAAGTCTTTAATGTGGAATAGAGTTAGTGTTGGTGACGAAATTGATCCCTGCGGAACACCAGAGTGTCAGATGACACCCCATCGACAATACATGAGAGGAGCTATATAGAAAAGAACACCGTCCACAACTGAGAGGCATGCCATAACTTATTATCAGATTTGTTAGTATTTCTTTCCATGTCGTGCCAAAACATAATATTTTCTCCCTGTATATAGTATTTATTGAAAATATTCGCAATCAAAATCAAAATTTTGAAAAAGTTTAACAAGGCCAATAATAGAACACCTTGTCGTTATTTGTGTGGTCAAATGGCCACCCAGTCGTGAGGAATTCAGAACGAAGGAGTCGGACATAAAATATTGCGTTCGACTGTATTCTTCTACGTAACAAGTGAATCAGATTTAATCTCGAAGATGTAATGGATCAGTGAGGTAATGCACAGCTCAATGTTGTAAATTTATTCAAGTGAAATTAAAGGAAATCTGAGAGAGAATGTTTGTTCTATCAAGCTATAAATTATGATTAGACTGATAGGTATGAGAGAAAGTGCTAAATGGTGACTATAGTCACCATTTCAAAAAGATTATGGTCTTATCAATCCGGAACTCAAAAGAGTGGATACTTTTAATTCAATATAGAAAAAAATCACAGGACGAATTTTTGGGAAAACTTTTGTGAACAATTGTTGGTAGTTTTATAATATTCAATAGGTATATTAATGAAAACATTTTATTTATTCAATGTTTTCGGCCATTTATACGAAGGTGTAGAAAGACCACATTTTTCAAATTGCGACTTACCAATTCGGAATTTTATAATTCCGAATTTGTATCTCGGAATTCAAACTTTGCATCTTGAAGTTTTATTATTTTGACTAGGTTTCCCGGAATTCCGACTCATTCACTCATAATTTAATAAGTACGAATTCGTATCTCGGAATTTTGACTTTAAATCTCGGAATTCCAACTTTAAATCTCGGAATTCCAACTTTAAATCTCGGAATTCCGACTTTAGATCTCGGAATTCTGACTTTAAATCTCGGAATTCCTACTTTAAATCTCGGAATTCCGACTTTAAATCTCGGAATTCCGACTTTAAATATCGAAATTCAATAATTCTGAATTCTCGATATGCCGACTTCGTATCTCGGAATTGTATAATTTCGACTTGGTATCTCGAAATTCCAACTTACTAACTCAAATTCCAAGTTACTAAAACTCGGAATTCCATAATTCCAACATTTTCAACTTAGTATTTCGGAAATCCGAGTTGTCAACTCGGAATTCTATGGTTCTGAGTTCCGAGTCGGAATTTCGATAAGTTGGAATTATAAAATTCCCAGTTTGTAATTTGTAATTCCGAAAGTACGAAATTTACGGATATAAAGTCGGAATTCCAAGATACGAAGTCGTAATTATTAAATTCTGAGTTAGAAAATCGGAATTCTGATATGTTGAGTCGGAATTATAAAATTCCCAGTTAGTAAGTCGTAATTCCGAAATAGTAAATGTCTATATATATTGAAATTCCGAGATACTAAGTCGAAATTATGAAATTCTGAGTTAGTCAAAATTTCGAAATAAAGTGTCGGAATTATTACGAGACAACGAAATCGTAATACCGAGTACGAAAGTTTGAATTTGAGAAACAAAATTGGTGTGAACTTTCTGTGACTTCGTACATAAAAAATAACGAGATAAAAAAAAAATAGTATCGGTTTCCAGTTTCAAGGCCGGCCGAATCCAACCCACGGTATTTCGTTAGCAAACGTCGGGATTCCAAACATGTCGACAATGCAATGCACGAATAACATCGCCAAAATTAATACCCCATAACCGCAACGGCAAATTACTCCTCATTACAATACAATACGGCCGAACATTAGCCACGCTATCCTCCAAATTCACTATTCAGCAAAGGGATCATTGCATTGCACACTAACGAGCAGGTCTCAGCGTTATAGATTTTCCGAACGGGCTGGTGTAAACCGGGCTTTCCCCCCTTCACCTCGCCCACCGATCCGCATCGCAATAGCAGCACAAAGAGAACCTGTTTACAAGTCACTCGGCGATATCTCTCGCGATGTCGCCGGATTTAGCATTAGTACCTAGGGCTGGATACTTCTTGGAAGAATTTCTTGAATGAACAAAATATCTATTTTCTTTCGAAAAATAGTAAAAAGACTGAAAGCTAATACAAACTAAGCTGAATGAATCATGTTATTCAAATTATTATTATATACCTATAGGAACTTCTTTGCGGGCTTCAAAATATATCGAGAAAACTTATATTATTGAATCAATCTACGAATAACCCTGAACTGAAGAAATCGGTAATTTGGAACTATTCTATATTCTGGACCCCTCCCTGGAAATCACCAAACCCGAGTACTGAAGTAGCAAAAGTGAATGGGACAAACACTCCATTCCAAGACTCAAGAGAAATGTTATTAAATGGTACACAGATGGATCCAGAACAAGAGAAGGAACTGGAATAAGACTGGAATCCAAATATTCCGAAAGTTTAAGCAAATCCCCTAGCATTCTCGAAGCAGCATACGCCATCGGAAAATGCGTCAAGTTCGATATAGAAAGAAATTTTTGCAGCCTCTAAGAGATTATGATCATGTCAGATAGCCAAGCAGCCATTGATGCTATGAATAGGAGTACATGGGCCCGAGACCATATATTCCGAAAGTTTAAGCAAATCCCCTAGCATTCTCGAAGCGGAAATACGCCATAGGAAAATGTGTCAAGTTCGATATAGAAACAAATTTTTGCAGACTCTAAGGTATTACGATCATGTCAGATAGCCAAGCAGCCATTGATGCTGTGAACTCCTATATAATCAACTACGAGATGGTACAGGAGTGCCTAATGAAACTAAATCAAGTAAGTGAGAACAACAATGATGCCCTTCTATGGGGTCCAGGACATACTGGAGTGAAGGAAATAGTAAACGTACTGGCAAACAAGGGGCTGAAACAACATTTCCGGGACCTGAACTCTACTGCGGAATAAATACCAGCACAATACCTTACGAACTTGAAAAAGAAGTACATGACAAATTATCACAATACTGGATAGAATCAGAAGGAATAAGGCGATCCAAGATACTACTGAGAAACTACAACCAGAAGATATCAAACGTTAAAATTGTTTTTTCTGTTAACCAGCTGTCGAAACTTGTGCAAGCTAAGGATAAACGAGGTCTAACCTTTTAAAGTGCATTTCCTAGCACTTTCTCGGGACAACAAATAAAAATCTGTAGTCGCTTGGCTTTGAAACAGCGACCGGCAGCCAGAATGGCTGGAACACGATGCTCCTAGCCACTCGGCTCTCGGCTCTATATACCAGACCCTACGTAAACACAAATCATTTTCATCAAATCTGTATGGGTGACAGAGAAACGGTTTTCACCATGGTAATCTACATGAAATCCTTTATATTTTATGTGATTTGCATGAACGCACATCATCGGGTTACATTGTTTATACCGTGTGATGTCTTGAAGGTAGTTTCCAATAAAAAAAAATTATTTTCACCAAATCTGGATGGGTGACAGAGAAACGGTTTTCACTATTGTAATCTATATAAAATACTCTATATTTCTTGTGATTTCCTTGAATGCACATAATCGGGTTACATTTTTTATACCGTGCTATGTTTTGAAGATAATTTCCAATGAAAAAAGGATCATTTATACATAATCTGTATGGGTGACAGAGAAACAGCTTTCACCATTGTAATCTACGTAAAATCCTATATATTTCTTGTGATTTCCATGAACGCACATCATCTATACAAAATCAAGTGACAGAGAAACAGTTTTCACCATTGTAATCTACATATATTTCGTGAGATTTTTATTAATGCACATCAGCGGGTTATAAGTCATATACCGTGTGATATCTTGTAGATATGTCTCAACGAATGAAAATTTTTCAATCCAAATCCGTATGAGTCACATACATTCCACTACATGAATCTATTGGGAATCCCTTATATCTTGTTTGATCTACTTGCTTGCCGCGTCATTAATTTATATACGTACATATAGCCACAGATTTTAGTCCGGTTCCTTAACTGAATTTTCCAACCACAAATCGTTCGCGTCAGCATGTGTGGCCAGAAATCTGTGGGTAACTGCACACCAATAAACATGGGTGCATTTGACATTCTATTAAAAATGACGTATAATCAACTTTCGTTAGATAGTTTCTTTACTTCTCTCGTGGATATCTAAGTAGAATATTTCCTAGGATTTTCTTACCACGTGGCAACGCTATTACAGTGTGCTGATGATGTTCACTTACTCGACTGTGAAATAGCTGAAAGATGCTATATTTAAGCTCGTACTTGTAGTTTGCGACTTTACTGAAACGATGCTGCATTTCGCTTGATGAATGCTCAACTGAAATCTGCTCAGTTGCCATTCTAATAACACTGGGACGCGATGTGGAATTTTATCAGCCATGTTTGCGTTTTGGAATATTTATGACAGGTGGGATTCTCTAATTTGTAAATATTTATGTTATCAGAAGAAGATTTAAGAATATATTCTGGGAACTACCTACTACCACACACTAAATCAACTATTCATTCGTTTTTCATTATTGCAATTATTTATATTTGTATAACAAATATTCTTGGCAGCTTGCAGATTATGAAAGGCGATAGAATAATAGAAGATATTATGAATAGGACCTGATGCCGATGCCGATGTGAGAAAATTACGATTCTCTGAAATATTGTAAAAGTACAGCGATCTTAATTCAACCAGCATCAGTATTATGCTGAAAAATTAAACCATATTTCGTATAATTTTTGGGTTATACATGGTTTTCGTCATTAAGAACTTAGAGTAATTGGAAATCCACATTAGTGCAGCCAGTGGGGGAGCTTTGGGGCCACACTCCCCCAAACCCACCATATTATTATGTTATGCATAACATCCGGCTGACGAAAAAAAAGCTCTGGTAACTGATAAATTGAGAAACAAGATGTCCTGCAATACCAGGTCCACGCTTATTGCCATAATCCTATACAATAGGAATAATTGGGTCGAAAATCCATCAGAAAACAACTACTTTCCTGGCTAATACCACGACGAACGTTGAATTACATCTAATGAACTTCCGTGCAGAGTCCTACAAGGATGTCTCCGCAATTGCTAGTTGCATGGAACTGTTCATTGAAACATTTGGACCACGTATAGATCGATTTCTGGGTTCTTGCCCTCATCAGTATAGGGTGCAATGCAATGCAATACAGATTCCTTTAACTGATAAATTGTATGTTCACCACCCCCCCAAACAGATATCCTGGCTGCGCCACTGGAAATCCACAAATTAATTTGAAAAAGGAATCTTTCAATCTCTGGCAACACCTCAACATTAAATGATGTTTCGTGAATAAGTCTACTGATTAATAATCCCAATGAAATTGTTATTCGATTGTTGATGCAGACATATTTTGTTGCTGCGAATAAGATGCAATTTTTATGACCTCTCTCTTATGATAGTATCTAATCAGTTGTGAATTTTCGATTGTCAACATAAAAAAAAGCTTTCGAGTAATTTAGATGATTTTCCTCCTACAAAGTATCTTGAAATCCTTTTTATAGCAATAGGGTTCGTTATACAGATATCTGCTCAATTGATTTACTGCAAACGTTATCATCGCAAAAATATATCTTCGTTGGCTTTCCAGAAACGTTCAGTTATCAAATATATTGCACGATTCTTTTACGCCATAATCTAATCAAATTGTATTTATACCAAGAAAGTTTTTGGGTAGTTTTGATTACTTCCATTCTCTATGTTTTTTGGAGTGGCGATTCCGAATCTGAGGTTTGCTAACAAATTTTCGTGACGGAACATAGTAAAAAATGCAAAAAAACCTAAAAAATCTCTTTCTTCTGCGGTTTATTGCTTATAAGTTGAAAACTACAAATTTTTCGTTGATAACTTTTCTCTTAGGAAAGAAAGAGCATAAAATTTTCTACAAATTTTACTGTACACGTTTTTTTCTACGACGAACCATTCGGTCTCAAGGACTACTTGTAAATTGGCATATTTCAGCTGACTAGAGAAAAAAAAACCTGAATTTTTAGGAAATTTTATATAATTCTATTCTGAATGGAGAAGTTTTTCACGAAAAACTGATAATTTTCGAGTTATAAGCGAAAGATTACAAAAAAATTGATTTTTTATCATTTTTTTGCATTTTTTTTAATGTTCCGTCAAGAAATTTTGTTAGCAAACTTCAGATTCGGATTCAACACTCCAAAAAACGTGTGAAATTGAGGAAATCAGAACTACCCCAAAACTTTCCAGCCAGGGGCCCTGTCGAATACAAATTTACTGATATACCATTTACCCCAAAGATCTGAAGTATTTGAATACTCGAATTTTTTGACTTTATTCCAGCACATCCTTAATTTCTGCTTTCAGTAAGACCAAGGGTGAGTTGTACAAGATACGTTTTAAAACGGTTCGAATGAACCGAGTTCATTTGCTAAGGAACTAGGGATTTCATTGGCTAGTCCCTAGCAACTGAACTCGGTTTGCTTGAACCGTTGTCGAACTTGTCTTGTACAACTTATCCTAATTGATACACAATAATCTGGGCTCTTCCATTTTGGAACAATTTTGCTTTGCTATCTTATCAGATTTTTATATCACTGGCTCTATTTCCATCCGCTTTCTAGTCATTATTCATTCATTTCTGGCTTCATGTGTCTTAGTTTGTCACTTTACTATACTTAATCTGTATTCTGCGGCGATCGCGTTTTTCCAGGAAAGACTCCAATATGGATTAACTTAAAAAGCTCAACCATATCTGAATAAAAAATTTGATACAAATCGTTGAAGCCCTTTTCCAAATCCAAATTTTCACATTATTATTTAAAGGGTTCGTAGGGGGCCACCACCCACCACCCTTCAGCCAGACCTGGATTGTCTTAATAGGGGTCCTTCAAAAACAACTACAAAAATTTCCGTAGTGCCTCAAGAACCTACCCAAAATTGTTTACCAAGTCTCTTACTATTACGACTTGGCACTAGCTGACTCATTATAATTGATCACGGATCTCATGGTAGGATTTTGTAACGGCTTTGAAAGTACTTAGCGTTATTACTCGTCCATGAACTTGCGACTGAGTAGATCTAGAACAGGGCTGTAAAGAGATTTCCTAATTTCTTATTAGCTATATCAAATGACAAATTATTATTTCTTCACTAATATTTGCAGACGTGCTATTTATTATCTTTAAGAATTTTTCCACGAATGTTCTGCAATATCTGTAGCCCGACAAAGCTCTTGATTCCGTACTTATCGCGAATTTATGGCCAATATCTGAAAGTATGGTGCATATTATCGTCGGTATTGACGTTCTTTTTGTGTTTTGGGTAGCATCTATTTCTTTGAATTCTATTCACACCGCAAAGGTTCCAAACATCCATTTTTGATGCGGATAGGCGTCATTCCTGAAAAACGCGATTTTACGCACCAGAAATCTTATCAAATAATTCGAATTTTTGTCGAAAGAACATATTAATAATACCTTGAAAACCACCAATTAAAAAAAAGCCTGAATCCATTGGTACCTATAGTAGGTATAGTCGGGAATGTTTGTTGGAACTGAGAACAGTCCCTGTAACAGTTGTCACAAGTAGCAGGTTTTCCCGATTTTGCTGCTCTTACGTTCCCTATATGAAATACCTACTGCATTTCATATGGAGGTAAGATTGCAAAACGAACGGAGCTCGGTCGCCCTGGTACTATAAATGTAATATTTATTCATTGTAATCAATTAGTTGATATAAATATGACTGGTTTGATTAGTAACTGATAGGTTAGTATTTCTACTGATGACTGATGAAGTTGAATTGATTATAGAAATGCGCATCTAGGAGGTGGTACGTAATGCTTAGGGTCTTGCCCTGTTTTTGTAGCAGTTTTTAATTGCAGACATCTAAACTTCGAGGATTCTTCAGATGGGTCTGGTCCAATTGTAGTTTTCCTGATCTCTCCTGGCTAGTCTGTCTGCCATCGTGTTCCCGTGGACACGACACATTTTGAAGGCATATTGTCGACTTTTGGATCATTATAAATGGGAAATGCGATCAAAATGGTTATTGAAATGTATATTTCTAAATATGGCCCAAATTTATCCAATGGTGAGTCTGAAAAAATATACTTTAAACTTTTTGAGAAAGTGTCTTCTGTTTCTAATATGTAACTAAAATAAAAGGATAATGTGTCCACAACGTTCTATTTTGTTTCTAACTTGGCTAAAATATGTGTCGATTATGTGTCCAAAAGTTAATTTGCATGTGACCTAAATTTTATCGAAATATTTCTTACGTTTTCATTGTTCACTTTTAAGCATTCATCTACTCTAAAAACACAACGGGTATAGGTAAGGTACAATTGCAAACTTGCAATTGCAAGTTTACTGATAATAGTTGACATGATACTTCTTAAAATTAAACGTGCCTCAAAAATACAGAGTATTTTAATTAGCCGATCTGTTTTTATTTCTCTGATAATGAATATATTTTTTTGTACAACTGTCATTAATTTTTAATTTGTTGACATATGAACTAAAAACACTAGTGTTTAAAGTAAAATGACAGATGAGATGATGGATACTCAGTAATATAGATCTCTCTAATAGAAAAACTTCAATCAGATATTATAATCAGAACACCTACTCAAGAGGAATCATTTATAACAGTTCACACATGCATTTGGCCGTTTATGCACTTGGTAATACCTTCTGAGGTAACAAACGAAGTAGTATTAAGTCCAACTGTAGAATGTCCTTCGTCACTGACAAATAATGACATTCATAAACAAAGTGTGTTGGGTTCTATTATAATTGGAGCATCTACCTTTCTACCTTAATTGTAATCCAAAGATCGTGTGTTCGAATCCTTATGGATCTTATAATTTTTTTTTCTTACTAGTACACTAGTAAGTAACTGTTGTACAAAAAAAATGTGCTTGGTACATTTGATAAAAGTGATTTTATTTTGAGGTTTTTTCTGGTGTAACATTTTTATAGTGTCATTTAAAATCAATAAAACAAAATCACAGCGAGTCATTCATTGGTGGATGCATTAATGAGAAAAAAAAGAAAGATATTATATTAAATTAATTTACGATAAACTGGCGGAGGTTTTTTGTCTCTTCGTATTAGACCCAGAAATGAATATGAATTTTTTTGTATTGAAAACAATTTATCGTTTTTCTTCCGGAATGAATAACATTAAAATTATCTTTTACAGGAACAAAATGTAAATTATGTGTGTGAAATATTTCTATATGGATACATATGTTTCTATATGGATATGTATGTGCCCGTACGACACATTGTAGAAACAATAAGGAAACTCTGTGTTTGAGACGGAAATTAGATAGAGAAAATATATTTTTGTGGGCGGACGGAACCATGAGCTTGTAGGCCTCTCATTCGGGCCCGTTATGCACCCATCGCTACTGGGAAATGGTTCAATTTTGAAGGTAGCGAGGTAGCGAGAAAGCCTTCTAACCGATACCCTTCTCACACTTCTGGGTTCAGAACGATGCTCCCGAGGTGCACTTCCCGTATTGCTGCCACTGCTGGACAATCCGCCATCAGTTGGAGCTTCTCGACAATGGCTTTGCGTGCCTCATGTTCAATGAAAAGGTACAGGGGAGGAAGTCCTAAGAGTATCTCCAGCGCCCTAGCGGGTACCGTCCTCATTACACTTGTTGTCGCAAGGCAGGCAAGTCTTTGTACCCTATCTAATTGGGTTTTTGATTTGCCTGATAATGTACCTTGCCACCACACGATAGTTCCGTACGTAATCATTGGGCGAATAAGTGTCGTGTAGATCCAGTACAGAATCTTGGGGCTAAGCCCCAAGAGCTTTTTGTTCGATATGCTCGTTCCTGTTAAGCTTGGAGTCCAAGATGACTCCAAGGTACTTGACTGAGCTTCTTTATTGCAGGGATCTCCCATTGAGTTGGACATCTGCAAGGTCCCCTGGTTTGAGTTTCCTGGTGAAAAGAACCAGCTCCACCTTTTCAGAGTACGCACTCAGTCTTACCGATCGACACCATTCATCAACCCCGCTGAGTTCCCTTTGTATCGTGCCTCTCCCTAGGTCGGACCCCCTGGTCATCGAACAAGATGACAATTTCATCCGCGTAGGCCTGAGTGAAGTAACCTAGGTCATTTATTCTCACAGGAGGCCATCTACCACTAGGCACCAAAGCAAAGGGGTTAAGACTTCTTTTACGGACAGCCCATCACGGGTATGGCCTCACTGGAGCTACATCTAAGAGTTGCTCTAGCTAGCCTCTGAGAGAGCATGGCGTGACTTGCCTGTCTTCAGATTTGATGGGAGATATTTAGAAATACTGGTGCCTACTGTCAATTTGGGTATTGCATTGGGTAGTTCCATTATATTTTTTTCCTTTATCTCACTTTCAAGTTATTCAGTTACACGAGGTGTAAAAAATAAAACACTTTATTCATATCTATTTCATTTATTACATCTATAATCTACTCGAGTAAATTAATATAGTACATATATTTATAATTTTCATACCTAATGCCAAATGTAGACACGTTTGAGTGATAAGTACTACCTAACAGCTAATTAAAACAGTCAATACTTTCTGCTAATGTACACAGTACAACATTTGGGTTTACTTTGAACGAACTTCAAAGTAACTATTTTATAATTATCTCGAAAATATTGAAAAGATGCAAAGACATTAATTATAGAAAATGGTCCAAATAGGCAAATTTTGTAGAAAATGTATTGCATTGAAATGCTTAATTGAAGGCCTCAAGGTACTAAATTGAAGCATTGGCATCTTTTCACTATTCACAATGAGATTTTTGAAACAACTACTCCATTACCGGAAAACCGATACCGAGCAATCGATATCAGTCAATTAAAACACATTGAAGTAATAATTTACAATTATTTACAAGTTTAAAATAAACAATATAACATCAACAATTAAATGAGACTGAATAAAATTTCAAAAACTCAAATATTAAGTCTTGATGACCAGATGCTTCGCTGTAATACAAGCTAGGCATCTCGTTGAGGAACTGATAAAAATAGTAATTGAAAACTTAATATAGGTAAAAATTAAACGATAATGCAAATAGTACACACAATCACATCATAACATCAAACATTTTACTTTTAAAACTCTAGTTGAAACTGAACTGATATCGCACTCCTGATATATATTATTGTATTTAGATTTTGTCTCCTTTCTTGAACTCGATAATTTGGTGGTTTTACTGTTTGAGAATGAGTTGTCTAACGTAGCAAATTTGTCATTTCTAACGATTCAAAATTACCTTATTTTTAATTACAATATTGTTGAATAAATCATTTTCACAAAATTTGCAAAAAGAAGAAGACGGTAAAAGAGGAAAACGGTAAGAGATACAAAAATCGAATATGATCCTTGACCCTTGACATAAATTAAATTTATCCCAAACTCTAAATATTTCCAAAATCCAATTAATGGTTTGTTTGTTATGATATATAAAATTAGATTTCTAAAAAGTCCTATCATGTCTTTATCATTACATGAAGAGGTTCCCAGAATAGGGGGTACAAACTAACTCCGTTTGTAGAATTCTCACTTCATTTCAACGCCGAAAGTTAAATTAAACATATTATGTAGTATGAGTATTAACTGAGTTACATGTTGTTGAAAGTGCAAAAAATGTATTTTTATACAGCTGTTATAAAAAATGACGTTTTTAATTCATTGACACATGAACTAGAAATTGACGTTTTCGCAAAATCACTTTCAACACTTGTGTTGAAAATACTTTTAACACTAGTGTTAAAAGTAAAATAACAGATGAGATGATTGATACTCAGTAATACAGATCTGTCTAATAGAAACACTTCAATCAGATATTATAATCAGAACACCTACTCAAGAGGAATCATTTACAAAAGTTCACACATGTATGTTTGTGCAATTGCTAGTACTAATTCATTTTGAAGTTACAAAGGAAGTAGTATCCAGTCCAACTGTAGAAGGTCCTTCATCACTGACAAATAATGACATTCATAAATAAAGTGCGTTGGGGTGTATTATAGTTTGAGCACAGCATCTGCCTGTCTGCATTGTAATCCAAAGATCGTGTGTTCGAATCCTTGTGGATCTTATAATTTTTTTTTGCTTTTTTCTTACAAGCAGTAACTGTTGTAAAAAAATTGTATGATACATTTGTTAAAAGTGATTTTATTTCGCTCGTGGGGTTGCTCTACTCGCTAACAGTCGTTTCGCAACATCCCCACTCACAAAATAAAATGCCACTTTTAACACTTGTATCATAAATAACTATTTTCTACAAACGTCAAAATGTCAAAAAATGACAAGGTTCGCGAGATGAAAACAATATGCGAAGTGATCTCTTTTTTACACCGTGCGCGAAATAGTGTGCGAAATACATATTTCGCGTATTTCGCACACTGCATATTTCACACACTGTATGTAAACTATATGAGATTTTTACAGTGCTCAAAATATAGTGTGCGAATACGTATTTCGCGAACTGCATGTAAACAAACTATTTGAGATTGTTATTTTTTAACCTTTATGATCCTCAATCAAGCAAAAATCCAAGAAACCATTAATTTCTAAATGTTTAACAATAATTGAGGCTTTTTTACTATTTTCAAATTGTGACAAAATTTTACACTACCTATGTATTTTTATTTTTTGACGGTTGCAGATTTATTTTTGCGCGAAATACTTTGGTGATGGAGAACTGATTTTTTTAACGAGGCGCAGCCGAGTAGCATTTCGCGCACTATATACAAAAATAAATATTTCCAGAATAACTTCGTAACGTCTCAACATTTCTCTATGATGCTTGGTATGTTAATTAACAGCATTTAGCTTAAAATTACAATTCATGTCCGTGTTTGTACCTTCAAAAAGGGACATAATCCTCTTCCCCAATTTTCTTGCTAATGGATTAATAATCATTGTTTCTTCTTTTTTTAATTCTAAATATTTTCTATAAAAAAGGTAGATTTCGTTATAAACGTAATCATTAACGCCTTTCAAGATATTTCAAGTTGAATAAATAAATTGTTGAATGTAGTTTTAAATGTCGGAGAATTAAAAAATCTTCACCATCATAAATGCCAAAAGTTTTCGAGATTTTTGGATATGTACATATTGCATGGTACGGAAGCTTTTTGTTGGTTATTTTGTTAAAGATTATTATTCGTTTATTTCAGAAATAAGGAGAAGTTTTGAATGTTTTGCTTAATTGCACTACAGTTATTCTCAGATATCTAAAATTCGAAAAAAATTGGATCTTCTCCTGTTGATTACTTTAATATTTTTTCATTCTGATTGAGTTCAATTAGCATTAAAAGTAGTTCAATAATTTGGAATGAGTAATCCTTTGAATTTTTTTCCTTGTTTTCTGTAATTCAACAAGTTGTACAACTTTGAGGCCACAATATATTTGAGATATTACCAATATGTCCGATTTTCAATATTAGCAACTATCTAACAAAATAATCCACAATGAATCTCCATATCACTTCTATAATGAAATTTATCTCTTCAGGTATAAAAAATTATGAAAATTAAGAAAAAAAGAAGGTAAAATCAATAGACGGGTATTTGGAGTAACCATTTGCAGTAGGTTTAAAGTTACTGTAATATGACTGCAATGAAATTAAAAACAAAAATATGTCAAATGACATACCGAACTTCATGAAGAATTATTGAGCCGTTTTGAAGTTGGAAAACTTTTGCCACTTTCAACAACCTGTATCATTTTATTATGATTATTATTCGCCAAGGCTGACCATCGGCGGAAATACTATAAAGAACTACGTTAAACATTTTTGCACGCCGATGCCAGATCTACCTCGTGCGTACTCCGGATTTTCTGATGAACTCCTGGAGGTTTCACACGAGGTTCATTAGTGGGATGATATCGTCTACACAACAGTATCCGAAGATATCCATCTTCAAACAAGTCAGAGCTTTGCATTCAAACAGTATGTGTTTAGCTGTTTCGTTCTCCTCATCACAGCTCCTGGTGTATCTATCCCAAGCAGAGGCAGACACTTTGGTCTGCAGAATTATATCCTCACCTCTGCTGCAATATTCAAATGCACATATGAAGGAGATTCAGAATCACCTATAGACCTATCATCAGAAGGACAGTTTTTCCTCTCCCTTTGGCTTCAACAACCTGTGACTATATATGTTTATTGCAACTTCTAGCCTGGAAGTAGATTCTACAAAGGAGTTTGCGTATATTATATTGGCACACTCTGTATTGTGAAGACTGGATGTCTATTAAAAAAATTAAATACAAGAGATCGAAAGAAAAAAGTATATGATTATTTTGAAAAAGTTTTCAATATAATAAACGCTCCTTTTTACCGTATTTGAAATTTCGATAGTTAGACTCACATTCGAAAGTTAAGTATTTTGCCATTTTGGAATCGAATCTAAAATTTTCGTGGGAACCAAAACTTGAAATAAGCTGAGTTGTTAGCTTATTTCCAGCACCTTACAGCAAAACAAGTATATAAGTAACCAACTATTTCGGAGATTTTAAAAAGTAAAATGCTATAAGATTCCCAACAACAAGCAAAAAAACAACTTTTTACATTACAGCAACTTCGTTCACGACGAGTGTCAATAATCAAATTGCTTACGACATATCGTCCATTTACAGAATTTGATCATGCTGGGACTAACAAGTTCATCGAACAATTCCTACTTACTCAACACTTTATCACATTTTTTCTTTCATACTTTCACGTCAATTTTGTCTATTGGTCGAAATGAACATACGCAATTTATACAGAAATCTCTTTCTTCTCTTGCATTTTCGACTCCAATACGTTCTTGACCGCACTGATCGTGGTTTCTTTTGGAGCTGAGGTTGAAGAACTACTAGCAGATGAACTGTTTGTCGCCGATTTTGCTGTACTGTCAGAAGAAGTTTGGTGGATCGTTATTTGCGAATTGAGCCTGTTTTGATTTTGTCTAATCAAAAGACTCGGATTTGGAATATTCCTAATATTTTGATTTTGATTGGGACGCAGACTCCGGATTTGGGCATTGGTAGGCCTGAACTTGTGGATTTCGTTCAGCTTCGGCATCTTCTGTAAGTTCGGTGACTTCATTTGTCCAGGATTCTGCATGGCAGGTATCTTCAGAGCTTGTAAGTTTGGCATTTGCGGCCGTGAATTGTTTATCATCATGTTGTTGAACTGGGGTGTCTTATTGTTCAGACTGGAGTGTTCAGTGGCGACCTTCGACAACATTTGAAGATTTGACAGGCCCGTGTTGTTTTTCTCGTTGGGCCTACTCAGAGCGTTAAGCTGTCTGTTGGTGGTTATTGTGAAACCGTTAATATGCTCCATTTTGGGAGAACTCCTGGGGGAGGTTTCGGGCGATTTGCCAGTTTTTGATAGGTCCAGAGGTCCTATGCTGTCACATCTTTCCGGCATTTTTGGTATGATGCTGATACCGGATTTCAGATTGACAGACTTCTTGATTTTCTCCAAGGGTATAGTCGCAGGTGGTGGTCTTTTGAGTGGTGCTTTCTCCTGAGGTTTGGAACTCACTTGCATTGGACTGGTGGTGGAGGGATTGATAAGCGTAATTTCCAGACTGGGTCTTTTGTCTTGCATCTTGTCATTTTCCTCGGATTTTCTTTTGGTTCCTTGTTCTATTTTGCTCACCGTGAATCCAGGAGGGTAGTGCGGTGTAATACTTTTCGATTTTTCAGAGTTGAGGACTATTTTCTTTTCTGTTCTATCTGGAGTTTTGGCTTCAATGGTGCAGTGTTGCTGCAGGTTAGCTATTTTTCTTTCCAGCTGTTTGTTGTTTGCAACGATTTTATTATTTTCAGGAGTGATTTGAATGATTTTATCTTGAAGTTTATTCGCGTTTAAACTCATTTGTTTGATTTTTGCGTTTTCGATTTTATTCTGCTGGATTTTCTCGTTTCGTTGGTATTTCTCGGCATAAGCATGAAAAGACTTAAGAAATGTCTTCTGTGCCTGTTTCTCGGTTTGTTTGTCTCTCTCGATATGAACGGTAGGTAGTTTTTTACCCCACTCTTTATCTGAACTGTTTTTCACGGCAAAAGCAGTTTTGGAACTCGTAGGTTCCAAGAAGGTACCCACTTTTGGACTTGTACTATTAGTTTCATTTTTCTGTTTCGGTAGTACAGCTGATTCGCTCACTATACTGGAAGGTTCTGGTACTTTGATCTTGAACTTTTTAATATCTTCCTGTGCTTTAACAGTGGCTTTTTTAGACTCTCCATTTTCTTTGATTAGTTCATCATTACCTTCAGTTTTGATTGTGTCTGTGATAGTACTCGAATCTTTGGACAACTTGATGCTGGGGACTGTTTGAATATGTTTATCCTCACTTGGTACGTGTTTATGTCTAACTTGTCGCATCTGCAACAGTTTCTCTTTCGAACTGGAATCAGAACAGTAAAGCTTGTCATTGAATTGCCCTGAGCTTTTGTGGTGCTTGTGTTTATGGCCGTTGTTGGTTATTTTCACGGTCAACTTTAAAGCTTCCTCATTAGAAGCTATTTCAGCGTGCAGTTTTCTCTTCTTATGAATATTGAATTCGTTCTTAGAGTGTTTGCTTTTCTTCCTTTTCTTGCTGCTGTGGTGGACTGCGTACTCTTCGTCTTTCCTTCTCGACTCATCTAGTTTCTTCTGAAGCGCCCACTCTCTATCTCTTTTTTCTGCGAATTTTTTAATTTCGTCTTCATCTGGCTCCTCGTATTCAAAAACGCACACTTTCTGGGTTTTTTCAGGAACTTTTTTGTTGTCTTTTTCCACTTGACTTTTGCTTTGTAGTTGTAAGTGCGCGAATAATCTTTCCTTGTGGTTTTTCTGATCTTCTGTTTCTTCGAACATTGTTTCATTGTTTTCACTTTTTTCCACTTTTTCCTCAATTTTTTCTTCTTTGGGGCTAGGAGGTGGCTTTTGGGTGTCTGAGGTTGATTTGACAGGTACTATTTGTAGTTGTTTTCCTCCACCCGATACAGGTGTATTGACTATTTTGATCGGCCTTATTTTCATCGGGGTGAATATTCGATAGAAGAATCTCATTGGTTTGTCCTGAAACAACAGAAAAAATCATTAGGAGAGGAAATATAATAGATGACAGGGTCCGGAAATATCATGAAAAAGTCGAGCGAAAGTATTTCATTCACGGTGTGGGGTTATTTTAGTATTTATCAAAGGTAAGTGTGTTCATCACCAATCATTCAACTTATATAATATCTTCATTTCTGCACAAGAATACAGGTTTAAATCGTGATTACAAATTGACAAGCTGTGATGAAATAACAATACTAGCAGTTCAATAACCCAATATTCCTTGTAGCAATAATAGAAATACCAGATGTCAGTAATGTGACGAATTTCAAAACAAAAATGTGCAATTATGAGGTATATAACTGCAGTTTTACGATAACCGTAAGTGATTAATGGGTTAATCCTGCCTAGGACGTGAGTTATCGAGTGAATGTTGCCTTTTGAATTGCTAAAAAAATTGTTAATTGCAGATTAATGAGTGAGGGTAGAAAAATGTTGATGAGTATTTGGAAATAACGTAGGTTGGAAAATAAATACGTGGATTATTTCATTGAAGGAAAAAATATATAAAATTTGATGATAAATTACCAGAATTCCATTTAGAAGACATTCGTAGAAGAGCAGCTATAAAAAAGTTGATGGTAAGATAAGAGAAGATAAGTATAAAAAGTGTCCTTCAAAGAGTTAGCATTATGGAACAAACTTTGATGTTGAATGTTGCTATGAAAGAGATGCAAAATAGCTTACTCAGACTTTCGCTGCCTCTCAAAAGTTAGTTTTATGTTTCAAAATAATCCCCTGGCCCTAAAAGAGGCTTATACCATCGAATTTTAGAAAATGTTCGGGGGAAAAGTTTCCCAAATTTGGACGTTCTATGTAACTTTAAGTTTATTTCTGATATAATTAAAATATTTATAATAACTGAATATCGATCAAAATATTAAATTCTTAAAAAAAGGAATAAACCGTTCGAAAATTCTGTTGTTTGATGCAAATTGATATATCATTGGCATAGGATGACAATTATTAATATATTAAGTAACTAACAAAATTTTAGGATTCTTTATACAATAAATTTCAAGTGATTATTTTAAAATAATTTAACTCTCTACAGGTAGCGAAAGTCACGTGACTCCGTTCAACTGGGCCATATCATTCTCATTTATCCTTTTAAAGCAATACTTAACGCCCAAGTCAAATTTCAAAATAAATTATGATAAAGATTTTTCCCATAAGATGACAACTTTTTGGAAGACTTCATCAAAAAATATTCGTAACAATATTTTTATTTCCATATAGGGAATATAAACCCCCAAATTACTTCAGGAAACAAAAGACTGTACCAACTACAAAAAAATTGCTACTCGTCCTTCTTAACATTTCCTGCAGCTCTTTCACATCCCTTATGATAACATTTTCTGTGAATGGCTCTCACCCAGACAGAGCATTTGAAAGAGACGGGAGAAACGACGGAAAATGTTCATGTATTCTGCCGAAATAGGTCTCTCTCTATCTCATACCTGTTTGCTCGCTGGTGCATGAATAAAGGACAATGAAGTAGATATCTTTTATTTTTTATTTCCCCGGCATACTTACGATTCAGTGGAGGAGGTCAGATGTGTAATGGGTTTAGTTATATCCGGATTGGTAGTGATTTGATGTATTAGTTAACAATTCAACTAAACAGTGTTAATTTCAGAAAATTTGTCAACCAGAATTTTTGATATTTGAGATATTTGAAGTTGAGTCTTTTCGCCAATGAAGAATACAATTATCTCATCTCATCACAAAGTAACCAATTAAAACCTTAATGATCTAATCAAAATGTATTTCTACCAAGAAAGTTTTGGGGTAGTTTTGATTACTTCTATTCTCTATGTGTTTTGAGGTGCTGAATCTGATTCTGAGGTTTGCTAACAAATTTTCGTGACGGAACATTGAAAAAATTGCAAAAATAACTAAAAAACCTCTTTCTTCTGCGGTTGATTGCTTATAATTTGAAAACTACAAATATTTCGTTGATAACTGTTATTTTGAGAATGAAAGAATAATATTTCGTACAAATTTTACTATACAAGTTTTTTTCTACGACGAACCGTTCGGGCTTAAGGTCTACTTGTAAATTGGCATATTTCCGCTGACTGGGGAAAATCTCCCTTTTTCACTACAAAACTGTAATTTATTATTGAAGTTAATTAGTGTATCCCCTCCCCAGTTCTCTGTACTAAACCAAGTAGGTTTTTTGAAAGGAAATAACAATGCCTATACACAACATTCTAGGAAAGTCTAAGGATGCTCACAGAAGCACACTTTCCAGCCTCACTAATTCTTAATGGCCCGACAATAATAGTAGACAGCCCTAGAAGCAGGACAAACAGGCGAATAACTTTGAAATGGAGGCGTGCTACGGAAATATCGAGACCAATAGATCAGTACGTAAATTCAAACCATACAAATCTCCTGGAGTAGATGGAATATACCCAACATTTCTCCAAAAGGGATAGGAAATACTTACTCCATACCTGTGCCGTATATGCAAGGCTTGCATAGCACTACGACATATACCTACGAATGTATTTTTCGCTCAAAACGTTGGAAAGGCTGATAGATAGATACAAAAGAGATGAGGTACTACAAACAAGCTTGTTCAACTAACGCCCTTTTGCGTATCAACCAGGCAAGTCTACAGAATTAGCACTGGACGACCTCAACAGGCTACTAATGAAGTCCTTGGAAGACAAAGAGATAGCCATGACATTTATAGACATCAAGGGTGCCTTCAACAATGCATCCATCGAGAGTATAGCAAACGCTCTAGTAAAAAAGGGGTTTCTCTGATCCAGTGGATAAACGCTAACTTGAAAAACAGGTTCATTACATCAGCAATCGGCGCAACAACACTAACACCTAGAGCAAACAGGGGATGTCCGCAGGGAGGGATGCTATCGTCCGGAAAGTTATAAAAAAAGTACAGTAGCCTTCAATCGGTGCAGGAGAATGTGCGAAAAACCAAAAGCCAAAAATGGTTCGGTGGTAAGGTGGCCAAAGACCAAGCAGGTAGGAATGGTTTAACGGCTCGGAGAACTGCAGAACAAGCATGTCTAAGTGCCACCGGGGCCATGAGAACTACCTCAACAGCCGCCTTAGAGGTCTTGCTCAACCTGCCTCCCCTACATATATACATACAAGGCGAAGCCAGGTCAGTCATGAGGAGGCTGCTTAGAGGACAAGCACCCATAAGCAATATGCACGGAAGAGGCTACAAAAACCTATACGAATAGTTAAAACACGACCTGGTTACAAGAATGTCATCAGATTGCATACTTCCCAGATATAGCTTATTTGACAAAATTTTAAAGGCAAGTATAACGGACAGAGGTGCGTGGAAGAGGGGACCTCCCATCAATGCGGAAACCGCTGTCTACACTGATGGCTCAAAAACTGATTAAGGTTCAGGAGCCGGAAGATGAAAATCTCATTGTGCCTGGGCAAACAAGCGACGATATTTCAAGCGGGAATCATCGCAATACACCATTGTGCACAAGAGCTAATAAGGCATCAGTTTTCAGAAAAAATCATTGTCATACTCAAATAGCCAAGCTGCAATAAAAGCAGTCAACTCAATGCAAGTTATTAGAATAATTGTTTGGGGCTGCAAAGAAGCCCTAAAAGAGCTCGGCAGTCAGAACAGACTGACCCTAGCCTGGGTACCAGTACACACAGGTTATAGAGGCAATGAAGAGGCCGATATATATATATATATATATATCGGCCTCCTTTTTGAGCTATAGCTCAAAAAGGAGCCCAGAACCGTTTTGCGTTATTTGAGATTCTCAACACTTATCTCACTGTCACTAGCAGTCATCGAAAAAACCTCAAACTAGATTGAAACTGATCCAATGACGAACAAGAGTACTTTTAGCTTTATTACAATATAATTCCTTGAGAAATTCACTAAAAATGTCACTAAATAATCAAAAGTTATATCGAGATTTGAGGTTAATGTTCGTTTTTATTTGCAATAGTTTCACCATGTCCATTCAACATTCAACCCCGTAAAAAAACAAGAGAAGGAAAAACATAGATAGACCTTCTTTTAGGTCTGTGCAATTCGAAATTCCATGGTGCATAACTTATATTTTCCCGAGTATAATTTTGATGAATGAGATGTCACGAAACCACTATTTTGTTTATAATAGAGAAACTGGCGGTCAGCAAAAAAAATCCCTAGTTATATCAGCGAATACACTTGCCAATTACACTTTTCCCTAATATATTGTGGAAATGTTCTTTGTCCCTATCCAAAACTCGTAATAATTTCTCAAGAATTCGTTTATTGAAAATATATGGACAGCTAGCTCTGGGACTATATTGTTTGACATCGATTGGTATGCGGTATAGCTTTTAAGACGTATTAGAAATCACAGTGTGAAAGGAACGTGTAAACTTGAGTGTTCAAACATAATAAATTTGGCCATTACGTGGATTGTTTTGTAATTAGTATCTGAGCTCGTTCGAAATTGGTAGAAATTGTCCGAAAATAGAAAATATCCTATTGACAGAGCGATAAGTAATCTGTTTTTTCCATAAGGCTATATATTTTTCTGAAACAGGATGATGAAATCATGTGTAATGGCAAAACATCCCAAAAAGAACAGTGACGAAATCAATACCACTATAGTGTAGATATAGAACTGCATCAGTTATCCGAAGGTGAGCTTTCATTATACATAAAAATGATAGGAAGACAACTTTGAGTAGATTTGCCAAAAGCATAGGAAAACATCATAAATGGTCTCTTTTCCAGTGCATAGTTAGCCGCAAGAACAAAAACAACGTCTGTCTACTCTCTAGCAACCACCAATTTTTTTTGTCAAAATTTGTGATTAGTAAACTTGTTTATTTTCTCTCATCAATTGAAAAAAATAAAAAATAAATGGACTGTAAAGGTCACTATAGAACAGGAAATAATTTTTCTATACATAAAACAATGACGCTTGCAATTGAAAACGCATTTCAGTGAAATTAGTTCGATGGAGTCAACACCTACGTCATCTTGTATTCCTCATAAAAACTAATCTCGCCGTTGTGATTTTTTATCAGTTGATACGTTCATTCTGTTAATTATTTATCAGAGAGGTTATTCGTGTTTATACTTCGAAATCATATATTACATTTAATTAAATTCACATTATCAATTTATTGGTTACATTCGGGTAATTATTGTCGTTTCAATATTTTTGGAAAAAGTGGGTGATTTTAGAGTGACCTGTAGAATATGAGATTCAAATAAGTAAATTTCCCACAGAATGTTATCTTATTTGAGTGATTATCTCTTTTAACTAATGAACCATGCACCCGAAATTTGTTATTTTCTTTCGTATAAGAGAAATATTATTTTTTTCACACTTCAAAATGTGACATTTTTGGTATTTCAACCAACAGCAGCGGGTTATACTGATAAAAGCTTGTTAAAACCTTTTTAAAAACTTGTTGAAACCAAGTTTATATTCGAATTGTCAAAATTTAATCAATGTACTTCTATAGATTTCAATTGAACTAGTTTCCTCAAAAATATATGTTTACATGCCACCACCCAAACTAGTGAAAAAAAATAGTCTCCCCAAATACAACTCGTTATTCAAATTTTATCAATTTTTTTTATGTTCATTACTCAAATTCGTTTATTTGGCAAAAACATTTGAACAAACCGAACTTCATCAAATCACTCGTCCGTACGGTGTTTTTTTTTTCATATTTTTGCGAAACAAAGAGTTTTTCTGGAGAATAAAAAATTATCGATAAAATTTGAAGAACAATCACTTTTAATTATAAAAACATGCCATCATATTTTATTTGTTGTTCTTTGTATTTCAATTAATAATAGCTTAATGAAATAATATGTGATGAGTGTTTTCCGATTTGTTGTGATCCGGTTTCATCTCATTTCAAAAACTGGTTCTTCTATAACTATTTTGCCACTTTATTCTGATAACTGCCTAAAATATTCCCCTCAAACGAAGGCAGATTTAAGGTGTAATTGAAATACGACTTATCCCTTGAAAAAAAATCGAATCACTTCAAATAAACAGATATTATCTGAAAACTTAACTCTTCCAAATTTTGTTATGTTCATCCTTGGAATATTCTAATCTAAGATGAAGAGACAAAAATATGAATCAACTTCTATATTAGCATCATTACTTACTTCTCTCTTCATATGGTGCGTGTGTATTTCCACAAACTCATAAGTCAATAAAAGGAAACATAATGGTGAATTGTTAACATAGTTCGTACCTATAACTTTCTATTGGAATAAGTGAAACGACAAGGAAGTTATTCCTTCCAAATGAAGGCAATATAATTTGCAGAAACGTCTCTCCTAATTGCATCCATAAAAAACGCTGTAAAAGGCTTTGCTTCCGACTCAAACTAACAACCCAACTACTTGCAAGCTGAATAACGATTGCCATAATTTCAACTAGAATATGGACTGCAATGAATCCGCCATTCCTGTACCGTCTGCGAACTATGCTTTTATTTGAATGGGCGCAATAAAATTAAATAAAATGACCCAATAGTTAGCCGTTTCTGGGCCCCCTTTTTTATGGTAATATAAATACGATCACAAAGTTGAAAAATTTCTACCTACTTACATAACAATTGAGGAATTAAAAATTTCAGTTTTAAATGAACATCTTGTGTATGTTATTAGATAGAATAATGAAGATACACAGATTTGTAATTATTTACTAAAGATGAAATCATGAACAATATCATCTATGATACGAGGGAAGAGTGACTCTCAGGAATAAAAAAAAAATTAATCACTTGCACGATCGTATTATCCATACTGAATGCAAACTCATGATATTCTACATAAATCAGTAAAGATCAATGTAAAATTTCTAGTGTGATAAAACATATACAGTGAGGTCCTAAAGTAACGGATACATTAATTTTCTACATTATTATTATTTATTAATATGAATTCTTATAAATTTATAAATATATAAATCCAATATTCCCATTATTCACTCAATGATTAGTTCGATCTCAATAACTCTCCTTTGTTCATTTAATGTATGTATTGAGATTGTTAGGTACACTATTTTCGTCAATTAGGTAATAAAAGTTTTATGAGTCTAGGAATTAGATAGGTAAATCATAATCACCTCAATCAATAAGAAGTATATTAAAGTAGTTTTCAATGAAATAGTTTTTATTGTATAATTGTTTTAGATAGCATTTTATTCGCGTAAGAATGTATCGGGAGGTGAATGGTCGCTATTTGTTTTAGATTTGATATGAATGATTATATCAATAATGTAATATCAATAAGTAAAATGTGATTGATTCAAGATTGTATTTTTCATTATTGCACTAGTGGATATAGTGTTACAGGCAGGTAAGTTGGCGAAGTAGGTAAGATGACGAAATGTATAAAAATAGATCAAAAATAGAAGAAATCTATTTAACAATGCTATCTCCGCAATTGCTAAATGCATGGAAATGTTAATCGAAACATTTGGACCACCTATAGATCGATTTTTGGGTTTTTGCCCTCATCAGTATAGGGTAGGTCTCTGCAGACAATAACTAATGTCTGCAACAAATGATTCAATTATCAATCCATTTCAAGGCAGAAGCTGAGACACCACCCGCAGATTGGTGTTAGCCTTGTAGGAACTCTGCACGGAAATTCATTGGATGTAATTCAACGTTCGTCGTGGTTTTAGCCAGGAAAGTAGTTGTTTTCTGATGGATTTTTGACCCAAATATATTCCTATATCGTATAGGAATATTGCAGTGAGCATCCTGGTATGGCAGGACATCTAGTGTTGAACTTGATTAGCTCATTGTTAAATAGATTTCTTCTATTTTTGATCTATTTTTGATATCACTTTGCGAAGTACTGGGTATTGCTTAGGGTGGCTAGTGAGTGGGATGGCGCTCGTAGTTTGGTTAAACACCAATCTGCGGGTGGTGTCTCAGCTTCTGCCTTGAAATGGATTGATAATTGAATCATTTGTTGCAGACATTAGTTATTACCCTATACTGATGAGGGCAAGACCCCAGAAATCGATCTATAGATGGTCCAAATGTTTCGATTAACATTTCCATGCATTTAGCAATTGCGGAGATAGCCTTGTAGGAACTCTGCACGAAAATTCATTGGATGTAATTCAACGTTCGTCGTGGTATTAGCCAGGAAAGTAGTTGTTTCTGATGGATTTTTGACCCAAATATATTCCTATATCGTATAGGAACATTGCAGTGAGCATCCTGGTATGGCAGGACATCTAGTGTTGAACTTGATTAGCTCATTGTTAAATAGATTTCTTCTATTTTTGATCTATTTTTGATATCGCTTTGCGAAGTACTGGGTATTGCTTATGGTGGCTAGTGGGTGGGATGGCGCTCGTAGTTTGGTTAAACACCAATCTGCGGGTGGTGTCTCAGCTTCTGCCTTGAAATGGATTGATAATTGAATCATTTGTTGCAGACATTAGTTATTGTCTGCAGAGACCTACCCTATACTGATGAGGACAAGAACCCAGAAATCGATCTATAGGTGGTCCAAATGTTTCGATTAACATTTCCATGCATTTAGCAATTGCGGAGATAGCCTTGTAGGAACTCTGCACGGAAATTCATTGGATGTAATTCAACGTTCGTCGTGGTATTAACCAGGAAAGTAGTTGTTTTCTGATGGATTTTTGACCCAAATATATTCCTATATCGTATAGGAATATTGCAGTGAGCATCCTGGTATGGCAGGACATCTAGTGTTGAACTGGAAATGTATAAAATTTTGATTTATCTTTCTTCAGTTTTTTTACCTATTCATTATTTTTATAAAAAAACGTATATATTAGCTTTACTTGTATGTATGTATCTATATCTATCTATCTATCTATATGTAACGGAAACTTTGAACGTGATTTTCATCCACGTCCAGACGTCCGAATGATTTGAAATTTGGCATGTGTTCAAAATTCCGGTGACAATGCATTTTTGTTTTAGAAAATTGGTATATAAGAGTTTTCGGGATCAGTGATAAATTTATAAATTCGTAAATTGAAAATGGCGTCTCCAAGATGGCGGACGAGATTTGTGATTATGGTCAGATTCGATTCAAAATTGGTATGTGCAGGTTTTCGGGGTCGGAGAATTCGATATTTAGTCAATAAAATAATAATAGTTTAAAAAAACTAAAGAACACGCTTTACTTCCAACATAGACTAAAAAGTAAAAAATAATTGACAATTTAATTATTCAAATGTAAAAAAAGCGTGGGGTTCTTGACAAAGTTCTCTTAAGCTCTTGAACGCTCAGTATTGTTTAATTAAACTAAAAAATAAAGATCGAAAGCACCCACGTTTATTTTAGTAATTAAATTTTCAATTATTTTTTTCTTTTTGTCCATGTTGGAAGTGAAGCGTATTCTTTAGTTTTTTTTTAAACAATTTTATATACCTATGTCTCTCCAACTTAAATACTGTAGTTCTCAACAAGTGAAACATCAAAAATATTTTCACCTGGAGCCAAAATATTTTGTTGATGAACAAATAACATATTTAAATTGGTCATCAACCTTGAGTGAAAAAAAGTGAAAAAAAAACTTCAATTAGATATGAGGTGATGAAAAAAATTTAGTGTACTATTCGCTTGAGGAAGCTACCGAGTAGCGAAACATATCAATAAAATCAGTCACGTCAATCCAAAAAATAATATGTATTTGCCTATCGTCATAACACCAGAGTAAATGGTGGTCTAATGTAGAAAACTAATGGTTTGAATATTTTCCCTTCCATTATGATATGTATATTTCTGCAAAGTCTGCTCTGTACTTTACCTAGAATTTGTCCCTTCGGAAGAGTATGTTCCGATAATCTAACTAGATTTTTTCTTAGAATTCCTAATTATTGCTGATATCCAGAGTTATTACACTTGTTCTAGGAATATGAAACTGCCTGTGACCTGTGATGATGGTCCTTCTTGATTTGTAAGCACATTAGCAGGAAGATACCTATTACTGAACACGTTATTTCTGAATTAATTACAAATTGAAAATTCATTTGTATCGAATGATCCCTCTTCTGTGCTACTGGCAATGCATTTGAATTGAAAACTGAGAACATTCATCCTCGGCTTTTGATCCGTGCCATACTACTCGTGAATCTATTAAAAACCTGCGCTTAGATATCACATGAACTGTCGACCGACTAGTTTCGTAGTAACGAGAATCGCAATGTAATCTAAAAATAAAACTAAAAATAGCTGAAACGCGTCGAGGATAAGGTCATGTCAGCCTATTTGTAAGGCGATAATTGTCATAACACTCTCATTTGCATTTCAATGTGTCTTAGAGCTGAGGCGCATTTTTACTGACAAAAGATAATCGGCTCGCCAGGTCGCTACGTGAACGTGAAAATTAATTGTGTATTGACTGGTGGTGCGTTCGGTTTTCCTAATTGGTTCTCAAACATTTTAATGGATAGACGAGAGAAAGCGGTCGGTTAGCAGGCATGACTGAATTTTTTAACGACCGCTCTTGCTCTTCGAGTGTTTCCTTTTTACATTTCGTCTTTATCGTTAGAGAAAATAGGCTGGGATGTGTAGAGTGTTACGGTGGATTCATGCAGCATCAAGTAACACTAAATTATTATCAGTTAACAAGTATTGAAAATATAGCAAACATGCACCCAAATTACCAATTTATTATGGAAGAAAAAACCTTATTCTTTCTTCCATACTTCTTTAGTTTCAGATTGTATTTGTTTGTCGCAAGTGAATGAAAAAAACAGTTAAGAAAAAAAAAATGTTTGACAATCTCATAAAATTAATGGTTTTGCAAGTCCACATGGAGTTTTTGCTATTGCTTTCCAAGTATTATCTCTGATATTTATTTTGGTGGCTGGTAGCTCAGCGGTCTGAGGCTCAGGCCGTTTGAAACTTCGGCATAGCGATAGTCAGTTCGAGCCCGATGTAGTTATGAGGGATTTTTCTCTCAAATACTTGATATCGGATCAATAGGCGACCACATGCCTTGTTGAAAAGCAAGTGTGTTGTGAGTTGCCTAGATGCCAATCTCGACTAGTGCCAGCTTAGAGTTCACACCGACCACCCGAGGTGGTGCTGTAGGTTTTCCGTGTTTCTCAAAACTGAGAAGTGAATACGCCACCAAAAATCAGTAAGTCATCCCAGAGCGCCAAAGCAAATAGTAATAATAACCGTCCTCTACCCGAGTAGGCTATGCGTTTGGGTACACTCTACGAGGATGCTCCAGTCAGGCCCTGTCTCCGAAGTCCAAAACATCTGGAGGGCGCGCTGGATCGTTTACCCAGATAACTATCCCCAAGTCCGTGGGGTAAGTGATTACTGAGTCTGAGAATCATGGGCCCTGAGCAGAGGTAGTGAACCAAGGATGACTGCCTTCTGCATTCGTCCGGCTAAGATTTCTGCCAAATTACGGCAAGCCAGTTTGTCCATCATACCACCAATGACCCCTATACTAAGAACCACCATTTTAACAGATTTGGGTAGAGCTAGCAGAGTTCAAAGAGTAAGTCTCGATATTTAGTCCGTTTCTCCTTCTCTTTTCGGACGATGTTCGTTTCGCCAGGAGTCGAAAACTCCATGACGAAAATCGGCTTACTCTGATGGTCGAAGAGGACCACATCAGGCCTATTGGCTTGTAGTTGCCTGAGGGTGGGGAATGAGTAGTTCCAATTTATTCGGTACTTCTCATTTCCCACAACGGACTCAATATCCTCCGAAGCATAAGGCAACACCGGTGTCTCGTCTACGGTACGGTATACCAGGATGTTGAAGACACCATCCTGGCAGGCCATTATGAATCCCTCGGTCTCCTACTTCAGCTCACTTGACCTGGGGAATGCAAAGGTCAGGTTTTTGGATAAGCCAAGGTATTCAATGTTCTTAAAGAAGACCCCATTGGCTTATCCCTATCATTATTACTATTTCTATATTGGAAATTCACGTGCCCTTCATCATATAACTCGGGAAATTGCCGAAAAAGATCAGCCAAAACATCACCAATAGCTTTTGAAGTCGATATAATCTTATACTTGCTAATTGTTGATTGATAATTATTACTTGATAATCGTATGAATCAACACTTACTCGTGTGACACCATCTTCTTTTTCTACATTTTTATCAAACGGTTTTTTCAGCCTTCCTTTGTTTGAGTCTTATATAGCAATATGACCGAATACAGAAACAATACCATTCGCTTTATTCAGAAAACTGTTGACAACGAGAAAATCTTTCATCCACCTTCACATCTGGCCCATAAAAGAACTAAATTCAGTTTCCCTAAAGAAATAATTTAACTTTTATTTATATTGAATTTAAGGTATATAGGAGCAGTTTTCACTATAATGGCACAGCTACATACAAAAATAACAAGTATATATATATATATATATATATATATATATATATATATATATATAGAGAAAAGGGTAGTCTTGTTTGCTGACTAGTTAGGAAATGAGTTTTTAATATTTGGGATATGCAGCAGGCCAATAAGAGTACTCTAATACACAGATTCCAAGCTTTCAACAATTTTTTATTGTCATCTTCAGGGAAGCTACAGATGACAATAAAAAATTGTTGAAAGCTTGGAATCTGTGTATTAGAGTACTCTTATTGGCCTGCTGCATATCCCAAATATTAAAAACTCATTATATATATATATATATATAAATGATCAAATAAAATGAATTGAAAGCCACAGCCCTAATATTTACGATAGAAATAGATGTTGCTTCCTTCATATCGTCTCCATCCTTGGTATCAACTAAGATCACAAATAATCTCGATCAGACAAGACTGAACATTTGATAACATTTTTGAGTTGTTCCTATCTAGCATTATTACAAAATTCAAAAACCACAGATTTGTTGCACCGATCAATAATCATGTTTTAGTTATGAAATCCAAATCCATTAGCGATAACATTCGAATACGAACTGTCAGAATCAACCATTTCCTCAATCAATAATATCTTTCTGATATATCTAATATTTGTAATCAGATGCATACGGTTTCCCTTTTTTACTCATAATGTCCCAATTTTCTTCCACGAAAAACATAACCCTTTCGTTGGAGCCAAAAATAGAAAAAACTGAAAAAAATTAAACAAACTTTTCCTCGTAATTCTTGAAATTTCATGGATTTTGAGAGTATCTATAAGCAAACTGGCTATATTTTTTTATATTTTGCGATATTCCAACTGAGGAATGCGCTTCTCGAACAACTAACCCTTCTCCATCTCAAATGTTGAAAGAATCCATTCAGTAACTAAGCTTGTGACCTTGTGAGTACTACATATAATAAAGCTATTGGTAGTATACCAATTAATGTGTACAAGTTTCACATCAAAAAAACATCTAGAGTAAAAATATGCAACATTTCAATAATAGTTATTTATGGTACTAGTGTGTTATGTTGAAAATAAGTCACGCGAGAAAGATTTATACCACGAGGCCGTCAGGCCGAGTGGTATACATTCTAAAGTGACTAGGAAACATAACACATGAGTGGCATACAATGTTTTATCCAACACATGACAGTTATGACCCATTATTAATGTCATTTTAGACAAGTAAACTATCAAATAACACACTAGTGAGTTATAATCCATAAGTCACTAGTGAGGTATTTGATAGTTAACTTGTCTAAAATGACTTTAATAATGACATTCATAACTGCCATGTGTTGGATAAACATATGAAATTATTTGTGCTTGATTTTATCCTACGCCTCTATGCACAATCTGTAAGAAATGCGTGCGAAATGAGTTACAATTTCCACTCTAATTATTTTTAAATTATTGGGTCAAACTAAGTAATGTTATGACCAACAGCGTATATGTATGAATTTCAAGGAAAGTAATGAATGCAAAGTGACTTTGATGGATTCCCACGTTACTCTGAAATATTATTCGCATACAGTGTAAGTCACAAGGTTCACAAACATATAGACATTGTTACCTTAGAGTTTCATGAGTGAGTAGGTTTCTAAAATGCTTGGTGGAAGTACATCGCAATTGATGCTGATGGCTTATTGTAGTCGTGAGGCATTAGTCTATTAATAATTATTCAAAACATGAAAAGGTTCACAAATTCACAAGTTACAAGAAGACATCATAAATAATGCCAAAAATGCATTACTTTCTACTCAGTTTTTGTAGAACATTCAAATTTCGGTTCACCTTACATGTCTGCACCTAGTAATATTTTGATTGTCACTTCAACAAGGAAGCCGTCGATTACCCACAAAAATAACGTTATACCTGCTTACATATTAGTGAAAATTTCATGAACTAACTGGATTCATTTTACTAGTGTTTGCATTTCATATATTGCGTGCATTTTCATCTCTAATTGCTTCCTTATCTGATTATGTAAACAGTGCTAATAAGTAGGTTAAATTATGGTAGCTAGGATACGGGACTACTTTCAAGTTATTACAAAAGACTTCAAGTTCAAAATAATATATCAAAAAAGTACCTTCACTGTTCTAAGTCATCACTTTATCATATGAAGGAAAATAGAGATTCTGATGAGGACACAGTTTGCTTTCTAATTCCTGTTCAATTTTCAATAGAGGTTTAAGTTATTACAACAATGACAATGAAGAGGAAACTGTTATCTGTATTGACTGCTTATTCGAATTATTTGCAATTATACTATGTATACACATATGTCTGCAATTGCTCAAGCTACCAAACTATTAGTAGTACTATCTGTCATCATACGAGGATGCCTTTATATCTAGTTATCCTAAACAGATTCCAATGAAAAAAAAAAAAAAAAATGGCGTTACCGTAGCAACGCTCAATAACTTATAAGAACTGTTAGTGTAAAGTTTCATCCGTCAGAAAGCCAAATAAGTTTTGCGCAAAAACATTTTAAAAAATAGATGACCGAAATTATGAAAACAGAAAGATTGGATCGAGCCATCATAAAGTACCTATATTTGAAGGGGTTAGAACCCTTAGTAGCCTTGACGTTTTCGTCTTTCATATGCGACAATAAAAAATTGGATTGCAAGCTTTAAAAGAGGTATATTTTCCATTCCCGAAAATATCGATGCAGTTCATGACATGATTTTATCAGAGCCTCGAAGTGGACTGAAATGAATATCTGAGGTACTGAATATTTCATATGAACGCGGACCATATGTTCACGCCGATTTGTACATGAGGAAAATTTCTGAAAAACGGATCCCCAATTGTCTGAGGGTTGACATCGAGCATGCAAGGTTAGAAGCATCGTGTTCAATCTGTATTCAAAATGATGCAGACTTCTCAAGCCGATCAATCTTCTATTACCCAGAAACAAAGGAGCAATGGAAAGAATAAAGACACCCTGCATGGTTCTCCAAGGCCTAAGAAGTTTCGTGCTGAAAAGTCAGCTGGAAAAGTTCTTGCTTCAGTTTTTAGGGATTGCCATGGTTGATTATTGGGATGATGATTGGAAAAATGCCTCTGCACACAAATCACATGTTGCTATGCAAGCAATTCCTGGTTTGTGGTTCGAATTACTCAAACACTCCCCTCATTCACCAGATATGCTCCGTCCAACTATCATATCTTTCCTCAACTGAAAAAAGTTTTGAAGGTTGATCATTTTTTTCCAATAAAGATGTTATAGAAGCTGTAGAGGCCTGGTTTGTAGAGCAACATAAACATTTTTTTTGAGAAATCTGCAGGTGTTGCACTTTTGTTGTAATAAATGTATTATATTAAGACTATAGAGTATGTTAAAAAATAAAATATTTTGCTTCTATTGCAGGTTGAGAATTTATCAGTACGCCTCCTCTTATATAATAATTTGAAATTTTTCTGAAGAACAAAAATGTTTATTATTGTATAATTGAATTCAGAGGCATACAATATGGGTTTTTCTTGAAATTTGGAATTAATCATTCACATTGATACTGACTTTACTTCATGAATATCCAATTGTATCTTCAAGAAGTATACATGATTTGACAAGTAGTAACAAATAAATTCATACCATTCATGCATAATTGAAATCGTTCAGTTGTTTGTGTATTTCTTCCATTCAGAATTATTGACAATGAATCGTTCAGAATAGATATGAGACTACTGTGAAATAATGAAAAGGCCAGTTTAATAAATCATAGAGAGTGGTCTACCGTATCTCCATAAACTTGCCCCTTTGTATGTAAATGAACGGACAAGGAAACTTGACGCGAGAAAATAGATTTCTAACACACCATTATAGTCTACGATATCATTAACATACGGAATGCTTTCTGTAATGCTACAGAGATATTTACATAAAATTACGTTCATAGCCTAGACTAGATTTTATTGGTATCAAATTTAACCTAGATTGATATTTGTTTAATATATTCGTGACAAATTTCCTCAAAATATAACCGAATTTAATCAGGATATATTTTTAGTTTCGCCTTTTTTTTTCAATGCTGAATGAATCCTCAAAATCATTAATTATGTTTTAATATTTTAGAAATATAAACTATCATAACATGATATCGTAATATAAGTCAGTATTAATGAAGCAGACACAATTGTCTATCAATATAGACCAACCATTTTTTAAAGGCTCGCCCTCTATCACAGCTGTTGTTTTCCCCAAAACACGTTTAATAAGGTTTACAATCCTTTGAATACCATGGTAATCTTATTTATCAGTTAATGAGTTCTGTAATGCTTAGTTACTCATTTATAGTTTTACTACCTGCTACATGCCTTAATTTAGAATTACCACCAAAACCACCAAACATTTTGTATCTCTACCCTGGGTTGACTAAAGGCTTCGTTGGCTTGGATGTAAACAGACTTTAAATATTCTTATGAACCAGTGTTCCTCCTTATGTATCACTTCCATTGAATTTGGTAATGTACTTTCCATCGTCTGCAATATCGGATTTTGACCATGAGACTCCTATCATTACAAGGAATAGCTGATTTTATCTTCACAAGGAAGAAGCAGTTCTTACGTAAAAAATTCTGGACACTTTTTTGATCTAATTAAGGAAATTAAATTACAACCCAAAGATCGATTCGTCAGCTTTAATCTAGAGCCTATACACAAGCGTGCCTATATCGATATAATCAAGAAAAACTGGAAAATGACGACCAACTACATGAGAAATCTGATTTACCGCAGCAATATGAGAACTATCAAAAATCTGGCTCATACATCTTACTTCAAGGAAACTGGATGGATTTCTGATGGGGTCTTCTTAAGCTATGGATGAGATATATTGACGATACTTTCATAATGTGGAACCATGGAGACCAAGAGCTTCAAAGATTTTTATCTAATATTAATGGCCTGAGAAAGGAGATCAGGTTCATAATGGAGAAGGAAGTCAACAACACATTACCATTCTTGGACGAAAAATTTGAGTGGAAAAGCGAATCCATTCATACATCGGTTGCAGGAAGATGACACACTGGACAGTATGTTTTCGACTCCAAACATCCAAATTCAACGAGGAAAGAGAGCGGTGACGATATTCAGTGTTCATGAGCCACTCCAAACGGAACTGACTAATATAAGGAGCGATTTGCGCCAAAATGGATATCAGGACAAAAACCTTGGAATATGATAGTAGACAAGCCACTAACTTTAAATCAATAGAGGAGTAACAACCGGGACTTGTAGTCCACCTATCATACAGGGTGTTCCTTAAAGACATGCTAATATTTGAGGGGGTGATTCTTTGACTTATTTTAAGGAAAAAACTTTCTATAAACGTATGTCCTAAAAGTCCTAACTTTTGAGATACAGGGTGATAAAGTTTTGAAAAAAAAATCAGTTTTTTAATAATAACTGAGATAATATTGTAGACGTTTTTATAAAATTTGGTACATGTCTTCTATGCATCAAGGTGCATTTTTTAATGCACAAACATTTTCATTTTCTCAACCAGTGGCGTCCGTACGGGTTTTGCATTGAATATTTTTGGAGAAAAAATACTACGCCAATGCTTTCCCCAAAAAAAAATACTTTTGAGATCCTCATTTATTTTTGAGCAAATTTAATCTCTCGAGTTTTCTTTGTCCGTCGCATCGTTTTACTTCAGGATCAATTCCTCACAAATCTGATGTGGTGTGGAAATGATTGTGCATCGACTTAAAGCAAATAAAGGGATCAGATTTGTTCCAAAATGAATGAGAATCAAAAAAATATGGATTTCAGCTTGTACAAAAACGAATTTTATTTTATTTTATAAAAGTAAGTTTAAATGAACGGATCAAATTCATTAATTATTGACAATACTAACACTGATTATAAAAATTGTTGGAAATGGCCACCTTCACTTAATAGGCATGCTTCCGCCCGTCTACGCATGGAATTACGCACACGTTGAAATATTCCTGGCGTATTTCGAATAGTTTCACACGAGGCAACTATTCGCTCTCTTAAATCTTCTAAAGTATTAACGGGAGTTTTATACACTAGAGTTTTAAGGTGCCCCATAAAAAGAAATCTAAACTGTTGAGATCAGGGGATCTTGCTGGCCATTGCTGAGGTCCTCCGCGACCTATCCAACGATTATGATAAACTGTATTTAAGATAGGTAGCTGAATTAATATCGTAAATCCATTCAGGTAATAATTCAAGCACTTGGGAGATTATAAGTGAAAAGATTAAGAAGTGGTGAAAAGAAATATCAATTATAAAGAGGTAGCTAAATTACTATCGGACGATTTATTGTCAACAAAATGTTAGGTACCTACTGCGATATGAAGCAATTTCAATTTAATTATTTTAATCAAGAACCGAGCATCTGACAAGAATTACACATTTTTTTGGATTCTCATTCATTTTGGAACAAATCTGATCCCTCAATTTGCTTTCAGTCGATGCACATACATTTCCACACCGTTTCAGATTTTTGAAGAATTGATCCTGAAATGAAACGATTTTTATTTTTTTAAGCGAAAACCATGCGGCGGACAAAGAAAACTCAGGATATCAAATTTGCTCAAAAATAAATGAGGATCTCAAAAGTATTTTTTTTTTCAGGAGAAAGCAGTGGCGTAGTATTTTTTTCTCCAAAAATATTCAATGCAAAACCCGTACGGACGTCACTGGTTGAGAAAATGAAAATGTTTGTGCATTAAAAAATGCACCTTGATGCATAGAAGACATGTACCACATTTTATAAAAACGTCTACAATATTATCTCAGTTATTATTAAAAAACTGATTTTTTTTCAAAACTTTATCACCCTGTATCTCAAAAGTTAGGACTTTTAGGACATACGTTTATGGAAAGTTTTTTCCTTAAAATAAGTCAAAGAATCACCCCCTCAAATATTAGCAGTGTCTTTAAGGAACACCCTGTATATCGAAGGAATCTCCGAAAAGTTGAGAAGGATTGGGAACAAATACAACATTAAAAGCTAGTTAGAATCTAGAAATACTTGTCAGTATTCAATTGAAGGCGGCTGTAAATAGAAATGGTTGAAACGTTGTGAAAATATAAACAACAAAAATCATTTAACGATGGATGTCCGAAAAAATCTTTTTGAACTTATATACCAAGTTGAATAGTTTTCATGTACGTTTTAAACAGTTGATAGATATCCTTCGGAAAGTGCTTCATTATCGGTTGTCACCAAGCTGGTCTGCATCTTGTTTTTATCTTTCAACCGGTAAGGGTGCGACCTTTTTTTTTAAGTGCGATCCAAGATACCGTCTAGTTTTTTGTTATCTTGTAGAATTACTGGAGATGAGATGATATAACAAAGCTCGGTATGAATAACTTGTAGGACTAAGTTTTTTTATCAAATAATATTATTACCGAAGTATCATTACGAGCTATTCGATCTGTTACTCGATTTTCCCATGCTGGTGGCCATATATCTGTCTAAAAATAGATTTGAATTTTCGTTGGCAGTAACCGTTAAAGTTGAGGCAATCATTTTATTAGAAAATATTTATAGTTTATTATTATGCGGCCAATTTGAGGCTAGTTTGTTTAATTTGATGTATAATTTTAGTTTTTAGTTTTTTAGTTTTAAATTGGGTCGATTTTAGAATGTCCTCATTGCATAATAATATCGTTATAACAAACCTTGGAAACTAGACTATAACATCGGGAGGTATTATTTTGTACATAACTTTAAACAAAGTGATAGAATAAATGATTTCCTTCTTGATTTCACTTCTGTTTTTGGACGATCCACTTTTCTTGATTACTTGCAGTATTTGTTATCAAAACGGTAAGTTTTTTTTACTGGTTGCTAGGCCAAAGGTTTCGGTAAGTAATACTTAGTCGCCCAGTAGACTAAAAATTGCATATGATAGCAACTAAAATTTAATTGCCATGAAATGTCAATTTTGGCAGATATTTAGAGGCAATCGTAAGTTGAATGTTAACCATTATTCTATTGATAACTCATACATAATTTCTTTTATAGGAATTTGAGTATATATATATATATATATATAGACAATATTTTGTACTTCCTTAAATATACCAGTCACTAGTAAAACTAGTTAAACAAAGAGTGCATTTCTTAATATACTGCAAATTGGTCTCTCAAAATCGTATTCAAACTAAAAGTATTCTCAACAAGACGCTAGACGGCTAGTATAACTTTTATATAAGTGTCACTTTTGACTTTTCACTCATTAGCTGGAAATTAACGTGTTTGAATCAAGGGAATAAGTAGTAGTAGTTAGCAAAAAAGGCCGTATCACGAACGTTAAGAACTACCGATCTCAGACAATAATTGGAGTCGTCGCTACGCTCCTCCTCCAAACAATTATTGTCTTTGATCGGTAAAATGTGCTTACTGTTCTTGATACTTAATATACTTTTTTTACAGTAGTCATTGTATTAAAATAGAAAGCAATTTCTCTACTAACTCTTCAGTTACGAATATCTTTGGACCCCTTATCAGGTTGATATCATGAAGATATTATTCTAGCGTACATATAAGAATATTATGAAAATGACTTACTCTTGTCCATTTGAAGGTGTAAGCAACGTCCATCAGGCTGAAGTCTTGAGGTAAAACTTCTCCCTTGTATATGATGTCCACCTGAAAATATAATTAACGAAATTAGTAATTATTAATTATTGGTAACGAATTTCATACAAATTAGGGGGTGAAAAATGTACCATACCATGAAATGGAAAAATTTGATTACATATCAACAAATAGTAGAAACAAATTGAAATTTAATTCCATCAAACAAATGCGTTTCGTTCGAATACCAAGTCACGATTTTTAACACCTAGACACGCGTTTCAGTCATACAAACTGAATCACGTGTTGATATGTTAAACGTAGTGGTTTGGTGTGAGGATAAAACTCCACTTCATTCAAATTGAAATTGCTGTTTATGTATATTTTAGAATATTTTATAGAATTCTGGAAGTTATCAGTTGAGTAATTAGTTGAAAACGGTTGAATTGATTGGAATAAATATATCTTAACTCATATCTGACAAACAAGCTCGTTTTGATACTTTAAACGGCTCTAATTGTGGGAATATTTGGCCATTACCAATTATAGTCCAATTATTGAGGAGTCGAAATTATCGTTTTCTTTTACTCAGAGACACGTATGTTAAGCTGGCACAGCCGTTTCAGCACAATCACAAAAAAAACAAGTTTTCAATGATCTCGTTCTCGTCACGTTTTGATGGCGGTTTAAAATATTTTCCTAGAAAGTTTTCCGTTTTTCTCAGGTTCTCTGGATCGAATTACTGTTCCAGAAATACAAGCCACCCAAAACACCAAAAATTACTGTAAAGGTACTGTAGTAGTCTTATAGCTATTGAGAATGCGTCATTTGTTGTTGAAACGCCCTTAGAGTGAAAGTGACGTAGTTTTGGTATTTTGGGTGGCTTATATTTCTTGAATTGTATTCACATCAAAAATTCCAAATATCTATTTTCGATCGAATTTACTGTTATACACCCCTGTATCGTTATTTGTGTGTGGGTATATGTGTGTGTGTCATTTCCAATGATTGTGCTGAAGTTAGAGAATCAGAGTTCAAAACAAAGGTGGAATTCCAATGCTCTCGTTCTCGTCACTTTTTCACATACTCCTATTCATTAATTCCGATGTTTGTGCTAGTGTTACAAAATCTGGGATTTCAGATGGATAACCGCTTGATGAACATTTTGATTATATTCATTTAAAAAATACGAAGAAATTGTTCTTTTTTTCTAGAGTTGCCAGCACCATGAGCTCTTTGTTTTTCAAGGGTTTTGATCAATTCAACAAACTACCTAATGTAATCAAAAGCAGCCCATTACTCATAATCTTCAAAAAGGAACTGAAGAAATTTGTTTCAAATGTTTAAATATCATAGGAACTTATTATTTGCTTGTTACCCGTAGCTGCAGTATTTTATGCTTATCTTATATGATGAATTTTTTAATGTGTTTTATTTAATGTTGTTATGTAGTGCTCTATGGCGTGGAAGAAATGAGAAAAATTTGTCATTATCTTTGGAATACAAATGTTTCAGTATAGTAAAGCTATTCATAAGAAAAATAAATGATATTTTCATACACATAGGAAAATATTGAAAATGGCTCTTTTCGATTTTCTCGCATTATCTCTTCAAAGTTTGTTTATGTATTCAAAATTTAATTCTAGACAAGTCTTTCAAATTACTTTTCGATGTCTTTCAATCTTATACCCCACTCTTTGCCTTTTTAAAGCATTTTTTTTTAATTGCCGCCGTACCAGCGATCACGTGACATGTGTCAAAATCGATTTTGAGGTTATTGGACATGTGCAAAGAATTCCCTAGAATTTTTTTCCAATACTCTAATAGTTAACTTTTTTCCATATTTTATTTGCGGTCACTATATACCTTTGGTCGTGAGAAAATTACATCCATTTGCCAGCTAACCACAATTCCATTTTTGTTTTCCTTGGTGTGTTGGCATCGACTGCTATGGTCATTAGCCATTTTATTTGTAAATTGCGTTAATGAACAACATAATTTCATAAACTAGTATCAAACCAATGTTATGTTAGTGAGATATCACCGTTCTATTGGCTACTTTAGAAGAATTCATAAATATAATATAAATAAATTAATTATTCATAAATATAATTATTTATGAATTCTTCTAAAGTAGCCATTACACCAAAAAAAAATAATTACTGAAAATTACACCTTGCGGAGTTTCAACAGAATAATTCACTTGATAATGCAAAATTAAAAATTTATCTGGTCAGTATAGACCCAGATAAATTGCTAAAATTTAGACTGCCATTACTGAGACTTCATTGTCACATCTATATATATATATTATGAATTTTATTGAAAAAATAATAGTTTAAAAACTAAAGAACACGCTTTACTTCCCATACATGGACTAAAAAGTAAAAAATAATTGACAATTTAATTTCTCAAATGTAAAAAAGCGTCGATCTATATTCTCATATTTTTTAGTTTAATTTAATAATACAGAGCGTTCAAGAGCTCAAGAACTTTATCAAGCATATACCTACGCTTTTTTTACATTTGAGAAATTAAATTGTCAATTATTTTTTACTTTTTAGTTCATGGGAAGTGAAGCATGTTCTTTAGTTTTTTTAAACTATAATTTTTTTTTACTAAAAAATCGAAATCTCCGACTCCGAAAACCATACCAATTTTGAATCGAATCCGTCCATCATCTTGAGCCGCCATCTTGAATTCATAAATTTTTACGAAAAATTCATAATCTCTGACCCTAAAACCCTCACACACTAATTTTGAATCGAATCAAACCATAATGACATCTTGGAGCCGCCATCTTTAATTTACGAATTTTTACAGAAAATTCGAAATATACGATCTAAAAAAACCTCACATACCAATTTTGAATCGAATCTGACCATAATCACAAATCTTGTCCGCCATTTTGAATTCATCAATTTTGATAAAAACATGATAATCTGACAATCTGAAAATCTTTATATAGTAATTTTGAATGGAATCGGACCATTATCACAAATCTCGTCCGCCATCTTGGAGCCGCTATTTTTTTTATAATAAAAAAAATCATATTGTATTGTCACTGGAACTATGAACACCTGCCAAATTTCAAATCATTCGGACGTCTGGAAATGGGTGAAAATCACGCCCTAAGGAGTCGGTTACAAACATACAAGTGAAGCTAATATAAAGCGTGTAAAAAAAGAGAATTACTGATAGAAAATTACTGGGTTTTTGTTCATCCAATATTTTGTGAATATATTGAGTGATTTTCTCATTTGAAAATAATTAATTCATCAACAATAATTTTGAAAAATTTGAAATATGCCATATCTTTGGGAGTGAATATTAAAACAATAACTTTTTACACAAGCAGGGTCTTATAGATACATCGTTAATGAAAAAATTCGCATTATATGTAATTTAGGTACGTTATATTTTAAAGATTATTGATTTTTCACTTCTTGTTTTCTGCTGATTCATGGCATTCCAAAGTATTTCAATTGAAGCCAATATGAATTTTTTATTCGTTCACCCATCAATATAATTGCAGTAAAAAAATCACAAACCAGTTCTAAAACATTTTTTAACGCTTTGTGATTCCACAATAGACGAATAACTTCAAGGAAATATACGCGAAAGGGGCAATGATCTCTATTATTTTTTATGTCGTAATAGCAAATGCTTATTAATATCTGATTTTCTGTCTGTTATTAGCCATCACTAGGTAATTTACTTTGTGAATGAATGAGATATCAGCAGATACAAAGCTTATATCAATATCAGATAATAGTATGTAACTGATGTAGCAATATGAAAGTAATACTCTAAACACAAAGTGGAAGACCAAGTTTTTTTGGAAAAATAAAACGAAGTCGTCTCCACATACAGTTTAATTCTTAAGGATCGAGATAGATCTAAATACATGTTTCAAACATAAACATGTTCATCTTCAGTTTAAAGAACAAATGTGGAGGAGGAAGCTGGAATAATATCATGGTTACGATATGTTTGATAAAATTCAAGAGGTTACTCACAGTAAAGGAGAATTAAAAATTGAATTACATTACACACGTTGGAGTACCTTTAGGGGCTCATAATTACTAGTTTTCACAATATTTTTTTTTAAGTTTGTGAATATTTTATGTTCTCTCAAGAAACCAGTAAGTCTATTTTCGAAGCTACTTTCAAACATGCAAAAATAATAACCTCGCCCATTATAAAAAGTATCAAATATACGCTGTCATATTTTTTGTATGCTGTATTTCACAATATCTATAACACCCACTCACCCTATGATCTCCAGTGAGTCCGAATTTCATTCTGATAAATTTCTGAAGATGCTTCATCGAAACGGCTGCCGGACATTGCAGAAATCTTTTATCACAATCGCTGCTAGTCTGCTTCTCACTTTTATCTGTACTGTCTTTAACACTATCGACTACGTCATTGTCTTTAATACACTCAGTAGTTACATTCTTAGTTTCTGCGTTCGTTAAATCAGTCTGGGTTTTACAACTTTTTTCACTAATGTCCATATGTTTGGGTTCACTTTCGTTATTGTTCAAGGTGTGTGTCTTGTCCTCTGCATCAGTCGTATCTAAGTGGACCTGGTAGTACTCGAGAGATAGGGATATCGAGTCATCAGGGCTGAGGAACTGAGCCTTGTCGCCTACGTAACTTGAGATCTGTGAAAAAATAGAATTATTGAAAATTATACCAGGAATCTAACACATATAAATCAACGGTCGTATAGTGGACCCTAGTTTATACAATAATCCGATTAATCCAAATTATTTACATTGATCCTCCGTCAAACAATGTTGAACCCTTTCATCATAAAGTATTATTCAACTTTAGACTGATGATCAAGGGCGGAGGTAACGTCTCTGGGGGGGGGGTGAAATATATTCTAAATCGAAAACGAAAATAATATTTAAATTATTATGGTATTTTTTGTTCTGAATGGAGTCTTGTCCGTCTGGGAGGGGGTAATTACCCCAACTACCCCTCTATAGATCCTTGCTGATGATGCATAATGTATGAGAAGTGATAAAATGTGCACATGTTAAGAGGTTTGCAGTATCGTCGATAATGCAGATTCCATATTTGGTGGCGGACGTGAAGTTAGCAACAAGTGGCGCCGGGAGAATATGTCTAGCTCTGTCCACCTCCTTCTACTTTGGAACCTAAAAAGATGGCGCTTTATTTATATTAAAGTGTTTTTTCTATGAATTTCTCGTCATAAGCCAGATGTTTTCTTATATTCATTAAGGTAAGCTAACCTACTAACTGATGACTGTCATTATCCATGTGATGTGTTCTCCGAGAAATTTTGTTTTACAAGATTTGTTGTTTTACTTCAACCGGCTACATCTATACGAGCAACCCTCTGGAGTATTCGAGAGACTTTCGCGAGCTAGCGAAAAAAGCAGTACCAATGGCCAGCGAAACGACTCACTCCAAGGTCAGTTGGGATGTTTGGTCGCTAACGAAGAGGTGCGTTGAGGTATCCCGAGGGAACTTTAGACTTGTGACAAGAGGCTGCCCCCATGTAAGCTGCCTCTGTCCCCATCTATGGTGCTTAGTAATGGATGAAATCTTGGGTGAAGTCACAGATGAAGATATCGAGGAGCAAGAATACGCAGACGATAGAGAGGGGTTAGTCAGCAGATGACAATTCATCGGAGTTATCTGCGACCAAACCTGCAAAATAATTGAAAGATGGGGAAGTGAAGCAGGGTTGTTGGTAAATCCGATTACCAAACGGAGAAAACGAGGCTGGTTCAGGCCACCCATGATCTTTGGAAACGAGTTGGAGTTAGTTCAACAGGTCAAATACCGGGTAGCAATTATATGGCAACTGAAGGGGAGTTGTAGAAAAAAATCAGGGAATCAATCCAAAGAATATGTGCTGGCTGTACACGGTAGTCGTTAGACGAAACATCCAAGATGGGTCACTGAAATGGACGTTTTAGGACATTGTTATGGAAATTTAAAAAAAGGGAACATTCTTGGTGAAGATTCCGTAACATCAAATTTCACCACCCAAACTAAATCTAGGATCATATATAAATCCTTACAAGGTCAACGGCTGGTATTGCAGCTAGTTTGTTCTAAAATTTGTTATGACCGGCATCCGGCTGCAAACCATGTGAGCAACCCTCGAGCAAATTTCCGAAGTTTTAAGGAAACTTGTGTGAGCTGGGAATGACCTTACCTTTCAACGTGCGATCCCCAGAATCTAACAGACAACTCAAGAGCATGTTTTCTGTTGGAGATTCATTGACGGAAATTCCTTATCTATTTTTTGTTTCTATATTCAAGGAACAGTAATTGTTTTGTATTTTAGAGTCATCCATCATCGTTTTATGTGGAAGTTCGAATTGATTTGAATTCATCTATAACTAGTTCACTTACTGTTTGACATCATAATTTCAGATTTGAGCACAATAAAGATTCGAAAGTTCTTTTTTTGGGTCACTCTGTAGGTAGGTCTGAATGAAAGGATCTTCTTAAATGGTTACCACATATGCGTAAGGTGTTCATTCTCTTTCACAATAAAATACCAATAATCGTGAGCTTCATCGCAAAGAACTTTCCACCCTCAATCGAATTCGTCGAACTCATTTTTTCTTTCAAAGTTAGGCCCAATCAATTTAGCATTTGAAATAAAAAATTGAGAAAAATACTAAAACAATGCAAACATTCACGAAAGTTGTATTTTGGTGCTCAATAAAACTATAAAAATGTGCACCTCGAATAAGGTCGGCAACATTATTAGATGTTAATCATAAGCAATTCTGGTTATTTTGTATAGAAATTGCAGATATTGCAAAATGGTGAAAACAAAAACATCATCCTACATTGGTTCCCAATTTTACGACCATATCCAAGTTGGGCATCATCGATTATTTATTTATACTTTTATTATAAGTTCGGCCGAAATGATATGAAAGAATAACGAACGTTAATAAACATTTCTTTGTTTGTCAGAATCTCGCAGGATAAATAATGCATTTACTCTCATGTCAGTCTTGGAAATGGTCGCAAGTTTGGGGAACGATAAGGGATGATATATTTCTTTCCACTATTTGCGAGTCTTCAGCATTTTATTTTCTACAAATGAATAACCAAAATTGTTTATTATCATATTTTTTAACAATGTTGCCGGGCTTGTACGAGGGGACAAATTTGTATAGTTTTATTGAGCACTGGAATGCAACTTTTGTGAAAGTTTGTGTGATTGATGACTTGTTTATTTTGTGGGAATTCATGATCACTTTGATGAAACGAAAGAACACTCTTTTGTCTTATTTCCACTAGTGGAAAGTTTTCTTTGCTCAGTAATTTTTTTCCCATTTTTGCTAAAGTGGCTGGCCTAAGCGCATCATCTTTGATTCCGCGAAACTTCAACTTATTACTCATCCCTGATACACGTCTCGACAAAGAAAAGGATCCGAACACAAAAGACGCAATCCTCCGCCACGCATTACATCGTGACATGCTTACCATTTCCTCCTGGTCATTCATCATATCCCTTTCCCTATCAATAACGCTGTCATCACTGCACGAGCTCGACGCCCTGACGCCTGTACTCCGGTAGAAATCTTCTCTCCTTTGTATTTCTTTCGAGTAGAGGGAGGGTACCAGCTTGTATACCAGAGATTGGATCTGCGGGTCAGATCTGAAAGAAGTTGCGGTTGTGAATATAAAACATTTTAATAATATTTATTGAAAAAGAAAAACGAAATACAGGGTGTTTCCAAGTAAGTGTGAAAGTTTCTATGGGGTGATTGATTCCTTGTCTTTCATGTAAACAAAAGCTCTTAGGCTCATTGGAAAAATAAATGTTTTTTTTTTACTTTCGTAAAATTGTTGAAGAGTTGAAAAATTGCATTTTGTGGGCGTGTTCTACCCATAAAAGGGATACATATGATTATTTTTTTGATTTTGTTGGTATCTTTTAAAGTGGTAAAACACGCAACTCCAATTTTGTATCAGAACTTTTTAACAAAATAAAATTTCTTGATTAAATATATTTGTCATGAAACTTTTTCAACTCTTGTGTCATTTCCGCAAAAGTAACAGCTTCTTAATTAAAATAAATGAAATACAATATCGTGCATGAACGGATCTTCTGCAAATAGAATCAAAAGTAGGTGGCTATCAAGTCGCTTTGATTTTGATGTGATAGTTGACAGTTGAATTCGCTTTGATTCTTATGTTTCTTATGTGGGAGTAGGAAGTTCATTTGTGCCATTTAAATCTTATTCAATATAAATTATAACACAAACGCTGAAATGTCCGGTGTGCATTTTATGTATGGTAGTGCCAATGGAAATTCTTTGCATTCTGTGAGGTACGCTCATCGCCTCACACAATGTTTGCACGTCTCACCAACGACTCTGTGAAAGAGGGACTTTTCTGAATAAAATAAGTCACTATATATAATAAATAAAAAAAATTGTATTAAAGATAAAACAGAATACATAAAAACATTAATCATGAATATGTACTTGTCAGGAAACATGGGAAGTTTAGAACAATTATAGAAATCCTACAAATAATTTGTATTGACAATTTTCAAATCGTTGTGTAGCTTATAATATTAAAAATTTAAATAACACGAATCTATGTGATCTATGTTGATAGGTTAATAGATCAAAGGAAGAGACAAGTCCCTCAATGGAAATATTGAATTTATATATATTTTTTTCAATAGTGCGGATATTGTTATTGATTATAATAAGGATCATGGACCAATATTATCAGGAAAGGAAATAATCAGAATCAGATATTGGATGTATAATATTACAAATAAACAAATATATAAATAATCGAATACATTCTTAAATCCAATTTGATGATACATGGTTTTTCATTATTAATAAACAGTATCTGGATTATAATGTTCTGATATGAGGCAGGTGAACACATGGAAAATTCACAGATTTCATTTAAAATTTTCTCCGAATAAAATAATAATAAATAAATATATAAATTTCAAGTAATAAACACCAATTCCTCACTAATACCACTAATACCCATGCAAGGCGTCTGCACAAAAATTCCCGGCGGTTTCCCCCTCGGTTTTCGATTTAAAAAAATTAAAAATAAAATGCCTTAATTTGCTTGTACCTATGGGATTTTTTGTTGTCACAATGAAATGCATTTTGTTTTTTAAATCGAATACTACTGTCCGCCGAAAGAAAAAAGTCGGGAGACCCCTTTTATGAGAAGATAAAGGGCAATTATTATAATTATAACAAGTATTCATTTGAGAAAAAACACAGTGGCGTATCATTATTATTTTTGTTAAATTTTAATACCCTGTATCTCAGAAATAAAGCGGTTGCAGACCTATGTTTTTATGAAGATTTTTTCTCAAAATAATCCGAAGATTATCGCCATTTAGGATCAGCATTCAATTAGGAAACTCTCAGTATATATATATATTTCGTGAATAGCTGACACAAATTTTTGCGAACGAGTCCAATGAAAGTGTCCATCGGAGTATAAAGACATATTGGCCAATATCTTTCGTAATACTACACTGTCTTCTTCTGACAGATAATAGGGTTCTCGTATATTGAGACTTTGATTAATAATGGTTGAGAATATTGATGTACTTACTTGAAACATGCTTGAGACTTTTTCTTGTAGATAGTATTACAGGTAGGACAGCCAGTCTTATTATTTTCAAAGTATCTCAGGATGCATGCTCGACAAACTAAAAATAATAAATATAGGCATATATTACTTATGATAATTTCATGGTGATCCTTGTATACAGGGTGTCCAAAAACTCCCCTTTGGAGGGCAGATAGTCCAGATCATGACTGACCAGAATATCAAAAGACAACCTTTGTGAAATATTGATACTTTTGGAGATGTCGGCACTTTCATGAATTTCGTGAATATCGCAATCTTTGATCAGTATTTCGAGTGCCGTAGCTACAAAACTTCATATTTTGAGTTTCGAATTTTTTTTATGCAACCCTGAATCACCCTCCTATTGATTACATAAGAAAGAATGTCTATGCAAACCCAATAAATGATGAACATGAATGCAGAAGGAGTTTCACGACGAATGAAAAGATCTTTTTTAAAATAATAAATAGTTTAAAAAACTAAAGAACAAGCTTTACATCCAACATGGACTAAAAAGTAAAAAATAATTGACAATGTAATTAGTAAATGTTAAAAAGCGTGGGTGATAACGATCTATATTATCATATTTTAATTTTAATTTAAAAATACTGAACGTTCAAGAGCTCAACAGAACTTTGTCAAGCACCCCACGCTTTTTTACATTTGAGTAATTACATTGTCAATTATTCTTTACTTTTTTAAGTCCATGTTGGAAGTAAAGCGTATTCTTTAGTTTTTTAAACTACTATTTTTTTATGACTGAAAAATAGAAATATCAGACCCCGAAAACCCCCACAAACCAATTTTGAATAGAATCTGATCATAATCACAAGACTCGTTCGGCTTCTTGGGCCGATAAAAAATTCATAATCTCTGACCCTGAAAACCCTCACACACTAATTTTGATTGAAATCGGACCATAATACCGAATCTCGTCCGCCATATGAATATTGACAAAAAATTCGAAAACTACGACCTAATGAACCCCAAAATGCCCCGCCACCTTGAATTTATGAACTTTGCCAAAAAATCTCTGACCCCGAAAACCCTTGCATACCAATTTTGAATCGAATCGGACCAGGATTACAAATCACTTCCGCCATCTTGGAGCCGCCATTTTGTTTTCTTCTATAACAAAAATATCAAATCGCATTGTCACCGGAACTATGAACACCTGCCAAATTTCAAATCATTCGGACATCTGGAAGTGGGTGTAAATCGCGTTCAAAGATTCTGTTACATATATACATACAGGGTGTTTTCGAAATTGGGGCAATAAATGAAAAAAGAAGTAGAACATAACAAAACGAAATGAAAGAATACTTTTTTGTCGAAAACAAATTATTTTGGGAGATATTGAATTTTAAAGTTTTCAAGACTATTTTGGTAATAACTGATAAGAGGTCTGGAGCCTGCGCAAACCGCGCTGAAACAGAATCAAACCAATGCCTTCCAAACAAAGGTAACTGAAAGGGATTTCATGAAATTTCATAAAATTTTTCGAACATTTTTACTGCTTCAAAAACGAAAATTCTTGCCATCTATTGATACATTGTGTTTCATAACAACCCATTTTCTTATATGCCCCAATTTCGGAAACATCCTGGACATACATACATACATACAAGTGAAGCTGATAAAAAAAATATGCCACGTTTGCATTCGACTTGGTGGCAGGCAATTTACTTCAGTTACCAAGTGTGTTCATTTGAATTCCTAATTATTGAAATAATTCCACAATGAGCTCCTTTTACAGTAAACTAGTATAGTATAGAAATGAATATTGTATCATATCGAAAACTAATCTAAATAACCGATTTTTAAAAATTATTTTTCAAGTTAGCGTGGTGATATTATTTACAATATGAAGAGACTAAGTAAGCTAGTTAAATAAATTTAACTCGTGAACCGAAGAAATATGTCGTTTTTTACAAAGGTATGGCACCAATAATTTTCTTATGGATTGTAATCAATGAAAGGGTTATTCAGAGGGTTGCATAACAAAAATTTGAACTCAAAATATGGAGTTTTGTACTGCAGTACTGCGGCACTCGAAATACTGATCAATGGTTTCGATCTTCACGAAATTCATAAAAGTGCCAATATCTCCAAAACTATCAATATTTTACCATAGTTATATTTCGATATTCTGGTGTTATGAGCTGGGATACCAGCCCTTCAAAGGATGACGTTGAGTTTTGGGATACCCTGTGTGTACTCTATTTCTAATGACAATATAATATAATTTAAATGGCATACTTAAACGTCAAATTATTTCGTTAGTATAGAGCCATATCCGATAACTCAAAGATAAGCATTAAGGAATGGTGTTAATGAGAGTCTTTTTCAACTACAAATATAGATACGATTTTTTCTGCATCAACTCTATTTTGAAATTTTGTAAGTGATAACTTTCAACCCATGACCATAAATATGATATGATCGAATAAGTGTTACTTGTGTCAAATAAATCGTTATTTGATTCAGGTCATGAGTTGATCATAATTTGGTTGAGCAGAAAGGTATTCAGGTGAAATAACTATATTTATTCATATAATAATGATAATATAATAATTATACTCCCTCATAAACACTGAGTGTACCCAAAGCCATAGCCTGTGCGGGTAGAGGACGGTTATTATTATTATTTGCCGTGGCGCTCCGGAGGCGACTTACTGATTTTTGGTGGTGTATTCACTTTTTCAGCTGCAAGAAAACCCGGAAATCCTACAGCACCACCTCGGGTGGCCGGCGTGCACTCCAAGCTAGCACTAGACGAGATTGGCATACGAGATTGGCATCTATATATAGACAACACACAATACACTGGCTTTCAACAAGGACTGTGGTCGACTATCGATTCCGATACTGAATACTTAAGAAAAAATCCCTCGTACATAAATCGGGCTCGAACCGACTTACCGCTATACTGAAGTTTCGAACGGCCTGCGCCTTAGACCGCCAAGCTACCGGCCACCCAAACCAAATGTTGTATCCACACAAACGAAAGTAATTGAAACGAAATAATCTCCCTGTGCCATTCTTTCTATCGGAATATTCCTTTCTTTTATCTTATTTTATCCCTTGTTTTCCTTCTCAAGATTTTTCAATACTTCCTGTTGTTTTTCTCTCATTTTCCTCCCCTACCCTTTCTCTCTCCTTCTCATTTTTACTCGCATTCTCTCTACATGTCTCAATATCTCTTTTAGCTCTTTTTATCCCTCTCTTCCTTTATGTAGTTCTCCCTTCATTTCTGACGTTCTGTTACTATTTCTCTCTCTCGTATTCTCGCTCATTCGTACTTTCTGTCGTATTATTTCTGTCAGTTTCTTGTATGCGCTCTCTCTCTCTCTCTCTCTCTCTTTCTTTTTTTGCCATTATTTCGATTTTTCTAATTCTATGAATTTTTGACATTATTTAAATTTTTCTTATTTCCTGAATTTTTCCCATATTTCTAATCTTTCCCATTTTCTTTATCACTGTCATTCTTTCTGTCATTCATTTACTGTCTATCATTCTCTCACACTCGTTCTATATCTGTATCTTTCCTCCTTTTAACTCTCTTAGATCTTCTTCTCACACTTATCTTTCAATTGCTATCCGATCTCTCTGTAAGTATATAATGGCGTTGACTTCAAATGCCTGAAAATCGATTGATAAAGCCAGTATGAAAGTATACGGGGATCTTTGCCAGTATATATGCCGTTAACAATAATATCGATTATAACACCATTTGTTTCCTACTTTCCGCACTAACACAATAATTTGTATTAATACAAATTTGTGGGGATGATTTGATTTTTAAACCAACAACTGTTTAATTTATCACCATTTCATTCTGATGAAAATATAATTGTCTATATATGCTGTTGTATTTAAGTCATGAAGAAATAAAAAAACGGCTGCAGTTCTTTTATGAAAAGTTTCATCAAAATTCGTTTTATATATTATTCAATCGTTTTTCTTCAGTAAATAACTTTTTATATAAACATAGCTCAAAATATTGAGCGGACACTTACAAACATGAACACATTCAGTGAGGGCAGTAGCGTCGATTATGTATCCCTCGCAGAGTCTGCAAGTGATAACACCATTCAAGTCCTTGACGAGGATTGTTTGTTGTTTAACATCCATCATATTCCTGTCTATTGGCACCAGGACACCATACAAGAACAACTGAAAAAAAAACACATTAATGAAATGGATATCCTACTGATTTGTTCGAATATGAAGGTAGATGACTTGAGGAACGAATATTTCCGTTCCTTGAGGAACGAATATTGACCTTTGGTCTAGAATGAAAATTCGATAAAATAAATTATTAATATGTTAGTAAAGTATTTACTGATGATGAACAATTTGGATGATACTTCCATGAGAACTTATTGAAAGTAAATGTTGGTAATATTTTTTTTTTAACTATTTCAAAAATAAACAGGCACACTGATAAAAAATTATATTTGGAGTAAGTATGGTATTATAGTCAAATATTGCGAAAAATATTATTTAGAAAATATCAAAATATATCATGATTGAATGCCTAAATGTCCTCCTGCGTCATCCAGTCATTTCTCGTAATCTTTTCAATTGAAGAATTAAGCTGGAAGACAGGATAGCAGAAACTGCAATTGGTGTTGGAGTATGTAACCTTCGATCAAGTTTGAATATTCAATGAAAGTTCAACATCCTCTAGATTAGTTGATTCTTGAGCAAACTAGATAGATTATGACTCATTATCATCCATTAGATATATTCATGTATATGAGAATTATGAAACGTAAACAATGATCGAACAAGAATACCAATAATTAAATTATAACCAAAAAGTAAGTATATGAATTTCACTAGTAATTCGAAACAATGGAACTACTGAACCTTATGTGATATTTAATATTTGTTCAAATTACTTATTTGTTACTTGATTTTTATTTATGGAAAAATATCTCAAAATCCATAGCAAATTTCAAAAAAAAGAATATTGTTTTGTTCCTTCAATATAAATGTTAGTAGAAATTCATATAGGTACATCAGCAAAATCAACCAGGAAAGTATTAAGTCTATATAACATTTATAACTATTTGATGAAGAAGTTGAATGCTTTCGAATTCGTGAATAAATAAGGTTGGCAAAAAAATGTTAACGCAATTATTCTATTAGTCATGCTTTTTTAATTAACAATTTTCAACAAGTTAAGCATTAACATAAAAACCCTGATATAATTATTAAATCAAAATCTCAATATTTATTTGTTGTTGTTTGTTATTGTCGTCCCCTTATGAATGGCAGCCCTCAAAAGTCGAAACTTGTGCGAGCTAAGGATTAAAGACGTCCCATCTTTTAACGTGCGATTCCTAGCACTCTATCGGTTCATCACAATAAAAATCTGAAGCCGATAGGATTTTAACCTACTATTTAGGGCCTTCTTTTGGAGCCTAAAAACTCTAATAGCGTGTGCAGCGTTACCCCATAGAATGGTACCATAGTTGAGTTGGGAATGAAAGAGAGAGTGGTAGGATGATAGTAATATTAGAATACTCAATATTTTTTTAGTTGTCTCAATAGAAATAGTTGTGTGGAGAGTTTTCTGCATAATTGGTCAATGTGGGCCGACCATTTTAGCCTGTCGTCTAATACGATACCAAGCACATTGACTGTATTATTAGTGGTTAAGTTGTTATTTGTAGAGAAGAAATTATTTTGGGTTTTTTCTTGATTTAGTTTAACATTATTTGCGCTGAACCAGGTATATGCTTTATTTTTTGCTTGCTCAGTAAGATTGTGTAGTGTGATAGGGTTAGAATGAGTTTCAACTAGTGTTGTGTCGTCAGCGAAGAGGATACACCCAGATGGGGCCAAGTAATGGAAAATGTCGTTGAGATAGATAATAAATAATAGTGGTCCCAGCACACTTCCCTGCGGGACTCCGTGGTTTATGTTCTGGAAATCAGAGAAATTGTTTTCGATGGCTACACATTGAATTCTGTTATCAAGATAGGATTTTATCAGTTTCAGAGGTACCCCCCGAACACCATAGAAGTTTAATTTATCGAGTAATTTGTCATGCGAGACGCAGTCGAACGCCTTGGATAGGTCACACAAGGTTATTTCAGTGTGTTCTCCATTCTCAAGGCCCTCGACTATTTTCGCAACAACACAGCTTACAGAATCGTGGAGCAGTTTGGCCGAAAACCAAACTGTCCTTTATTAAGAGTGTTATATTGATTAAAAGTTTGATTTTGTGGAGGAAATCCAGTTCTTGACATAATTTTTTGGGTTTATGACCTTCCACAGTCTGAAAATGAAAATTTTTTTTTTTTTTAATCCAAAGAAATCTGTACAAGTGTAGAAGGGCAAATTAATTAATTTGCCCGATAAGTTACTGCGTTCACAAGACTGCTGTCTTGAAAGAAATTAATTTTTGTCAGTAACGTACCCTACACTGAATTTGCCTATCTGAAAAAATGAGATCGAATTAACAAAGAATACTTCTCTTTTTTTGAAAACTGTTGACGTTTCGGAGGCTGTATCTGCCTCCGTTATCAAAACTTCTTAGAAAGACGCTGAGAAAACTGAATTTGAATTGCGATTTTGGTAATGAGACCTTTCTTTGACAGAGTCAAATGAAATCTGTCATACATTCTTTTGATTGACATTTGGTATCTTGATACATAGGGTGTTCGGTATCAATCAATCACCATTCTATTAGTTCTTATTTCATCTCTGAGGAGGGATAACCAGGTGCGGTCCATTTAGATGGAATTGGTTGAGAAGCAGTTGTTCGATAAAAGAATGCACGCAGTTTCCTTCAACTTTCTTTTTTCGTGATTTGATTCTCTCAATAAAATTTTGGTATTATTCCATTCCATCATATGATCGCCATCAGATGTTAGAATATGTTCGGATATTTTCGAACCCGTTATTTTTCGATTTCTGATGTAACTTTTATGTTCTTCCTGGCGCACAATCAATGGTCTTGATGTTTCACCTATATAACTCTTACCACACGAACAAGGTATGTTGTAAAATTGTGTTTGAGATTGTTAATCAACGATTTTGAGTGCGTTAAAAAAACATCATAAAATGAACGGTCGACGGAAATTAATATTACACAACTCATTTTCACTTGTCTCAAGTGAAAGTTTTGAAAAAACTGACGTTTCATAATTCACAAACGTCATGTAAAACCTGACTTTTCGAAACTGAATTAGATAAACTGTTATTTACCCTCACCACGGCAACAATTCTTGATTGTCGGATAACTTTGTTGAAGCCGTACGCAGTACCCTATAGGACGCGTTGCTATCAACGAAGCCAAATGTCAACAAATTTTCCTACTTTTTGTTTTGTTATAAAGAGTTGTTTTTGACTTGAAATTAGCGATGACGGTAGATTTGGATAAATATTGTTAAGTGTACTTTTCTTTAATAATTCATTTATTTGATTCGTTAAATTTATCTCACTGAATACCACTCCTGTTAGTACCTATACCTTGTTTATTAATCAACTTCTCAAGGTTATTCATAAACTTTTTGGCAAGTAAGAGATTCAAAGTATTTCCCATATGATTGAACATTTTGAAGAAAAGATTTTGTTATCAAACTGGTAGTAATAATTTTTTTTTTACACATAATGACAAATAATGGTATATGATCTCTTGTTGGAAAACGTAATTAACTATATTTTTGTCAGATAAGTCTCTGACTTAAGTTATAGTATCATCAGGAGGTATACTAGAAAATAATATATTCTGTTGTACATCGAAAGAATTTTGCGTAATTTGGAAGCAGTTTGCATTTTATATATCAAATTATATGAATTCTGTAAACTGAATTTGAGTTGAAATTGGTAACGGTTCTTGATGATAGTGATCAATTTCTCTGATAGTTTTGTAAAAAACGAAACTAATAGGCTAATAGGATAATTGTCTGTGCCATTTTATATAGTTGAATATAATTTTGGAGTTTGAGAGGTTCTTTAAAGTTATCTGAATTATTCCCTTTGGCAAAGTTATTTCCATTAATAACACCGTGTTGAATCTAGAAATTAAAAAAAGGAAAAAATCCGCGTAATGTAGGTTCAATAAAATTGCTACTTTTTGAAAAAAGGCTATTCCCGTTTCATTTCTTGAGTGAAATTGTATCATTTTAAAGTACATTTCTGTAGATTCGCAAAAGAAAAGACTATGTAGGAGGTAGATGTTCCTGAAAAGCTGCAGATCTGTCTCTTATAGCCACTACTATTTTGAAATATAGTCACTGTTTGCATCGTTGCAATTTCATAAGATTTGCCCAACGAGTTGAGTCCTCACAGTTCTTTATCGTTTTGGAGGCTTATCACGTACGACAATGCGGTGAGAACTCATTCGATAGAGAGAGAGGTGTTCTACATGTATACAACCTACAGAAATTCTCTTGGTTCTCACAGGATTTTGTTCTGTGGTTATCTGATTTTGAAAAATTAGAAATAATTTGAAGAACTATACCGAGAGGAAAAGGAAAGAAGCTACCAGTAACTTTCATTGAATGCGTTGAATTCAAAATAATTTCGAAAAATGCTCTCTACTTTTCACTTTTTTCATTTATCTATTGCCTACCAAACCAACATAAGTATATGTAACGTCATTGTCGTTAATGTAATTCAAGCCGATCATCGTCTATACCTATAGAGAACCTTCCAAAGTTATTATTAGTACTAACAGCAATAAAGTTAATAGCAGAGAAGCAGAACATGCATCGACCGCTGCAGGGGTCAGTAGGAAGTGGGCGTCAAGTTGGGAGGGGCCGGTTCGTTCTCTGGACCTGGCCAGGCATGACTACGCCAACAACCGATTCAATTACTTGCCGGCCACTAACACCTGGTCGAGAGAGCTGTTAAAGGGCATGTTAATATCCGAGTAGAAATGATTAATGCGCATATTAATGAGCGCCTCCTATTTGTGCTCTGACTGGCATTCTTCAACCGCGCGTCAGTCGATAGGAATAGAGTGAAGAATGGTTCAATGTCGAAACGTAACTCTAGGTAGAGTTTGGGGGTGTCTACGTCTACAACAGGATCGAATGCCCCCTACCCCAAAAAGACACGTAACCTCTAGTTGTTGAAAGTAGATATTACCATGATACATCCAACATAATTGATAATAATTTAGGTGTACCACAAGGCAGTGTTCTGGGCCTTCTATTGTTTCTGGTGTATACAGTATCGGAAACAATGTATCTGGGGTATAGACAGAAATCTCCGCGAGCAACAAGGAACGCAATGATATGATAATACCACATAAACAAGAGAGACGCACTACTGTGCGCCTGTCCTGTTACCCCACCCGACGAATTAACGGACCACGTGGCAATGCGACACACCGCACACATCCCATGTCGATATCCCTTCCTTGAGTGAGTCGAGGAGAAATTATAATGCTCTCTCAACATATTATAGCAAGCTATTCTTCACGCTCTCATGAAACCGCCATACCCAAGAAGATAACTTTCCGATACTGTATATGGATGAGGTATAGTGAAGGAATATTGTATAATCCTATTTGCAGACGACGAGGTTATTTGTTGTATTGGAAATTAATATAAAATAATGAAAGAATAAAAGTTTTTAACAAGTATTGCTATATGAACTAAATAGAGGTAAAATGAAATTGATCAAATAAGAATAATAAGAATCAAAAATGTCAATCAGAGGTGTCTATAGATACAGTTTGTTGAGAAATTTTAATATATGGGCGTATTGGGTAATCGTCAACCGTATTTCAATGACTAAACTTATAATTTATAATACCCTGATACTTCCTTATTAGAACTACTGCTTCAATAGCTCTTTTTGTGCTAGGAAAAAACAGTTTTATTCATAAGTGCTTTTTGGATGACTATTTTTCTAGAGAGATCCAAAATTATGAGTGAGGTGTCGTTCGATTCCTATAATGGCAATATTGGCAATATTGTTGATATATCAAGATTAGAATTGTAAGTCACAATAAGTTTGGTCAATGTTAAGACTCGTTGAACATTTCTAGTAAATAACATTGTTTTGCGAGAAACTCTTCAAAACTTTTTTCAGATGACTTCAAGTTTAGAACTCATCAGATTGTTTTTTTAAAACATTCTACAAATATACAGATTTATTGAATTTTCAAAAAATTATATAATTAGAGCCAAAAATTTTTCAATTTCTTTAATTAATGAAAGTTAATAATATAGCTAAATGAAGGCATGAAAGACTGACCTGCGAGATGAATAAAATTAGGTATAGATTAGTAAAAAACTTGAATAAACTTGAGTAATTGATGAATACAATACATACCTGCCTCACTTTTTTGTTTCATAATACAATTTCAAACAATCGTCGTTGAAAAAAAAACATTGACAATGACATTAGACAATCTATGAAATATAATGATATTATGGCTGTAGATACAGTAGTAAATAAATTCCAACGAGTATACATTAGAGTAATGGTATTAAACACATAAATGCAATCTATTCATTCCATATATTGCCATTAGAAATGACGACAGTAAAAACGAATATATGTGACCCATAACAACTACCTTTCCAACAGACGCGTAAACCTATTCCCCTCATTTCCGACCCTATAACTTTCCTAAAATTAGCCCTTCATAAAACTAGGGTGCGTCAGTCTATATTATCTCCGTCACCCCATCTCATTTCCTTTCTCTTCCATCCCTACTAGAACAGCACACTGTGAACCCTTTTCAGCATTCAAAAGTCATCTCTATCCGTTCGCCATTAGGGAGGATTTTCCCTTTTGGTCGTCCCACCCCTAGTGGTCTATTCAGCCAGCCCGCTTCAACCTTTTGCGGTCGTCCTTCCAGTGACCTTGCTTTCGTCGAAGCCACGTGGTTCGGAAGGGCTCGGTAACAGGGTAGTAGGAAGATGGAAGAGGTGGGTGGAGCCCTTGATCCCTTCGTCTAATCGCAAACAAGTGTGAGGTTCCCCTTACAATTAGTGTGGGGTGGATATCGACCAATGGACTGGGAGTGGGTTAATATAGCAACAGAAGTTGAAAGCTTTGTTATAAGCTCCTAAAGAGTAATAATGGCATTCAGGATTAGGGTTAGAACAAGAATTGTTATTTATGATGTTAGGGTTAAAAGTGCTATTTCATTTTGTGTTTAGGATACGAGCGTAGCAAGTGGCCCAATCCTTTGAACAAAATTAAAACACATTCAACATGATCATCATACAATGTTATTTCCACAAACACTATCAAAAGCTCACCAAAAACATAAATAAAAAATATCAGGAACTACTCAACATTTCAATCACTAGGTTTAGGATCGCGTGGTGCATAACATAGGCAATGTTATGATATTAACCATATTTGCTTGGTTCCAAACACATCAACCATTGTTTATGTTATTAGTTTCCAAAAAGTTTGTCGTAATTTTTCTAAAAAGTGTCATTTAGACTCGGGTCTCCGCGTTTAATAGTTTTATAGAGAAGGTGATGGATGGAATTCATTAGGAAATTGGTATAGGGATAATTCGAGAGTATAAAGATATTTGCACAGAAAGTGTAGTCATGTAAGGAATTCGTTAGTTTGTTACGAAGAGGTGGTTCTACGAATACACAATACAAGCTTCCGATTGGTGTTGTAAATAAGGCACTTAGTGATATTCGTAAAGCTGTATTTTGAAGCTAATTTTAGAGTTGTTTTATTTGCATATACATTCAAAGTCTATTTCAGATCTGATAAGTGTTCTGTGTAAGTGTGCTTCCTGATGGGATTTCCATATATTTAGGATTATGTGATACGATTTCACTTAATTAATGCATTCCAATTCATTCTTTCATCAAATTTGAGATTATGTTCTTATAAGAGAAGAGGTGGTTTTTTCCAGTCTAGGTTCCGTCAAGGATATAGCTACACAACTGCAGTTTCAGATATTTCCGATGACACACTGAAGGCAACAGACCGATGCCTTTGTACAATATTAGACTGATAAGATTTTAGCCGGACATTTGACACGCTGAATCATAAATTGTTAATTTCCATCTTAAGTAATTTGGGTTTATCAGAAACTTGAGGAATACAGAATTCAGAAGGAGCCCTTTGAAGAAATAATCTCGAATCATGTCTGCTGGTGTGCCTCAAGGATATGTTTTGGGCCAATTATTATTCAGCCTATAAACATCTAATATGGAGAAAGATTTGATTCAATGTTGAGTCCACCTATATGCTGATGACGCCCAGCTCTATATACTTCCCTTTTCCTTCTGAAGACGTCGAAAAAGCCTGTGCCATACCTATAATCAAAAACGAACTGAATCTTAAGTGATTTTATTCTATTCGGTTGAAATGACACTGTGTCGTAGGGTAAAAAAACGATATGGAGTGCTCTTTACATGTCTGACGATTAGAGCAATACATTTGGAATTAGCATCGTCTCTGGATACAAGCTCAACTATCATGGCGATACGAAGATAAAGACAATGGAACAAATTTTATAGGCACTGAAAGGGAGTTGCGAGAATTGATTCGGAATTTAAATCATCAACAAATTTCCGATAAGCTAAGTATAGATGGGATCATTTGGAAATTCAACCCACCAGGTGCACCTCATATGGGCAGCATCTGGGAGAGGATGATTCGATCAGTCAAAACAGCTATGAAAATCACACTGAAATACGTGAATCGTAAAGAAGAAGTGCTCTTGCTGGAAGTAGAATATGTGATCAACTCTAGACCACTCACTCATTTATCAGTAGATCCGTCGGAACCAGAAGCTATAACACCGAATCATTTGATATTGTTGAGAACAGGTCAAGTCAAAACATATGGTGAAATAACAGATGAGACTCAACTCACAAGAAAACGTTGGCGTCTTGCAGAAACGTTAGCTAATTCTTACTGGAAACGCTGGATTAGAGAATATCGTCCACAACTGCTAAAACGTCAAAAATGGCATGAGAGAGTTAATCCTATTAAAATTGGAGATATAACAATACTTGTAGATGAAAAGCTTCCAAGCAATGAGTGGTTAGTAGGCCGAGTTCAAGAAATTTACCCCGGAAAGGATGGCACACCGAGAGTGGCGCAAATAAAAACCAAGAAAGGGACATATACGAGGCCTGTCACAAAATTATGTATCCTTCCCACGTCAGCGAGTTAGTTGTGAAGATAACATGTCTTCACGGGGTGGAGAATGTAGAGGCCAAATATAAACTGGATGAAATCACCCAATATAGGTATAGATTTTGAAGTATAATAATAATTTTTGAAATATAGTTGTCATTAGTTTTTGAATTTGAATTGTCATTGATATTTGCTAAAATACATACTTTAGAAACGTGCCTCAATTTGTGTGTGTATTTTAAATTAGCAAATTTTGGTCGTATTGTATCACATTATTAATAAAGACGTTCATTATTACTATTATATCATTACTTTATTTTTTTGAGAAAACAACACATTGTGTTTGAAGACGAACCCAGCAGAATGTCTAGATTTGATAATGCTTACTGGAATATTTATTGCAGAAAAATTCCAGATCATCCTCAAAATTACATAATTTTATCGTGATATTATTAGTATTTAATAGAGCACCAAAGTAATACTGATATGATTTCCAAATATCTATCTTGTGCCACCAAAACTCATATAGTTGAGCACCAACATTTTTTTACCAAATAATTTATTTTTGAGCCCCAAAGTATTGAGTTTTGAAGTTTATTTATATATTTCAACGGCAACTAATTATTGTTGACACCACAAATCTTACTTGAACACTAAACATTTGAGCAGCAAAATAAACCTATCTTGCGAGTCGAAAATGCGTGAATTACTTTTTTGCTCGCGCTTGCTACACAAACCTAACCTGATCAAGCTAACCTAGCTTTGCATGTTGAAAATACATGAGAGATTACTTAATGTTTTTGGTGTTTAGGTATTACATTAGGTACGACTTTAATATTTATGCCAACTTTTTAACATTTCAGGTGCTCATATATTACATTTCTGTTTGAGGTTTTTTAGTGCTTGTTTATTACTTTTGCTGGCCAAATATTATTTTGGAGACAGAGTATAAAACTTGGCACGTAATGTTGTAGCACAATAATTATTTTGGTGTTCATTTCAAAATATACCCGTATTTGATTATCTGTCTTTCAAAATATGAATTTTGGGATTGTAAAACATCGTTGTGTTGACCACAGACCTTTTAGGGGTTGGTTGGTTCCGTGTGTTCTAACACGAAAAGATCTCGAAAATGTATATTATAATAAACTTCATTTTGAATTTGGCAGCAAATTGGTCAATAAACTTGGACCATAATGGAAATCTATATAAATACATTATTTTTATGCATATATCTGGAATTTGTATTTACCAACCATTGTGAGTTAGATGAAGATCTATAAAGCATGTCAGTCATTGAAAGTAGTGATAAATATCCAAATATTTGTGGAAAAAGATATTGAGATAAAATTTGAAAATTCGAAGTCTCCTAGACAACAACAACCTCGACAACAACCTCAACTATCATAGATTTTTTGGACAGTTAACTCATCTTCAATTGGCATTTCTATTGTAATTTGATATCGTTGTAGTAGTTTCTTTTCAGTTAATGAACATCAGGTATTTGAATAAGATTTTATTTGACCACTGTAATTGTCTTCATGAAGAATAAATAAGTAGAAATAAATTTTCAAATATAAATACGTGAAAATGTTAATGTGATATCCTAGAAGTAGACAAGTATTTCATTTCAGTTTATACGCATGTGATAATAGGTTAGTATTTTATTTGACGACTCTTGTTCAGTTGCCTTCAACATAACCTTTTGTTTGAAAATTTAATAATGAATACTACTTTTATTTTAATGTACCTACATATATACATTACATGTATATCTCTTTAACAGTCAATTATTCATTATCCTGATGGCCTTTTTCAAAAAGAACATTATCCGATGTACATCACTACGTACATCACTGGTATTTTTTACGAGTTTTAATTCTTGTTTTCGTTTTCACAACACATTTGTTGCATATCACAATAATTTGGGTGGAAAATTATCTGTTATAGAAGAATTGCTCAGATACATATTATCCTATAACCCTTAATTCTAAAATTTGTAGTAATGCATACGAAAGGGTTTTTTATTGTTAGATTTTAAATGCTGAATTTTCTAATTCACAGCTACTTAGTTTATTTCAAAACCAAACTCAATTTTGTTATATTGCTGATAAGTTGATTTAGTTTAAGATAATAACAAATTGAACAAATATTCCGAGCAAAATGGTTTCCTGTTAAACAATTTGAACCACATGTTTCCAAGTCTTCAACGGTACTACTTTTGTGAAAGTTAACAATAGAAGAAACCTTCCTAATCTCCTAGAGAATTGTGAAATCGGAGTGTGGTAAATCTATTGAAAGAAGAAAGTAAAACCCTAACTTGTTATTGTTGGCGACATTTTGCGTTATAAAGAACAGAATTTACCAAGGTGAACTAATATTTCTAGAATCTCGTCATGACATCTGATCTTGAAAATGTCAGTACTAATGGATTAACATTTTTCTTTGAGGAGAAGAATCGATTTAATTTCATGGACATTTTATACCCACAATTTGTTCAAAATTTCTATTTGTTTGTTCGAAGAGAAATGAGTAAACATTAATTTGATTGAAATAAATGTTAAGTAACCTAAATACTTTTTTCTCTATTAATAAAACAACAATTCAAAATCGACACACATGGAGAAGAAGCACTATAATAAATAACTCATAATGAGATTCGTGTATCTCCGTTCACATGGTATTTCTTGAAATGGGTCAATAAATATGTAACTAGAAAGCTCGTAACTAGGACAGGCTTTTATGACTCAAAATATTATAAAACATTACCTTTTCATTGAACTTATAAGACGTATGCAAACCAAAAAATTCTGACTCAGAACATGCTGTGGATAAACTGATTAATCATCATTCAGAATAGTTGGAACTAAGATTCTTATACCTCGATTAGGTGTCTTGAGCCAATTGGTAATAGTTACATACTCATTATTTGGCTGCAGCCCAATTGCGTCCCACCGTCAGAAAATTGACCCTTTAGAAAGGAAAGGCCGAAGAATAGCCGAGGTGCAGTCGATCAAATATTTCCAACAGTCGTGCGTTGATATTAGGCAGCAAGTACTGAAAATCATAATCACTTATTTACTCGTGTTTTCCATAACTTGTTTGAAATTTTAATGATTCAACCATCCATAATAAATAAAATAAAAATCAATTACGAAGTATAATTCCAGTTAGACGAGAAATTTAATTCCAGGTAAGCGTTTACTTCGACTATTTTCCATTCAAATTATGTAACTGCGGATCGAAACTCGACCCATTCTTCCCTACCAACATCATTCACTTTATTGATTTTGTCGTTACCAACTAAGTCAATCAGCTCATAAATATTCTATTGTGCCACTTAAGAATATCAATGTATACACTCCATAATAAACATGTATTTTGTTACTCACATAGTTATCAATAAACAGTTCCAACTTTCTCTGTTGAAACTAGATTGAAAATTATAATTAATATCGATTAGTTCGAAGTAGCTTGTCCCTGTTCAGAAGCAAGGCAAGAATTTTATATCTGAGAAAACAGACAGCTGCAAAAATATATCTGTAATATTATGTAGCGCCCTAAAATGTGGTTCAAATCTGTCAACTGGTATTTTAGGACTCCAGAAATAGTCGCAAGAGTTCGATTCTTGGTGTATTATTAGACGTCAAACTATCTGGTCTGTGAAGTTTGATTTCCTATGTTATTGATAATAATGACGGAGTAGATAGATATTATAATTCATTTCCACACAATTTTCAATTCACTGTCATTTATACGTTTTCTAGTTTTATATCTCTTGAAAGCAAAAGTTAAACATTATACTCTTGTTCGCTTGAAGTAATGGATGAAACTTATGTTCCATTAGTATTTGGAACCCCTATGTTTGTATTGAAAGACAAAAAGTATTATTATGGATTGCATGATTATTGGGTACGTACCGCTAAGAGAATCAGTTTTAACTCTCTCAATCATACGAATTTTGGAGGCCTCTGGGAAGCAGCCATCCAATCTGTTACGATTCGTCTTCAAAGGGTTGTAGGAGATCAGATTCTTAGCTTACAGAAATAATTGTATACCGTGCTTATGAAGCTAGAGTCTCTACTCAAATCAAGACCTCTTTATCGCCTCAATGATGATACCTCTGACTGTAGCTTAATTCTTTGTCCAGTATATTTTCAAATCTCGAACCACTTTCTAATCCAAAGTTGGGACATTTAAACGAGGTACAAATTTTGTCGGTAACGCTAAGCACATCAGTTCTCCTTTGCAATCGGCTGCTTTAGTCGATCTAAGTAAATGGCAATTTCACCCTCCCAATGCTCTGAATTTCGGAGGCCTCTGGGAAGCGGCATCAAATCTATCAAGATTCATCTTCAGAGAGTTGTAGGAGATAAAATACTTGGCTTCGAGGAATTTCATACTGTGTTTGTACAGATAGAATCTCTATTCAATTCAAGACCTCTGTCATCATCATATTCAAGAGAACAATGATGATCCCTCTGACTGCAGATCAATTCTTTGTCCGGACATGTTTTTAAATCTCGAACAACTTTCTTTTCTACCTGATCCGAAGTTGATCAAAATAAATATTTATTGGGTACCCAAGCAAATCAGTTCACTTTGAAATTTGATGCTTGAATCGAACTTGAAGGCATCAAATATGTTAATATTCATCTTCAAAGCGTTGTGGTAGATCAGCATCTTAGCTTCCAGGAATTTTATACCTTCTGCCTGTGCAGGTCAAGCGTCTCCTCAATTCAAGACCTCTTCGTCCCCTCAATGACGATCCCTCTGACTGTTTTTAAATCTAGAACTACTTTCTTTCCACCCTGATTCAAAAATGGGTCATATCTGTTTGGAACATTTAACGAGATGGCAGTTGATTCAGCGATTCCAAGAATTTTGGCCATTATCTCACTCTGAGGCTTATGATCATATCCATAACATGAGAGGGGTGCGAAATGTAATATGTAGATATTTATGGGATATAGTGAAACTACTAAAGCATATCGTCTAAAAGGGGTTTCAAATTCTAGAAAAATAATAGAAGCTATATAGATATTATTTAGGACAGTTGGGTTTGAACTGTACAAAACTAATTGTGTTTTCCAATCTGAGCCAGAAACTGCAGGACAAGCATTATCAGGGGAAGAATCTGAATCATGGAGAGAAGCGATAGAGGAAGAGTACAAGTCCTTATTGGCCAATGAAACCGGTAATTTTGTTGATAGACCTATATAAATCAGAGGGTCATACCGAATGAACAAGTTGATATGATCAGATATAAAGTTAGGTTAGTGCCAAAGAGATACTATACAATGAGAACTTTGATAGCTCTAGCTGGTGAAATATACAGGGTGACCCAGAGTTAAACCGCCAAACCTTCAGTATCGGTTTTTTAGGTGAAAATAAGATTTTTTCTTCATATAAACATGGTGTCAAAACTCAATTCGTTCATAAGATACAGGGTGTCAAAGTTTCAAAAAATCTTTTTTTTTTAATTCCCGGTCTATTAAAATGAGCCTCCTATCACCGCAAATAAACATGCTGAGTTTCATTAAAATCAACCAAAACATTTTTTAGTAACTTTGACACTCTATAGCTCGAAAACGAAGCAAGTTGGTACATATGCTTATATGAAGAAAACATCTTATTTTCACCTGAAAAATCGATACTGAACGTTTGGCGGTTTAACCCTGGGTCACCCTGTATATATAAATCATTTGGATGTTGTAACAGCATTTCTAAATGGTATTTTGAAGAGGCGGTGTGTATGGAACAGCCAGAAGGGTTTAAAATAAAAGGACAGGAAGGAATGGTATGTAAATCGAGGAAGGCGTTATATGAGTTGAAACAGGTATCACGAGCCTGGAAACAAATAAAAAGCTTCTGTGTATTGTTATAAGCAATCCAGTCACGAAAACTGCGTTGTTTTCACCAATTAGAAAAGAGAAATGATACATTTGAAATTGAGGCTTCCAAATACAACATACCGCCAGGCTAGGTATATGCCCTCTATGATTTAACGTCGGATTCATTCATTATCAATTTGAAATCGATCAAATATTGATATACAATATAGATTATTCAGTTTTTGAAACTCTTGAAACCTTAGTCAGAGTATGTACTGATACTATTGTTATTTTTATTAAGGTTTTTAATCTGATATTCTACTCATTATGCTGGTATCTAACGATGATCCTTTCTGGCACCAACGTCTCTTCTGAGATATCATCAGTCGTTCTACTGTTGACAGTATTATCGAGATTGACCCGCCGAATCTGGTCCTCACTTCGTTGTACATATTGTCGAGCATAATTTTCCCAGGGAGTACTTCCCAGATGTTTACAACATTCGGAAATTCAAGAAAAGGACCATTTCCTACTTACTTCCACTCTTGTGAATTCAAGCTTCTTATTGATGACATTGGTTAATAGAGCCGGAAAGTGGCAACCACTTATGTCGGTAAGAACTGAATAGTGCAACATTTGTTATAAATATGAGAATTATCAATTCACTGCAACGAAATCAATATAGTTGCCTCAGGTTAGTCAATAGTTTTCAACATACAGCAGAGTAAGTAATTGGTCGATTAATTTTTGAAAAAATTCATAACCTCTAATATTGGAATATCACTTGTTTAGTTCGAAAATATGAATAGGATATTCATAAAATTTGTTGTGGAATCATCTGATGCGGCTGAATGACAAACTTTAGTCGCTATTTTCCATCGTTCAAGATAACCTCTTGGGAGGTATTCATGTTGAAAAGGGTAACATGAAAATTGAAAAATGTGATTTGTTGTTATGCTTGTTGGTTAAACCACTGTTAGTCGAGAAATGAGCTTGGATATCCTGACTAAAATATGTTCCATGTAAATACAAGATTTCAGAGTCGTATTCAAATTAGAAGCCATATCAAAAAGAGATTAACTTCATTACAACTGATCCTCCAGCAAGTGTTAATCTAAATAATACTCATTTTTTTGTTCGCATGCGTCACGAGACCCGAGATCTTACCCTACTTGTTAGTAAGTTATTTCAACATGTAAATCGAATCATGATCAGGAGAAGATTAAATTAATTGGGGATGTGCGAAGCGTACTCTACCCCTTCACAAAGAATAATTCATCCTTGAGAGTGGAGGGCTTGAAGTGTTATTGTTCTCGACCTTGCTAAGAGTATGAAGACGAGAGAAGTGTTCTTTTAAATTTTTCTTAATTTGATAATGGGAATATTATTTTAATAAATTTTAGTAATAATTTGAAAGGGAACTGCTCAAATACTGATGTGGAATTATGACATGTGATGAACCACGAGGCAAGCAGTCTCATAGAAATATCAATTTTAATACTGAGTCTAGAAAACCAGTTGATTAACAACTCTAGTTAGTTTACAAGAGTATTTGGACTAAGTAATTTTTCGGATCTCCAAAGAGAAAGTAATATTTTGGTATAACAAATAAAATTTTATCGAATCAGTAGCCCTCTGTTTAATTAAAGAATGTCTTCAAATCAAATCTTCAGACTATTCATTATTGAACGTTTTGTGTATATTTTATGTAATATATCTCCACCTTCAAATCCCACTCGGTGAATACGAACTTGTTTTTTCTTTCAAATCAAGTTAAGCTTGAGTTTCATATTCAATAACATAAAATTAATTGAAGTCAAGATTGAAAGAAATGTATGATTTTTTAAATGAAGGGGTTTAACGGATATCAATAGATTTTTCCAACTCTTTTTCCATGCAATCGACTGTACAAAGGAGAACAATTATATATCAGTTGAAAATAGATAAATTTTATTCTTAGTGAACCTAGACATCCTCAAAATACATAAGTCATCACGTTGTATGAGTCTTATACGATATATATGATCATCAAACCCTTAGCCACCTATGCTTCACTGATATGTTGTCCGAAGATTTTCGCCACAAGTCAATCTGCAGAAAGTGAAGCGGTTAGTATTTCTGAGAATCACATGGGTAATATTTACGTGCATTTCTGCAGCAGTACAGAGATTATTCTAAACCTTCCGCCGTTGCACTACTGTGTAATGAAAGAAGTAGCAACCAGTGCCCTCAGACAGAGCCAGGCAGTAAACTCAAACGAAGGAAATCTGATCGGACAGCATCTGAAGATTTAGAAACACATTTTCCTAGAAGCCATGTCTGAACGGACAGATAGCATACCAGTTAGGTACGACATCGAAATGCAGTTTGAAATAGTCATAAACAACCTCCAAATTTGCACAGAGAACAGACCTCAATTGATAGGAATGGATACATCAGTATGGTACACTGATCCCAAGATGGACAGAAGAGCTGGGTGTGCATAAAAGGGTCAAATTTCAGGCTCTTAAACCACTTGGTAACATGCCAACCATTTTTTGAGTAGAAGTACATGCTATAGAGATATGTTTCCAGGAGTGCCTCGAAAGGGACACCCGGAGGCATCACTGAAAGCTCTGAAGTCATACACTTGGGACTGTAAATGATCCCTGAGACAACTGACAGCAAACAACTAGGTCGCTTTGATATGGGTACCAGGTCACATGAGTATTAGAGGCAACACGGAAGCAGACTGCCTTGACACAGAAGGGGCAAACACATGATATCAAGGACAAGACCGTTCTGTGGACTTACCAATGTCTACTTAAAAGAAAAGTTTCGACGCAGGGTGACCAATCAATTGAAATCTCATTGAAATAGAGTGCCAGGAAAGCTAAACAGCTTCTTGAGTTGGACAAGAATGGCATGAATATGGTAACAGGACTCCTCACTGGACACTGTTCTCAAAAAATGGAAAATCGAAGATTGATAATTGCTGTTAATGCGAGATTCTCGCTGAAACTGCAGAACATTTGCTTTGCTAATGCCACCCCGAGGAAAATGTAGGATCGTCCATTTCAATCGGTTGGCTTCTTACGCTGGAAATCACGACAAAGTTCGCAGCAACAGACCATGGAGTAACTCGAGAGGAGTCACGAAACCTCTTCAAGGCACCTGCTGAATACGCGTTCGCTCACTGTGTAGCAGAAGATGTCCAGGGACATCGCTGTGGTGTTATCGAAGACGTTTGGTCAACTCCAACTACGAAAACAGAAGTCAGAAGTAAGAGAGGTGTTCAAGTTGTGAAAGTGCCAGAGAAACATCCTCTACATAGTAACCAAGAAGCAATCTCGAGATAGACTGTCCTATTCGAGAACATATTAATCGGACGATTCTGAAATAGCAAAGATATATTCATCTCGAGTTATACAAAATAACCTGCCACTACTATAGATAAGAAATTCGGCAAATATATAGAAGTTTCTACATTTACGATGAAAGCTATTAACATCCAGACTCATTCAAAATGAAAAAAAAAAAACAAAATTAACTGCATAACTGCGAGGCATAATCTTTCAACTTGTAAACGAGATATTTGTCTCGATTCCATAAATTAGAGGATGAAAAAACTTATCCCTAAAAATATCACTGGGTAACAAATTTATTCAACTATTAATTTTATCTTCCTAGTCCAGGAGCCATAATCTTTTTAAATCTATCTGCGAGATGAAAACTTGTATGTGGACCAGCTCATCAGAATAGGTACAAGTTTGTTTTTTGTTTTATTCAGATATGAGGACAAATATAATGATATTCAATGCAATTTTTTTACTTTTGGGTTCATTCATCAGAAATATCAGTTAAGATTTAATATTTCCATATAACTAGTATATCTTTGAGCATAACTAGAAAATTGCATTCCACTAGTTTTCAGGTCACATAATGTAGGACAAATATTACCAATTCTCCAAAATTGTCTTTATCACTGTAAGTAAATTACTAATTCAACATGTTGAGGGATGATGTAGTCGTGATGTAGCAACATTATTGAATGAGACCACCTACTAAAAATGTCAAATTAAAACATTTTTTCCGCATATCTCAAGTACACAAATCGATTTCCATTTATTTATTGTTAAATTCGTTCTGGTTCCAGGACTAATTAATATAACAAACTCTCCCCTCGAAAAACGACCCTGAATTTCATCAGTGAACATAACAGCCAGCGATTCCCTTGGTAATATTTTTTAGTTTGCAACCCTTCGTAAATAAACAAAGACCGACAAGCATTCCAGAGCACTAGAAAGAGACGAAACACTCTACTGAATTTCATAGAAATACTCTAACTAAGCCCTTGGCTGTGCATCAGATACTACGGAAACTCAATAAAGAGAGAACGACGACGTCAAATGCCTGGTTAGAGAGCAACAGCGCTACTACCAATAACCGCTCCAAAACGAGAGATAGCTGCATTAGAATGCACGATGCGAGAGCGAGACGTATACAAAACAACAGCGCTGATAGAGACCAACGTATAATTTAAGTGAGACACACTTTGCCATTACAAATGATTTAAAAAACGAAGACAGCGGTCTCGACAAAGCTCGAGCGAGAAAGTTTCACTGAGTCAAAGGCTAGAAAGAGATGCAATAAGCCTCGATATAATGTTAGCGAGACATGATATATTGTAAATAAAAGAACTTGAGCTGTTTCTTATGCTGCAATTGTTTATTTATTGGGAAGCATATCGTAACTTCGTTCGCCTTCAGACCGCTGTTTTATCTCATGAGAACTTGCAATTAAAAAAATCTTCTCCAGATATATCTTTATCGGAATTATGGTAATTAGGTATTCCTTGGGGCCAGTAGACAGAGTTGTGTAAACAGTATGTGGGTTACGATAGTAACATGTCGTGTTGTCTAGCTTTTTGATTATGTAGATTTTCATCACAGAAGATGTCTAACTAAGTTTACTTTTGCCACTATTTCAGTATATATTGATATAACATCAGAATATTGAATTATCAAACCAGAATTCTTCATTCCATATCCTTTCTTGATTGTTATGAAATTGCCATAAAACATTCAAAAAAATCTATCTTCACCTTTTCGTGGTGGTATTGTTCTAACCATTAAAAACTATTTCATTAACTTGGCAAGATCAACAGTTATATTCAAAACCGGGCAGGTGATGTGCTCCCTTCAAGAAAACATTTAAAGGGCTCCGCTCTTCTTTCAATTTGTTACCTAGGTACCTACCTCTTGTTGAAAAACGGGTCTTTCCCATGCCTCGCTAAGGTGGTTGTCCTCGCCAAGTCATTTTGTGCATTATTGTAAGGTAAATAACAATGAGTAAACGATTTCACTGTTCATCAAACTTTAAAAATGAGAAAACTTACCTTTGATACTCACCTATCAAAAACTAAAACAAATGTGAGATACATATGAATATATTACTATGAAAAGCATGAGAGAATATCTACGTGCTAAAAAATGATCAGTAATCATGCATAAATTAATGAACATCAATATCAATACGAAACTACGCAAAAGAAAGAAGCAAGACAACCGTTCCAAGCATTGAGCAATGTTAAAACAGTGCATTGACATAAAAAATCACGTTACCTCTAACTTGCGCATTCAACTGTCACAAGCAGTCGTCATTCTATAGCACATTGCGTTAAAAGCCCTCTCCGAAACTGGCAACGTGGTTGCAGCGTTAGACCGGCAACGTCGCATCGCCTACATAGAGATATATAAATTGTATGTTAAAATATTCTCCGATTCATCGACTGTTTTCACCAAGATAACGTGCTCGGATTTTCACGAAAATTTCACTGTGGACACTTCGAGTAGTTACAAAAACGATACCACTTTCGAATTTTGAAAATATGTGAATTTTGAGGTACTTTTGGCGATATCAGCGACGACGTGTTCGCACGTTAAGAAATTTAGGTACACTAGAGAAGCTTGTTTTAGTCCGATAGTCTTCCACCCGCCCGATATAAGCTCCTCCCCTAGCCAATCGTGCCTTAGTATCGCTATTGACGTCACCCGAAAACTGACGACCATCTACGATCCGTAGCGTGTATAGCAAAGGGAACTCTGCATTCCATTTTGTTATATGCACTGTTGGTATTTCGTTTTCTGATATTTTTTGAAAATTGCTTCGTGGTTTAATCGCGAGGGTGATAGCCGCACGCACTGCCTCCTTTCATTTTCTGTATTTAATCCGGGAGTCATTTTACGCAGGAAGGTATTATAGGTACTTATTCGAATTTTATAGGTGTAATAAAACTTGGGTTTCAAATTTTGAGGGGCAGCTTCCATTATGAACATAGTTGACCATTTTGAAGAAAGTTGTGTGGGAAGTTCAAATTCAAAAAGTTTACCAGAAAAATATATTGGGTGGGCGAAAAATCACGAGATGGGTATAGTTCGTGCCTCAATTAAATATATGGATTATTTGATTCATCGAATTGAATTATCTACTTACTGAAATATTTCTATTTCAACCATGCCTGATTTTTCTCTGAACTCTACGAACTTTCACTGTCAACTATGTTTATAATAATGAAAGTGCACTCATACTATACAGCATTTTTATCACCTACGTTAGTTGTGCCCAACATGAACTCGCCTAATGTCATGTGGCATTAAAAAAAATCACCATTCAGCTAAATGTACGATTTCATAAAATCATTGGTCCCAACTAGTTTTTCGTCAGAACATCAAAACTGTTCCGAATTTTTGGTAGACCTGCTGAGTACATTTCGTGAGCAGAATAAATATTTCAATCAATATTTTTGAATGTCCTGATGGTGGAGAATCACATCCTATTACTTCTTCAGCACACACATTTTTTAGAGGAAAGATCCTTACAGTTTTACGTTGTAGCAAATGCAGAATAACTATGGCAAAAAATTCAGTGACTCTTTTAAATTAGAGCTCGCGTTTCCTTATCTTTCGGAAATCTAGTTCGTCATCATCGGAGACCTGAACACTTAACAGGTAATAGTCATCTGTACTGTAGAATCTGCGCCAAAACAACCGACAGTTATAAAGAAACGAGTACTGTTGATGCACCTACAAATCTGATTATAACTCTGAAGCTCTTCAGTTATGACTCAACTTCTTAAAGATGTATTAAACTATTTCAACGTATCATCAACTAGAAGAACATCCCAATCTAGCCGACTGCCATTACGAGCTCCACGCAGTGATCGTTTACTGTGGTTCTACACCTTGCCAAAGACAACGGTCTGGCGCAATTTTGATGATAGTTGAGTACAGAGCTGTGCCGAGCACTGACAAAAAGTGCTTCGAGCACTAAGCTCTAAGTACTCTTGAAAAGTGCTCCGAAATCTCGAGCACTAAGCATTTTTATTTATGAAATTCTCGCGATTACTAAGCACTTTCAAAAAGTAATTCCAGTCAGGGAGCACTAAGCACTTTTCAGACTGTTAGATACTTAAGTTAATGAAACTTAATCAAACACGTAAGATTTTCACAAATAATAATACATCGCCACATGTTTCGCTTCACTGTCGCATTTTCAAGCTGCAGTTATTATATTAACCGCTTGGAAAAAACTACAGTGTAGCAAAACATGTCTCGATGTAGTATCATTTATTGAAATCTTATCGTGTTGAATCAAGCTTCAGTAACCCACGTTTCTAACAGTCTAAGAAGTGCTATGGATCTCCATCAAGTAACAACCGAGTTAATTAAAAACTTACTTTTTCTACTCACATATCTAAAATGGCATGCAGCGTATACCACGCTGCATATATATATTCCGCAATCTGTACTTTTATAAAAAAAAATTTTTTCGAATATTACCATAGCAACCCCATTTTTTTAACATCGCTAGGGTTTACTGTTTGATTTCACTGGTTAAAAACCCTGAGAGAGTAGGTCGTTCTTGACCTGTCAATTGAAACTATTATGATAAAAAAATATCAACTTAAAAACATACAATTTTGTGGTTATAATATGAATTCGTAAAAAAAGTACGGAATATGTACATTTTATGAACTTCTCGAAACAATTATTGTTTTTTAAACAGTTGTTCCGCAACGCTGCACTCGTGAATAAAGTACTCGTGACTGAAAGGACGTTTATAACTCTGCTAACATAATATAGTATTTTAAACTAGAATTGCTGAAATCAACAATTTGATGCCAATAAAATAGGAATATTGATTGAATGTTTGGTTTTGTGGTTTTCTTGACATCGTTTTTTGAGTGTTCAACCTCGCACAGTCTGAAAAAAAACCCAAAACATGTAAATCAAAATAAAATCGAAATGGGCCACATCTTGTTACACAGAAAAGAAGTTTGAAATAACAGAATGGTAATTGACATACCGCACATCCCCGGTATCAAGAGAGCAAATGTCATCCATACGAAATTTTTGGTAGACTTTTTTGACTTACGTCAAAGAAATAACAATTTTACTCGATAATAAAAAAAATATTGTGTTAAAGGTGACAGATTTGGTCTCCGATACGTCAACGAAGTTTGGAAATGAGAAGTAATATTTAGTTATTTTGAACTTATTTTTTTTAGATAAGAAAAGTAACTGACAAAATTGTACTATTTTTTCAAGACAGTAATCTTCTAAACGTAGTACTTATCGTAGAAAATTGATTTTTTGGCGAATCATTTATATGAAAAGGCTTAGTGCTTAGTAATCCCGAAAAGTGCTCCGGGGCACTGGAGTGCTTAGTGCTTAGTAATCCCGAAGCTCCGGAGCACTTTTCGGGATTACTAAGCACTAAGCCTTTTCGTTAAATGCTTCGGAGCACTAAGCACTGAATTAGGAAAGTGCTCGGGAGCACATTGCTTAGGAGCACAAACGTGCTTCGAGCACTTTCACGAGCACTAAGCACTGTGCTTTGGGACAGCTCTGGTTGCGTCAATAAGTAGAATTTCTTCTTTCGAAATGGGCCTTCTGAAGCCTGTGCAGACACCATACACCCTATTTTACTGTAGAGCAGATATGCACAATTCGACGCCAGACTCTTTACGAGTTTTCAATCAAAATCCAACTAATAACTCTTCAGATGACGTGGTGTTGCAGGTTTTTTGGGTTTCCCTGTAGCTGTAAAAGCAAATGTGCCACCAAACGCATTGAAGTTGCCCTGGGAGCGCCAACTGATTATTTTAATGTTTTCACTTCTTCTTTTTCTTCTATTAGTTTTTGGATTTCTGACTCCTATACTGAATCAATTTCTCGAGATTAGCTATTATGAAATATATAATCATATCAACAAGCAGGTATTTCCAACCAAAAAATGTTTTCAACAGCTAAATATTTATATTGAAAAAGCCCTCTTGTTTCAACAAATCTGTTGTCATCTGGACTGGTGGACTGGTTACCACCGTAGAGATTAAGAGGACTGAAGACTTTCACAAATGGTAATTGAACATCACATACAAATGAATATGTTTTCAAATAAACTATAATGGACTCCACGAACACAAATTGTGTCCCACCATAATGTGGTATCCACGTGCCATCTTTGTGGATGAACGCTCTCAGCACGTTCGTTCACTACCACACCGGAAACGAAACTGCATGATGTTTTTGCTTTGTTATTGTTGTTTTCAATATTTTAATAAACACATTTCACGTTGAATGTTCTTGTCAGACACACCTAACTTTCTTTACGTTACATCAGTCCTTCTAGGTACCACTGTTGAGTCAGTTCAGATTTGTTCAACTAAGTTTAGAAATTTGTTTGATCATACATTCAATTTTCCTTGAGTCTGTATTAGCGAGAAGTGCCTTTATTGTTGAGTTTTGGGTGTTATCGTTCATTGCGTGGGATAATTCTAATGTCTGACCTATATATCCTTGCAATGATGAGTACGAAACAAACCGTGAAACATGTCATGTCTGCAGGTGGTTATTCCCAACCAACGGATAATATTCAGTGCTTGATTGCAATCAGCAATCGTGTCCTCCTGGAAGAACATTGCACAAATGGATTTCAGATTCAATTACGTAGGGGGAAGTAGTTGTTTTCTGACAGATATTTGCCTCAAATTCTCCACTTTGTAGGATAGTGTGGAGAGAAGGGGATTTGACTTCATTTGAAACTCTCCGGTACACTCTTCAAACTTTGTTCCAATCATGGAACTAGGGCGTGTTACAAATAGGAGATTGTTAAATGTGGTCACAAAATTCACAAGTTTCGAGTTCCTCGTGGTATAAAATAGAATCGACCAAAAAAATTAATTCAAAAAATTTCACATTTCCATCCTTGATGTGTAAAATTGCTCTGATGAGCTTGGCAAAGCGAAATAGATTTTCGTCGACCAAAATGCATTGGGGGAAAAATGCGAGAGAAGCGAACCTTGCTTCAATGAAATGAACGATTTCTGTGAGTGATATTTTTTATTAACATTCTCCTATGTAATTTATTTATTGAATTTTCAATGCAAACTAGAGAAAATAAAAAAATCAACTATCTGAATGAAAATGCGAATTTTCGCTTTCAGATTTTTTCTTTTCAGTTAGAGTTTTTTCACAATATCTGTCAGATGTAGTTCAATGTCCAGCGTGGCTTTAGCCGGAGAGTTATTTGTTTCCTGTTAGATATTACAAATAAATCACATTTTTCAATTTTCATGGAGAATGTTTTCCTTTTCAACATGAATACCTCCCAAGAGGTTATCTGGAACGATGGAAAATAGCGACTAAAGTTTGTTTTTCAGCCGCAGATGGTTACACAACAGATTTTATGAATATTCCATTCATATTTTCGAACAAAACTCAAAAAGAGGATCATACTTATGGCATAACTCATCAAGATTGGTCCTTTCCAAGGCATAAATCCTTCAAAAAATGTTAAAAAACTATAGTTAGACTCCATAGTAGGAATGACGTTGTCTAACAGGCCTACTAACTGGTCAAGACTAGGATTGTCGTAAAATCCAGAATGCCATCTTTATCTGAAGATGATAGAACAGCAGAGAATATACAGCTTGGCAAATCTAGCAAGGAATATGAGATACGCCAATGATAAACAGGGAGGATACGCCAGGGAGGATAAAAGTATTGATCAGAAGTATCGGACTAATCAGCCGTAAAAGATAATTTGGCATAACACAAAGGTCTGTTTTGAAGATCCACTGCAATTCTTATTATACCTTATACACATCTCAAAAAATACGTCTAATTCACAAAGAAGAGAATAGTTATTTGGTGAACTTGTTGAATAAAATATTAATATTAAAATCATTAATCCAAGATGTCGGACACGATTCGCGATTTTGGTCCAATTCTATTCAAAATTGCTATGTGGGGGCTTTTGCAGTCGGATATTATGAATTTTGGTCAACATTTTTGAATTCAATATGGCGTCTCCAATATGGCGAACAAATTTGTTATTATGTCCCGACTCGATTCAAAGTTGGTATTTGGAGCTTTTTGTGGTCGGAGAATGAATTTGTTGTCAAAATTTATAAATTCAAAATGGCGGACTAGTTTTATGATTGTGGTACGAATCGATTCAAAATTGGTATGTAGGTGTTTTCGGGTCGGACAATTTGATTTTTTCCAAAATTCATAATTTCGAACGATCCTTGATTATTGGTTCGTTGATCTGTTTGTTGTTTGGCGTAATGTTCAGGCTTGTGTTCAGGTCTTTACGAAGTTGATAGTCAATTTGATTATTTTTTATTGATTGAAAAAACTTGAAAAAACTTGAATAAACTCATATGATTAATAAAATGGAACACTTTCGTTCCCAAATAGTAGTGCAAACATTTCACAAACTAGTTTTCACTATGACTCTTACTGCTGCAATGGCTCATCCAAATTCGTCTGATTTTTTCTATACCTTTTTAACTTTGAGGAGTCCACATAGAATACTTTTCTCACCATCAAGTTTTGAGGAAAAAAAAAAAGAAAAACAACATGTGTTCCACATACAACGAGAACGAGAATAGTGTTGTATGTGAGTTTTTCAAATCTTAAAAGGTAAAAAGGTATGAAAAAATCAGTCGAATTTGGAAGATATGAACCATTTAAACTGTCATAGTGAGAACTGATTTTTGAAATTTTGCACTCCCATTCGGACCTGAAAGTTCCATTTTATTGATTACGTAAGTTTATAATGATCCTTAAAAATTATTTGAGAGCAAAAAAGCAGCGTTTTTTTCAATCAATAAAAAAATTGAAAAAATGTAATAATAATAATAATTTATTGGTTACCAAATACAAAATAGTACATCAATTACAGAAATGGTAATTTATGTAATTATTTAAAAAAAAAGTATATATGTGATTTTAATTTTTTTTTAATAGGTTTCTCAAATTTTGCTAATAGACCTAAAATTAAATTATAAACAACTTTCTCAATTAACTTTTTTGCTATCTTTACAAATAACCCCACTTTCCAAATTGCCGCCATATTGGTAGTCACGTGACACATGTCAAAATTGATTATGAGGTTTTCCAATATGCAGAAGCGATCCTTCATAACATAGTTTTTGTAACTCTGGTAACAATTTTTTTTCCCATATTCTGCAATCGTTATGGCCCACACTGTATTACATGACGAATATTTTTTTAAGAAATATCATTGAATTCAGTTTCTAAATGAAAAAGTCTAAAATAATGCCAAATATAATCAGCACAATGCGTATTTTAGCAATTCATTTTTATCAATAAATTATTTTAAGAAACGATTTTTTTCTTAAAAATCATTATTTTCATCTAGGATTTTTTTTTTATAATTTAAAAAAAAATCTGATTGCCTAATTTAATTTTTTCATTTTTCAGTGATTGTAAAAAAATGAAAAGTAAAAAATTTTTTTTTTTTTATTTTTCCAACAGAAAACTTCACGAAATCCCTCAGGATTATAATTACCTAATTAACAAAAGCACGGCATCCCACATCTTCCCTAGCTCGCACAAGTCTCTCGAAGACTTCTGAGGGTTGCTACTAAGGGTGCAGACGGTTGACGGAAATATTAACAACAACAATTGAAAAATTGGGCTAAAAATTTTATATTCATGGATTATTCATATTCATTGTGATTGAAATAATTTTTTTATCATCCTTCCGATTCGGTCGGCGTGCGTGCAAGGGCCACTACCAGTTTTTATACAAATTTTCACTTCTGAATCATTTTCAAATTTTAGATAGTTCAGATAATTTTGAAATATTTGTAAAACACCAAACCATTTTTTTTCACGCACCAAATTATTTATAACTTTAGCAATTTTTGCCGGCTCCAATTTTCCGCATTTAACTCTTTTTCCAAATGCCATTTCGAATCGAATGAGACCAAAATCATAATCGTTTACTAGGTCAGGTTTTTGACTAAATTACACTTGTAAAACACCAAACCATTTTTTTTCGGGCACCAAATTATTTATAACTTTAGCAATTTTTGCCGGCTCCAATTTTCCGCATTTAACTCTTTTTCCAAATGCCATTTCGAATCGAATGAGACCAAAATCATAATCGTTTACTAGGTCAGGTTTTTGACTGAATTAATGGAGTGCGCGATAGGCCAGTAGATATAGACAATCACCTCAAAATAACTCCAGAAGTTTTCAAACTTCAATACCAAGGTCGGAAGAGGTTTCAAAACAAGCTATAAAATTTTGCAACCCGTTTCCAAGTTCAGAACATGGCCAAAATTGCAATTAACTTTTGCTATATACTCGTTGAAAAAAATCCAAAGGTTCTGCAAACTAGGAGTAGTATTGAATATATTATCTCATATCACGAATCAAGTTTACAACCAATTTAAGTTTACTCTAAATGGCCTACGAGCCCTGACGACATTGTCCTTACGTGCTACTCCCAAAATTTCTACATTTGCCATCTCATTCGATTCAAAAAATCGTCAATTGTTCGAAAACAAGTAGGCGACCGACGCGATGATGCCGTCATCGCCGCTTTAAATTTTGCCAGCTATTTGCATACACGAATCGTTTAATTTTATCGCATTCCGCGATATGAGCGAACAGTAATAGTGGAAAAAAACAAAGTTATCACGTCGCGATCACGTGAGCCACCTTGCAATATCTGCTGACCCGATAATTTGAAAAACAAACTGGGTATTTGTTATAACGGCAAGCGGAGATAGTGGCGACGTATAATAGTTAAAAGTCATGAAAAAATTATTGTTCAATTTTAAAATGATACCCGATAATTTTTATTTTCTGAGCTACGTAAATCCTTAAAACAATGCAGTTGTCGATAAAATGAAAAAACATTGACATGCATTAACAAACATCTTCGTTTTCAAGTGAGTTCATATTGATTCTAGCATCACTCTCAAACATTCCTGACCTCCTGTCGTTTTCCCAAAGTATTTGCAAGCTGCGAGGAAAGAAAAACTATTTCAGAAATTTTGGGATAACCCGTTACTTCGAACTGCTTGAGAATGGTTAATGTAGCTTTATCCTCCATAGAAAAGGCAATAATCAATGCTGTATCTGAGAAGGAATCTGGAGCTTTGCTCAACACTCTACCTGTAGCTAAGCTGAGTGTCACGCTATTTATAGCTGTAAACAGATCTTCGCGCCGTTATAAATTGTCCAAATACGCGAAAATATAATTATGTTCCGGTCAACGTCAAAGATTTCAAATCTGTACAACTGTTCGGAATATTTTTCCGATGTATTCGTCAAGTTTGTAGAACCTTTAGAGAATTATTTCTTAATGGTATATCAGAAAAAAACATTAGTTTTTGATAAAAAAAATTGTTGAATTCACTTGAATTGGTTGCAAACTTGATTAGTAATATGAAATAATATATTTAATAATACTCCAAGTTTGCATAGAACTTTTGGAATTTTTTCAACGAGTACACAGCAAAATATAAGTTAAGTGCCATTTTGACAATGTTGCGGACTTCGGAACAGTTTGCAAATTGAAATTTATTACTTTCTCGATGTACTTGACCAAATTTGTGTGATTGTTAGTTTTTATACTTGATAATGGGATAAAACCCGAAACCGGTCGTAACAATAAAAATCTAGTGGAAATAAGACAAGAGTGTTCTTTCCCTTCATCAAAGTACTTGACCAAAGTTTGAAAATTGTTTTCCATGTGGTCTTCTTGAAATATTTCTTCTATAACGAAATATTTTGAAACTGATCTCTTGTTTATGTCTTGTATGAATGTAACTTGAAAGAGCTACTGTGTTGGCGAAACATGTTGTGAATATCGGATTATTTCATATTATAGAGTACTATTACAAACAAACTGATGAGGTCAACATATAAAATGTAAAGCATTATAGAACATCAGAACCGAACAGTTAGTTGGTACAATATTTTCTTCAACATAAATAATTTGGCTACTCACATTGCATTACAGTAATTTTAAAAATTTCACATCAGCATATGTATGATACGTTTACTTCTTCCGTTGCTCAACGTTTGGTTCTCACTTTGGACATTAAGTATTGAAAGAATCATTACCAACTTTGCCAGTTATGTTCTTGACAATCAAATATAACTATCTGCATCTCCAACACAAAAATGCAGTATCTTCAAAGGAATGAGGTGCGGTTTTTATTCTTGGTTATCTTCACTCAAGTAGTGTCGTCGTTTCGTCTTGCAACGATTTGGCTCGATTTGGTCGACACAATAGTCAAGGTCCTTCTTTTTGGAACCTTGAGATGGTGCTGGATACTTCCTGAGTATTTATCTGAGTAGTTCCTAACAAAAGCTGCAACAATTTGATCGATTTAATTGGGAAAACTTGCCTTCGCGGATTATTAGCAAGATCCTTCAAACCGGTAACACGAAGGTATTCCTCTATGAAATCGAAACATAATTTCAGCTATGATATTTGGAGAGCATTGCGAAGTAATTCTTGTATAAAACTTTTCGAAGTATCAAACACATATAATTCAGTGATCGTAGAGGGCAGTAGCAGTTTTTCGTTAGATACTTAGCTGATGAAAATAAATAGGGTTTTTGGGGAAGAATGGGTTATATAATATATTTTTCGTTATGGTCTTTATTCAAGTAATGTCGTCCTTTCTTTATGAAAGGGTTTGCATATGCAATGAGGACCAAAAGTCCGTCGCTCATCCGTAACTTCTTCCATTTACATATCACAAAAAAAATTAAATACGTCATTTGTAGGATTTCATTCGATCTCTTTAATGGCATTAGTTTCATTTATACAGAGTGTCTCAAAAAAGCGCAGCGACTCAGAAGTTTACTTTTTTAAATAGGACAACCTGTATGTCATTGCATGACCGGTTAGGGATGATCATAAGAAATCCAACAATACCAAGTTTGATGCTGTTTTCTCCATAACTAAGGAGATATCGCCTATTATTTTATCCATAAGAGTGGGATAGAGGAACTTTTTCTGGCGCGTCCATCCAACTTTCTCTCCCACTCATTGAGCTTATGGATAAAATAAATGGTGATATCTCCGTAGTATTTGATAATTAGCACTAACCAGTCATACAATGATATACAAGGTGTCTTATTAAAAACAAAATAACTTCTGAGTTGCTGTGCTTTTTCGATGACATTAATCTTAAACCATTAAAGAGATCGAGTCAAACCCTACAACTTATGTATTCAACATGTTTTTGTAATATGTGAAATAAAGAAGTAACGGTATGTCTCTTAACATTAATTTAATTATTATCTGATTTTATCACATACTGTGACAGTTGATACCACAACATAAAACTTCTCTGGTGTAATACCTAATGCATATTATATCTCTTCAAAATCAATAGAAATGCTTTTTGTTAGTCATGAATCCCCTTCGCAGTTCTCATAACTTATTCATGGCTTCAGCTCGTCACAATCTTAATTAATCAGCTCTTCAGTATAAATTTGTTGCAGGAGGTTCTATTCGGTGAACTAATAGGCTGGCAATTTTTATATTTGTTGTAGACAAAAAAGTAACCAAAGAATATGAGGCCTAATTTGACCAAAATATGATTTTTTATGAGAAGCTAGACAAGACACTGAAGCAAACGAGCTCAGTAAGAATTCTAGTAGGTGCACTGCAACGAAAGAATAATAAGAATTATAATGAAATTAACTCATATCAAAACAAATCATCAATTTCTCAGTTAGCTAATAGGTGAAGAGTTTGCAATTGACGATGTAGGTTCTGGGTCAACATTCATTAGGACAGAGGTGTTAGATTGAACAATCAACTCAGAATTTTTGAGTATCAACTGGATGGTATTTTGTGAACCATCGTCTTCATATTCAATAAAATTATGATTCGGCAAAGCTGGCTGTGAGCCGAAATGCAGGTAGTTCTGCATGGAACCTTTCCGGGAGATAACATCTCGTGAGTTATCCAGATCTTCTGATGAAATCCTGGAGATTTTTCACGAGGTGTCCTGTGGGATGAAATTTTCCTTGTGTGAGCAAAAGCTGTTTCGTTCTCCTTCACAGAACCTGTGTGGAGTCTTGGTGTATCCCTGTTAGGAGCCCTACCATCTTCCTGAGAGAGTTTTGGCTCAGTTCGAGAAGGTGTCTTGATAACCGGTCATCATCATTTTTCCCAAGTATTGCTTGAGGCATTTTCCCAGGAAGTTCAATGGTGGTTCTCAACCCATTTCTTCGTATATCCTGCTTGTCTCCATAAGCGGCTCTAGTCCGATTAGAGTTGTTGTTGTCCTCGCTCTTGCTAGGACAGTTGCACTCTTATTTTCCTGGATGTTCCTGTGACCTGGTACCAAGACACATTTCACCCTGTTCTTTGCTCCTAGGTCTTTAAGGTTATTGTTTGTCTCCTAAACTAATTTGGAGGAAAACATGCATGAAACATAAAAGTCAAAAAAGTTTCCGGTACCGGGAATCGAACCCGAGCCTGCTGGGTGAAAGCCAGCTATCCTAGCCACTAGACCATACTGGATAATAATATATTTGTCTCCTAGAAGTCACATCATTCAATGATGAATTTTATTACTCTTTATTGATTCGAAAAACTGATTTCAAGACACATTTCGAAATCAAGATATATATGAAACAGGCCGTGGATTTACATGGGAAATTCCGAAAACTCTTAATAAGTAGCAGCGGGTATATACAGCAAATAAGAGATGGATCTTTGGAGTTTTTCTACTCCAGCAGCTTCGGATTGGAATTTATTCCTTCCGATTGCGTTTCATTCCATTGTTTGGGTTGCCTTGCCTCATCCTGATCTGCTTCAGTAGGTTTAGGGAATTCAACAGTTCCTTTTCCTGATGCCAAGTCAGTTCTGGAGGCAGTAAGTTTCCGCACACCGGATCTTTGTCGTTTATCTACTCCAATAGCTTCAAACTGGGATTTATTTTATCTCTTCCGATTGCATTTGAGCATGAGTATTTGGGCGAGATCGGAAATGTAAATGTAAATCAATATTGGCTCGATTTCAAATTGATAATGCGATCTCGTCCTTCGAGCTGGATTGATTTTTGATTGATATTATTGGTTTTCGATAGAAAGTAAATCAGCCATTTGCAAAAGATATATCTATTCTTCCTATGGCTGAGTACGCTAAGTATAATATGTGCACGCATTCGTCGGTGCGTCGTAGTAGTATTTTAATTCCTGTTCAGTGATAGTTGTCAGCCGGATGATGAATTTTCTGTGAGATATACACAATTTATTTCGCTACGAATACTTCAATTTTCTCTTGTTTTAATAGAATACTTTCTCGAAATGTCATCAGGTAATAAGCTAAAATCTTTGATTGCTTCTAGGCAAACTGAAATTTTGAATACAGATGAAACTATCAGCTGATAAAGCCTTGGTAAATAGAGCAGATCAAAATATGTTATTTAGCAAGTATAAACAAATTGAACCTATAAAAGATAACTTTGATAAATACCATATTGCAATTATTAACATTGTCTCTACTCAAGAGACCCCCGACTTAGAAAGTCAACGGAATAATGATTTCTTTCGAAGAAAACTTCTTTCATTGTGAGGCCATCTTTAAACAAAGTTTTAGTGAACCACAAACTCCTAACACAACTCTGAATTCACAAGCAATATAAGGCTTCCAAAAATGAAATTGGATATTTTTGATGGCAACTCTGGAAATTGGCAAACTTTCATCGACATTAGTTCGAAAATATGACTAGGACATTCATAAAATCTGTTGTGGAATCATCTGCGACTGAAAGACAAACTTTAGTCGCTATTTTCCATCGTTCAAGATAACCTCTTGGAAGGTATTCAGTGATTCATAATAATTACGAGGAGGTCAAAAGTTTATATCACTTCTGGTGAGACCGGAAATTGCATGAAGCTGAGTCACTAGTAAAAAAAATTAAATTTTATGTCTCATACAGTTCCTCCAAATTTCATTTTCATAAACTGCAAAGCCAAAAAAGGGGCGGGCCACTTTCCGTGGATACCCGGTATATTTACAAATAGACATAAGTTCTTCATAAATAAGGAAATACATTTATACAATAACATGGCCGAACGACCATGTTTACGTCATAAAATGTATACCCTCACATATCCTTTTTTAAGGATCGATTAATAAAAATAATAATTGCCGCAAATTGCATGGTGTTCAACTCGACATGAAGAACACATAATATACGAAGTATCAACAGTGAGGTAATCAATTTTTTTCCCCGGTATCGGACCTGAGAGCTATTATTAAGTATTCGTTGAAAATATTCCATATTATATACTTGTAAGATCCTTGGGCAACTCTTTTGCTTGTGAGATTATCATTATCAGAAGACTTGTTTCGATTTGATAAGTTGGATGTTACCTTGCATGTTATTTTGGCGGGATTGTTTGCATTTTGTTTTGATAATAGGAAAGTTTGGCATTTTCAACAAGAATTTCATGACGCTTTTTTGCCATCGAGTAGGCTTCCCTTAAAACAGGAAAACTGCGTAATAACAAGAATAAGTCTTTAAGTTTGTTACTTGACTAAAACTTATGTCTTATGACTGCTGCATAATTTGGCCATTTTAATCTCGTCAGAAATCAATTTTTTATCCAGATTCTCAGAATAGTATCTTCTCAGTGGGAAACTATTCTCAAAGTAGTGAATAAAAATGTCAGCAAAGCTATCATACGCTTCGTCTATATGGAAAAACTATATACAGTATCCCATGACCCATTCTGTAACAGAAGTGTGAAAGAATTAACGTTTTCACATGAAACTCCTCCGACATTGTGGAACATTCTCACATTCTAGTGAGATATCCTGTTTACTTTCGAATGAAACAGTTCTGTGATCCGTTATAGTTTTGTCTAAAACACATACTGTGGAATTGGCTAATAACATAAGAGCAAATTGAACGAAAGCAAATTGGTTGAGTGCCAATTTTGTGAGGGCAACTTGAAAGTAAATTGTGAGAGAAAATTTTCTGAGGGAAAATTTATTGAGAGAGAATGACATGGACTTGTCGTACCTGTGCTCACGAATTGGTTTGGGTCCCCCATCTTATTCAGTATGGGAATTGGTGGAGGTCACCCAATCCAATTAGCTAACTTGATCAGTGCCAAGTGCCCATACTCGAGACCGATAAACCAAATCAACCAATAAAATCATGGCTTTCTTGACATTCATGTTGATGTATGCTGTGAGTGCTGTCAACAATTTCATCAGCACATGCGCATTTGTATTTAAATAAGTTTAAAGTTGCCAACCCTTATTTTATTTTTTATTTTATTGTAGTTGTGTATAAATGTTCCAATTGTATTATCTTTGTTGGATAGTTTTATATTTTTCATTTTTTCATCTTATTTGCTGTATGAACTCACTGTCAAAGTTTTCTAAAGTATTGAACATAAAAAAATTAAATTGCACTAACATGAACACCACTTGATATTCATGAATGAATCTGTAAATTAACTTATAAGCTAGAAATGAATATCCCAAGACATGGGTTCATTCAGATAAATAACAGTAGCTTCTTTTCTTCGTCAGAACTATGAAATTACGAAACGAATAATTCCTTTGTCTTCTTCGTCGAAATTATTCGATTAATTTGATTGAAACTCTCCGGCACACCTTTCAAAATTTGTTCAAATTCGTCCATTTACTCATCCTGGAGTATGTGCTACCGAGGAGCGCTCTTGCTTGAGTGTTACCATTCATTGTTTGAGCCTAATAGATGACTATAATATCGCCTGACCTATCACCGATGAGAGGCTAATAACCCACGTAGTTCCATGAAGCATCATGTCTCAACCAGATGGAGATAATGACTATGCTTGATTTAAATTAGCACTTGCAATAATTGTGTCTCCCCGGAAGAAAATTGCACTGATAGATTTCAGATGTAATTTGATGTTCGTTGGGGCAAATAGTTGTTTTCTGAGTTATTCGCCTCAAACTTATGGGATAGTGTTGAGGGAAGGGGATATCGACTTAGTCGAAATTATTCGTTTCTTTCTATAGATTCTAGGTCAGAATTTCGACTTAATATCTCAAAATCAATTATTTCTGAGATACTAATCATATGATACCAACCTTCAATAATAGTAGGTACGAAATCATTCTATAACCTTCCTAAATGAAGTTATTAGATTCACAGTTAATTGTTCAACCTAGGATTCCAGTTTGGGGAGCTGAACATACAATTTCTTATAGTTACCAGTTTTTTTATTCGTTAGCCGGATGTATGAATAACGGTAGTAATTGAGGTGGCTTGGCCCCAAATACCCCTCCTGGCTGCGCCACTGGTTCGACCCATTGAGGTTTGAACTAATCATCAATTTTAAAGTTCCGGTGCTGCTGAAACATTAGGTAACCCGAACAAATTCACTGAAATTGAACAGATATAAAAGTAAATTAATGTCCTGCCCGCCCTAAATGAGGGGATTGATATATTCTGAACCTCCGACATGGTCGACAATAATCACCCGCTGGGTGGTCTATTGCAATTTATGACTTGCCAAAATTCGCCCCTTTGTTATGCCTAATCCCTCATTGTCTGAAAAATATCGGTGACGAATATAAATTATAATAATTAAAATATCTATATATATATTTTCTATCATGTGAACATATCAATTATATATTAATGAAATAATGGAAAAAGGAAATGTATTTCGATTAGTATCTGAAAACTTTGTGATTTGAAGGAAATATGGACAATAGAAAACCTTAGAGATTTGTCTTCAACGCAAGCAAGTAGAACATCTGTTTGCTGTTCAAGATTTCCACCTCTTGATTTGACAAAATTGGCACGTGTTTCTTCAAAACATTATCTTCTTCAGGAATACAGGGTGTAATATAACCTCTAGCACTCCCGTGAAGGACGGGTGTATAATGTCATTTTATAACGAATGGCAGGTGAGAAACATTCGAAAAAAAAAGGAAATTTTAAATTTTATTGGAAAATTCGGAAAATCTTGGAAACCGCTGTTCGAAATTACACAGTTTCTTTCATCCGGCAGTTCCAGTATTATTGCGGCTCTCCTCCGGTCAGCTGACGTTCGGCGGACAACGGTTCCCAAAATGTCGACAAATTTTCCAATACAATTCAACCTTTCGTTATAAAATGGCATTTATACACCCCTCCTCCACGGGAGTGCAGAAAGTTAGAATATACACCCTACATAATATATTATGAACATATAGCTTAACAATTAAAAAAGTAAGGGCTGCGTCTTCCCTAGCTTAAACAAGTCTCTCGCAGACTTCTGACGGTTGGTTGCTCGCATCAATGGTGCAATAGTTTGACGAAAATACCAAAAAACAAAATACATTTCGGTAATGTGAGAGCTCAACAGTCTAATAGTATAAACTTTCATCAGCTGGTTCATATCGGTACACCTGTAATTATAGGGTCTTTTTAGATCAATCAAGGACTTTGAGTCTTTATTACTATTCAATGTTCCAAAGTGGCGAATTTTACCCCCAATTAATCATATATCAAAATCTATATGAGGTTATTGCTGTGTTTATGAATTTTTTGGGGTTTTCGCTTTCTTTGTTCCTAAACATTCGAGGAGATCCAGTGAAGGTCCTTTCCTTTCGATATGTAAAATTTCGAAATTGTGGTTGTATGCATGTCCTTCTGCGATGAAATGATTTTCCAATGTTGAATTCGTTTTTCCGCAATGTTTGTATTCAAGTAGTACAGGCGCTGAAGTAAAATATTTATTATGTCTACCCAAAATATTCCAAATTATCCACTGGTATTTCGTATTCATAACTGTATACAACCCTAAGAAAACTAAAGAGCTTCAATATAATAATTTATAAATGTTTTCAATCATGATAGTATGGTATTAGATTGATGCATAAAAGGTGAAATATAAAAAATGTTTTTGAAAAAATTACAATCATTTTGAAATTTGCCAATTTTCGCTGATTGTTTATTTTTTACTGAAATTTTGGAAAAAAAAAACACGAATTAATTTGGTATACCAGGTCATGATTCACCTTTTATAAGAAAATTGTATTCTTGATAAGAGTTGGTGCATTGCTGAAAACTTGCAGTCGAGTTGATAAAATTTTGAATCGTATCTGGATAAGGTATATTATCAATAACATTAGATGACCCCTTTCAACCTGATGTTATATTAATGTCGTATTACCGAAAATAAAATGGTCTACTATTCTATCATGTGGAACACAGATGTGAAATTTCAGAGCAATCCATGATCATTTATACAGTGTGACCCATTTAAAATGGAACCACCCCTGTAGAATGTGCATTTTTCAATCAATCTCAATTTTTTTTCTATTGAAATATTAAGCATGAAAAACTGTATCTTGACACTAACTTTCACAATTTTAGTTTCATTTCCAAGGCACTCTATGGTTTTTTTTGTTTGTCAAAAACGGCAAAAGTTTATTAGGCAATTTTTGTTTTCAAATTTGACTACACCACTGGATTCGTAGTCGTTATAAATGAAAACTGTCAAATTTTCATTAAAAAATATTTGTTAACAACGAAGTTACAACAACTTCAATTTTGGAAACAAAGTATTTGTTTGTAATTTTTATTCAGATTATAGACATATTTGAGATCTGACAACACTGTCATCACCAAGTAGAACACCAGTGAATTTGTACAGGGAAAATCCGAAGTCAATAGCTCAATCCGTTCTACAGTTATAACTCCTGAAAATATGGTAATGTGCGGAAGAATGTACTAAGTACTGCATAACTTGAAAATGAATTTTTATTTTTCTGTTATTCTAGAATACACTTCTCGTAACCTACACTCAAATGAATGATTTTGAATGCATATTATTCACAAATCCATTGGCGTAGTCAGATTTTTATTACAAAACGCTTGCACCACAAATCTCTCACATTACCATATTTTCAGGTGTTATAACTGTAGAACGGATTGAGCTATTGACTTCGGATTTTCACTGTACAAATTCACTGGTGTTCTACTTGGTGATGACAGTGTTGTCAGATCTCAAATATGTCTATAATCTGAATAAAAATTACAAACAAATACTTTGTTTCCAAAATTGAAGTTGTTGTAACTTTGTTGTTAACAAATATTTTTTAATGAAAATTTGACAGTTTTCATTTATTACGACTACAAATCCAGTGGTGTAGTCAAATTTGAAAACAAAAATTGCCTAATAAACTTTTGCCGTTTTTGACAAACAAAAAAAATCATAGAGTGCCTTGGAAATGAAACTAAAATTGTGAAAGTTAGTGTCAAGATACAGTTTTTCATGCTTAATATTTCAATAAAAAAAAAATTGAGATTGATTGAAAAATGCACATTCTACAGGGGTGGTTCCATTTTAAATGGGTCACACTGTATAATATTTTTGTTAACAAATCTCCTTAGATGCGCTACTGAATCAAACGCCAATTTTTTGACTCTCTATCTACGATCTCAAGATGATCAATTTCAATGGTTCACGGTCACCACAATTATTCACGCGGTGTGTAATTTTCAGGTAACGGAAAAATTATTGCGACCGATTTTCTCTTGTCGATCGTTCAAAAGGCATTATCCAATGTAATTTGTGTTCAAAAGAACACTGTGTTTGCGTACACGGAAAATTCATTCGATATCAATTTTATTAACTTCAGTATTCATTTTGTGATGTGTTATTATTATTGCAATTTCCTATTACTAAGTTCCCGAAGATATACTGAATGTTCTTGTCCGCGCATTCCTAAACATACAATAGGTAGTTTTTTTTTTCATCAAATATTCCAAATTTTACTTCGTTTTCGATTTCGATTGGTGGAGAATGCACACTGTCTAAATTTTTTTCTGATAGATCTCAGTTCACCCTGTCAAACAAAAGACAAATGAAAAATATGTTAAAATTTTTGGTGTACTTCAATTTCTTCATCTAAATCAATAAATCGTGAACTAATGTTAGTATGAATTCAATAACTTTGTTTGCAGAATACTGATAAAAAGTTAGGAAAACTTAAAGCTCCTACATTTCAAATTAATTGAAAACTTCCAAGCAACCGGTTGCGCTATCGATCGAAACTTTCCAACTTTCGCATCCGTGCAACTCTCAAGCGCAAAACTTTTGTCGACGGAGTCAATCCAGATAAGCTTTCGGAAATGTAAATCTACATTTTGTTTCCTTTGTATGTCGCAAACTCCCGAACTCCCTCACGGCGAATACGTAACTCTAATTTAGCGACGAATATTCGACCTCTTTTCCGCACGGCTTTTCGGAAACTTCTTGGGGGAATACTCCGTCTCCACGGCAACCAACAAATTATCGCCCTTCGACTGTTAAGGTTGCGTGCTCCGGTAACATTTGGCAATAATGCATGTGACGGATATTCCGAAATAAGGAATTATATGCTTTATCGTCGTCTGCACTAGGTAGTTGATGATTTTTCCAGGAATTGTCGTGACATGTATTGTTCTGTTATTAGCCTAATCAAGAGAAATATTACGATTGATTTATCAGTCTTGTCAACGAAATATCGAAAATATATGACAATAAATTCAACATCATCAGTTCTAGAGACCCTTAACTAATAATGAAAAATAGGTCATATAATTCAATCTTCTGCAATAAAACCAAATAATATCTCTGAAATACTTACACCTGTATTTAGTTGAAATGCACAATTTTTACCTTTACTTATATCCGTAATCGAGAACAACTTTTCACATTCAATGAAATTTTGAATGGGTTATGGGTTAGATGTTTCTCTTGAATTTTCTTACTTCTTGGGAGCCATAGGAGCAATATGCCCAATGCACTTGCACATATTACATGCATAATTACTCAATTTTTAATTTTGAATAATATTACAACATGTAAAATAACTTCAAAATAGTTAATGTGGATGGTTTTTAAAGAATCGGGTAGGCCACTCTCGTGAAATGTGACACATCCATACAATTCTCATATGAATATGATTCAACAAAATAAAATTGTAATATAAACTGGGGTACATCACAGAGAAAAAAATCATCAATCTTTACACTATAAACTACTACTAATAAATGTTCAAATTAGGTCACCATCATTGTCCACACAAGTTACCTGTCTTCTAGTAAATTAGTCCCAGAGATCGGGACTTCCATGCTTGGTATAGAGACCAAGCATGGAAGGCTTCCGTGATCCTGTTTTTCATATCATTTGCAGAGACGACCTCTCAGTTACAGATTCAAAAGCTTGCCGCTGAAAATTTTCAGTTTTTATACGGAAGCGGCAAGCTTTTGTATCTGTAACTCACAGAAAAACCTACTAAAGAAATTTTCCACTTTTATTGCGCACCTGAATGGAAGCTTGTCTTAAAAAGTTTTTTTATCATTTCATTTTGTGTTCTTCATTCAGTATGCATTAACCTTTGGATTTATAGCAGAGCATGGTTATTACAAGGCCTGCTTCCTGGGGGTTTTGAATAGACCCCTTCAATGAAGAAGCCTTCTAAAAATATTCATGATCCTCGACCCCAAAAATATTTCCACATACCAATTTGAAAAAATTGAAATTCTGGAGATTTGGATGCAACCTGTATCTTTTGCTGGACTAGTTTCGAAATCACATCGAACGACATCCAGTCTCCATTTGGAAAATTACGAAAGGAAAAGGAAAATAACCTAAATGAATGAAACATTACCAGCTCGATCGCGTGTATTGCTCTACATGATTACCCAGAGACCGCAACTTACTATTCACCAGGACTCAAGAATTAACACCTTTTCTGGAACACCATTGTCCGCTCCACATTAGTAAGCGCTGTCATCCAAGAAGAACTCAATAAAACTGAAGAAGCAATGAGAGCAACATACTGGCAAAGACTTCCAGGGCTAAGGCAGGCCAAAGATCTCCTCGGCAATTTCAACCGAGCAAGATCGAAAACACTGATTAACCTCAGCAAAACTAGTCTAAAGACAATCACAGGATTTCTAACGGGGCATTGCAGACTAGAACACCTAAGGAAGCTAGGCTTAGAGGAGGACAACACCTGCAGATTCTGTGGGGAACATCCTGAAACACCTCACAACAAATATGTTGGAATGTTATGCTGTACACCACAAAAGATTAAATATACTGGGATCACACCAGCTGACTGTGGAAGAAATACCACAAATGGACCCCCTCAAAATCCTAAAATTCCTGAAGGAACTGAGGCTTGAGGGGATGCTGTAAACGAGAACACCTTGAGATAGCAGAAGAAGATGGGGCACAATAGATCTACTAGGTCGCAGCGCATCAGTCACCATCCATACCAACCAATACCAATACCAAAGCGCTGTCATCCACTTGAATGAAACCAACATCAAGGTGTTTCTCAAGTAAGAACGAGAACTAGTAAAACCAATTTAGACTGATGGTATACAGAGCAGATGTCCATGACTCAATGACAACCACCATGGCTAGCATTATCTTCGAAAGGAACTTCGATTGCCCTGGCAGTCCAGATCACTAAGCGCCAAAGAAACGAATGGGAAGGTCTATGCAGATGAACTCAGGGAAATCTCGCTAGATATCCAGAAAATGGCCCGGAAGAGTTTAACATTGCAAGCGGAAGGACGGAAGCTCGGTACGATTTGAACGCTACCAGATTTGTTCGTAAGTATAATCCCCTAGGAAGAAAGGAGTATTTCCAAAATTATAGTTGTCTTAAGAAGGATCGTACTAGCTAAAGAAAGGATCGACTACGTGGTCTATAGAATCCAACGCAGACACAGGACTGAGATGAAAGTCGGTCATTTGGAAAGACTAAACCCCATCATGTTGAAGGGGTGGTTTCCGATCGGGACATTCATGAAGCAAGCAAAGCCTAGAACGAGTTGGATTACTCCAAAATTGGTGCTTTATCGAAGCGTGGAACACCGACTTCTACATCGGTCGATGCATTCTAAAATGGAAGTTTCCAGGCGTTCTAGTTGCCGCAGAAGTTCTCATTATATAAAGAAGAAAATTCGTGCGGACGGGAAAGTTGAGTTTCAGAGAAGTTTACAAAAGTTGAAATAGAAGTTAATGAAGTGAAATCAGTATCCACAATGAAGTAGGCATATCATTGAATAAATAGATCGGGTGGCCGGTAGCTTGGCGGTCTAAGGCGCAGGCCGTTCTAAACTTCAGTGTAGCGGTAGTCGGTTCGAGCCCGATGTATGTACGATGGATTTTTTCTCAAGTACTCAACATTGGAATCGATAGACGACCACAGTCCTTGTTCAAAGTAAGTGTATTGGGTGTTGTCTAGATGCTAATCTCATCTAAGTGCTAGCTTGGAGTGCACGCCGGCCACTCGAGGTGGTGCTGTAGTAGGTTTTCCGGGTTTCCCTACAGCTGAAAAATGAATGCACCATGCACCAAAGATCAGTGAGTCGCCCTGGAACGTCACAGCAAATAATAATAATAGCCGTCCTCTACCCGCTCAGGCTATGCCTTTGGGTACACTCTATGAGTGTTTATGAGGGAGTATTATTATTATCATTATCTGAGTTCAATAATTGACTTAGTAGATTTCATTATTGATTTTGGAACTGTGAATAATCAAGTCATAAATGTATTTTCTGTATTATTCTATTCTATATATCTGTAGTATTTTCTGTAGTAACGAACCCTAGTACAACACCATTGAGGGAAAAAGTATACTTTACCAGAGGTTATATTCACAACTTGATAACTTGAAACTTGAAACCATAAATAAATGTTTTTATTGTAGTGTAAAATTTTCATTTTCAGTTTCAAACAAGTGGAAACCACAGTGACTGAGATTATTCATATCGAGAAAGATGAGACAATATTTGTTATCTCCCAGAATCTTATTAAAACTTATCACTCTTTTGATGAAGCATCATTCACTTTTTCGAAGGTCTCCGACAACAGATGATATGTTCTGAAAATTTCTTAGAATGAATATATCTGTGTGTAAATATTTTACTATCGTACGTGCAATTAATGAAATTGAAATAATTCATGAGATTCTCTTGCAAGCACACTCTTAACTATCTCGATATCAATGTATAAAAAATACCGAGACCAGCTTTTACAGCCTGCAATTCATAATAAGCTCATTTAGCGAATTTAATAAATTCTTGGTTGAACGCCAATCAAGTGCAAGATTTTAATGAGTACCAATTTATTTCCTTTCATCGCAGGACGTTGATGAATCTAATCAATTAAAAAGACTTTCCAAGGTAACAATTACCTACTTGGAAATATTATTTGATAAATGGTACTATTCAAGTCGTCAATGTAGGTCATCAAAACCACACCTCAAAAACAACTTGTTGGATTATTTTATTTACATATCCCTTATAGTTTATTATTGTGTTCTGTCACAGGCCGCGGATTGTATTCTCCACAGGGGGTTCATGCAGCTCATTAAGGCTGCTTAGCGGCAACTTTCCGGTTCCAGGTTTGTATTTGATACGTTACACGAGGTCGAAGAAGAATCTCCAAAATTTAGTCATGAGCGTATAACACTACATAAAGAAGAGGTTCATTTTTAGCTAAATCGAAGAGGGTTGAGAATTTGACGAAATTCTAGTTTGGTAGAAATATTATTCTTATATAAATGGAAATCTCTTCAAATGTAAGATCAAAACTGCTGGAGGGTTGTATATTAGCAACTATTTCGAAGCATCAGTAATCAGGACCATTATATCGCTTTGTGCACATTTCACAACTGACATTGTTATGGCCTGTTATCAATTCATACTCTGTAAATTGGTTGAGGAATCACTGCACCGAACATTCTTCTTCTTCGCAAAGGTATCAGGACGAATAAATTCCTGATCCCATAGTGTTGGTATTGATTTTGGCCTTTCAAATTCATATACAGCATCTTCAATTAGGCTATTGTTTCTGTAAAGTAGGCTAGAACTTCTATAAGTAACTGAGTGAATTTTACTAAATGCCGGCGCCGGTCTTCAGGGCATTTAATTCTGGGTATACTATGTTGGATTAGGTGGAAATTATTTTCATCTATTGATAAACTTAAAAACGAAAAGAGTTCATGTAGACAAGTATGACCACAATCTTGACAACTCAGAGTACTTACAGACACCTGAATATTCGTTCTGTTCGTGACTTTATATCATAGAATCCTGTTGGCCATATAATTGGGTAATTTTTCTCCTATCCGCTTTCATTGTTGATGTTCAAATCTTCAAGTCCTCTTCTAATATAGCTTCCAAGAGATGCTGCAGTAGCGTGTGTCACATAATCATTTATTGAGTATTTTGTAATTTTGTATATTTCATTCCCATCATTTCATATCATTCCTTCTATTGTCTGTAGTCATTTTACTGATGTGAAAAAAAAAACTATTGAAAGAGTTTTCTATGAATGGGATGGGTCGAATACTCCCACAACAAGTTTTCTTCGTGGGATATTTTTTATTTATTTTCATTCATTGATTGTCACTACAAGTTTTTACTTCATGAGGATTCAATACATTACTTCATTCATATTTCTATACATTTATAAATGCATTACATTATAATTATATTAAGTTATTATACATACATATAACTTTTATGTCATTCTATGACTCCTTTGAATAGTTCATCATGCACTAGATTTCAAGATTCAGTGATTTTCCATGTTTATTTTGGATGGTCCATGCTTAGTTGTTCTTTTATATTTGTCAAATTTCTGAAATAAACGTTATATTATATTATATACCTCTTGAGAATCATGTTGATCACCCTTAATAAACTGAGGCATCTTAGCAACGAGTCGAGAGAGAAGTAATTGTGGAGTATAAATTTCAAAATTACCATTTCTCAACTCTCCGACGATTCTGCAAGGGAAGTAGCCAAAGGTCTTCATTTTTCGAAAAAACTTTCAAGTGGATTATGTTCAATAGTTTTTTTTTCCATATTCCATTATATTTTGTAATAGTTAAATTGGTCCTCGTCACTGCTCTATTCATTCTCTTGTGAATGAATTAATAAATAGAGGATTATACACGAAAAAAATGTACTTTCATAGCGTCAGGGGATGCATGGTGGACCAACCTATTAACCCCCTGATGTGCGGCCTATGTTAGTCGGTAATCCAGGATTCAACAAAAGCGAGTTATGGAGCCGTTTTGTATAGTTGGCGTTCAGCGCGAAACGCTAGCAACCAGTCGAACCTGTATTGGGACGATCAATAAAAATACCTTCCTGTCATTTCCACCGAGACTATCAATTAAGTATAGATATTCTGTGGCGGGGACGTCATATACAGGACTACATAAACAGACTCATTCGAGTTTTAGGACGCCCACCCTCTTAATGGGTTTGAGGTTTTCACAAAGTTTAGATTGTTTTCATATGCAATCGCCATCAGGTGAATAATATTCCAGTATAAGAAAGAAAGATGAACTTCTATGGTAGCAGAGTAACTTTTATTGAAAAAGATGCAATTGAAAAGATCGATATATTTAATAAAACTACTTTTTTCAACAACCCTTGGTTACATTATATTAAAAACTTGATAATGAATAATAAATATTTCAACACCTTCCCTCATTAAAAAGTTTTTCTGAAACAATCCCATTTCGTGGAAAAATTCATTATATCAGCAAGCTGAAACTCAGTCGGTACAATTTTTTAATCAATTTCACCTTTGGTGACAAGTTCTCTCATGAGAAAATGTCTAGTTCTAATATTCTTGGTTCGACGATGATATTCAGGATTCTGAGCTAGTTTCATGGCTCCTCCGTTGTCAATTTGGAGTTAAGGAAGACATTTCAGTTCGGTTATTTCCGAAAAGTGTCGTTTTAACCAAATCATTTCACCTGCGGTTTCACTGCAGCAACAATTTCTGCTTCTGATGAAATTCCAACTGAAGTCTGTTTTTGACTCAACCATGTAATTGCACCCCACTCGTGGACTACGTCCACTCGTGAGATTTCTATAGCCACAAAGATTCGTGCATCTAGTTAAAATATTCAAAAAATTACCACCACTGGTGTAATTACTGTTGAAAATTTCTCTGCAAGCCAAAGTAATAGAATAATACAGCCACAAAGAAAATGTTCAGCTATTTGTATCCAGATAAATGAAATTACGTTCGTGATACGTAATAAAAGGACATGAATACGAAATGAATACCCGTAAACAAATTGATATGTGTTCGTACTTCAAAGGATCCTGAATAAAAATTTAAATTGCTGTCTAGATTTTGCGGCACATTATTGTGTGTTGTGCAGTTCACGGTTGGCCAGTTTCCTCTACAAATAATAAAAAAAATGCTTGTATTGTTCAGTAACATGAGCAGATAATTATGTGAATAACTTCTTCCTTTTTACGTTTCTTCTCAATGGAGATATTGGGTGTTATGAATAAAAGCTAGCAAAAGCTTTTACTATAGGTTTGTCTCTATCATTAACTAATAAAATGGATAGGTCTGTTTCAAGAAATCTGAGTAAAAGCATTTGCTTAAGGTTTATTCATTAGAGCCATTGATTGGTGTTCAATGTTTTTGTGAAAACGTGGTAATACTCATGTTTAATTCATGCAAGGATTTGTCCACTGATCCAAACTGATTACTGATTACTCTCTGAAGCCTATAGCACAGTCGTTGGAATAAAATATTTTTACGATATTGGGGTTCCTGGCCAAAGGGGTTCCTGGCCAAAAACAAATACTGGACAATTCAAGAAATGGAAGCTTCTATTTCTTGAACTGTATTCACATTTCTTGAATTGTATTCACACCAAAGGTTTCAAACCTCCATTTTTGAAATACTGGACAGTTGAGATTACTTTATTTACAGCTTCAAAATAAAAATAAATTCCCATAAAACCAATTATACGACTATAACTACAATATATGGATTCAATAATCAGCCTACTTCATTGAAAACTAATTATATTTCATGGACTCATACTCCAACTTCTGCTTCAACTTCGACTTACTCCCTCGTCCACTCAAGTTTCCCTGCGTATATAGTCCGATAGTAAGATCACGAGAACTTCTGCAGCGTCAAAAACGTCTAGAGTCATCCATTTCGTCGAGTTCCGGGAGCCGTGCTTCTATTTCTCGCTCACACTAACTGGACTCGATTGCTGAATTCTCGGAACTATCATTCATCTGTGCTGGAGTAATCCACCATGCAGTGGCATAGGGCTCCGAAATAAAGGCTTTATATCGTGTGGGACATCTGACATCTGATACAGTCCGACGGATACACGTTCAATCCAGATAGACCTCAAGTCTATTCATCGTTTTCTCTACCCAGGTCTATTGTTTTCGTTGCTATCTCTGCAAACTCTTTATCTATCTCTTTTTCTGACTCCATGATTCCATTTTCCAAGGCGTTGGTTGCGGTACTCTTGCAAATTATTCTCCTGAAGCTGATGGATCAACGTCTGTTCTTGAAGGAACTTATGGAACCGGCATTCTCTCAAGGCTCCTCTAAAAATTCCTGCAGCCAGCCCTGCTCTCTTTTTCTATCTCCACATTTCGTCTATGTATCTGATCTTCTGGTGTTCCATCAGCTATGTTGTTCTTGCAAGGTTTTTTGCAACCGGTCCTGTTCTTCCACATGCCATTCGTATCTCTGATCATGTGGACTTTCCAGAAGCCGATCCTGATTATTGTAACGAAAATAATATCGTTACATTATTTCAGTATTCCACTGTGTATTGTGTGTTATGTGCCTCCTTCTCCATGTCTGTGGTGGTATATTTTCTCTGGGCCTTATTTAAAGATTTACTGGCATAAGCAACAGGATGATCGAGACCATACCATTCCTGATACAACACTGCGCCCATTCCTGATCAAGTGTAATTTTTGACATTATTAGAAAAGTTCATTCAAAGAAGCTGTAGAGAATATTGAAAGAATATTAAAAACAATATTCAAATTTCTAATAACAGCCAGGGTAGCTCAGACTTGATCACAATTCTATTTTTGGTTTTTCTCTCTACATCGTTTGGAAATTTATAATTTTGATAACTCCAATACAAGTATTTCGCAATGCACCAATTTTTTTAAACAATAAAATTTTCTGACAAATCCATAATAAAAAAAGTTTCCCGAATGGTGCAAACTTTTGAAACTCACTGTATATGAACGCAACATCATTGAAGTGGTAGACACTGCGCCCATTCCTGTGCCAAAAGAATCACAGTGCAAGATAAAAGGCTCAGAAGAATCTGGACTGGTCAAAACTGGAGCAGTGGTTAACCGTGTCTTGATTTCTTTGACGACAACCTCAGCTACAGAAGTCCACGTAATACGTTGGCCTTTTTTTCTGTCAAGGAGTAAATCAGAAATAGGAGTAGCTATACTGGAGAAATCCATGATGAAGCGTCGCGTCGGTACTATCCTACTAGACCTAGCAATCGTCGCACTTCAGTAGTAGTTTTCGGAGTAGGAAATTTCATAACTGCCGATACCTTATCGGAATCTGTTCGAAGGCCATGTTGATACACTACAGAACCTAAATTAACCAAAGAAGGACGATAAAACTCACATTTCTTCAAGTTGATGGTCAGACCAGCTTCCTGTAATCTCTTATGTACTTCTTGAAGGACCTTTAAATGTGTTTCAAAATCTGGTGTACCGACAACCTAATATACAAAGCAATATGGTTCGAGAGATGGGCCAATCTCATGATGCATGAGCCGAGCGAGACATACTTTTTGGACTATTAATTATTCAATCCAAACGGAGGAACATTAAATTAAAATAGTCCTCTACCATATACTGCAAATGCTGTCTTAGGTTTTGAGGCCTTATCAAGAGGAATTTGGTGAAAAGGCATTAGAATCTTCTATAAATCTATAGATCTCTATAGAACTCAAAAACATGGCATCTCTAAGCTTATTCAGAATCGAATCTATCAAAGGCATAGTATACGAATCACTGACAGTATACCTTCATTTAATTTCCTACCATCAAAGCAAACTCTATAATCTCCAGATTTCTTTCGTTCAAGCCAAAGTGGACTACACTATGGAGAATTAGAGGTTGGAATTGTATCCATTCTCAACATTCCATCTACCACCTTATTAAGCTGACTTCGCATGGCAGAACTCAAACAAAAATGTTCCGTACACTTGACTTGGTTGCAAACTTGATTCGTGATATGAAATAATATATTCAATACTACTCCAAGTTTGCAGAACTTTTGGAATTTCCTCAACGAGTATACAGCAAAATTCAAGTAAATTGCCATTTTGATTTTGAAATTGCTAACTGACATTTATTGCTTTCTCGATGTACCATTCTCTTATTGAAAACTTTTGGAATTAATATTAAATTTTCGATTTTTCATGTCTATCTCTACTGGCATATTAAGAGAATTTTCATACTTTATAGGTAAGCTAAATTTTTACAAAAGAGCAAATCCGGACAAACCAACAAAAAAAATTAAAAATTATGAGATAAAATGATATTTTCCTGGAATTCCATTAACAAATCAACAACTTTGGTTTGTCACGTTATTGTCATTTTAGCATGATATATTATGTGTTGTTTTGATGTCATGATGTTAGTAATTTGTAATGAAGATTTAACTTAAAGGAAGCTCAATATTCAATGATACGATAAAATATATTATTTCATATTACGAATCAAGCTGGCAACCATTTAAGTGTACTCACGTTTTTCTTTGTTATACACAAGAAAAAAATTCCAAAAGTTCTGCAAACTTGACAGATACATCGGAAAAATATTCCGAACAGTTGTACAGATTTGCAACCTTTTACGTTGACCGGAACATATATTTTTTTCAATTCGTTTTAAATTTTTTGATCAAGGTGGCCTCGAAATAATAACAAAAGTTTTGAAACTTTTACGCAAATTACAAATATTCTGGTCCATTCACAAATTTGCAACCTTGTACACGATCTGGAACTCCATGCAATTTGGAAAAAACTGATTATTTTAAAATTATGTATATTCCGGTTAACGTAAAAGGATGCAAATCTGTGCAACTATTCGGAATATTTTCCCGATGTATCTGTCAAGTTTGCAGAACTATTGGAATATTTTCCTATGGTAGGTGTATCAAAGAAGAACATTAGTTTTTATAAAAAAATGTCCGTGCACTTAAATTTGTTGCAAACTTGATTCGTGATATGAAATAATGTATATAATACTATACTCCAAGTCTGCAGAACTTTTGGATTTTTTCAACGAGTATACAGCAAAATTCAAGTTAATTACAATTTTGACAATGTGGTGGATTCCGGAACAGGTTACAAAATTTTATAGTTTGTTTTTGAACTTTTCCCGGCCTTGTATTAAAGTTTGAAAACTTTTGCAGTTATTATAAATTGATTGTCTATTTCTTCTGCCCCAATTTGAGAAGTGGGCCAGATGGTATTCCAAACATTGTCTTGAAAACTGTGACAAATTCAGAAAAACTGAAAAAATTACTGAAAAACTTCTTAACTGGTAGAAAGCCAGAGAGTAAAAATTGGACATAGCTCGTCCTACGAAATCAGTATGCAGTCAGGGGTACCTCGAGGATCGCACTGTTCTCCGCTTCTTATTATTTGTCAATAATATTCAACAATATATTTCACACTCAGAATACCTTTTCTACGCAGATGATTTGAATTTTTTTGAAACAAATAACAACAATCAAAGATCAGTTTTTTCTACAGAGGAACCTGAATACAAATAAATTCTGCTTTATCACTATCTTCAAAAGAAATCAAAAATGCAATGCCTCCTACATAAAAAATAATGAACCTTTCGAATGTGTCACCTCTGTTGAGGACTTAGAGGTATAATATTCGATGAGGAAATTACTTTTTTCTACTAGCGCGCGGAAAAATTCTATATTCAGCACTCATTTTAGTTTTGATATTTAAATATTGCGTCGCAGAAGGTTAAAATAGAAAGCTTACCAAGTATGGTTGTATAGTTTAATATATATATATTTAATAATAAATGTTCTTTTGGGTGTTTTTTCCATAATTTTTTTTCCAATTTCGATTTTTGTACATTTCGAAATTTTTATGTTAATGTGCCCCCAGCGCCATCTGTCGAGTAATTACAATGTTTCTTTTCTCAAAAAGTAGTATCGGTAATACCCTTCAAAAAATGTTTCATTGTTCCACATCACACCGTTGAAATTTATCGAGGTTTAAGTAGTATTCAGATCCGCATTTATATTTTATATTTCGTATTTAAATTGCAAAAAAAATATTTACGAAATTCAAAAAAATGTATATGTTTGTAAAGAGAATTAAATTATCTTTTCAAATATGTGCCACTTGACCCCGAATGCCATTTAAAAATTTTGAGTCAATGCCCCCCCCCCCGCGCCCCCTATTGAGAAATCACCATATTTTTATTTCAAAATGTAGTATTGGTGAAACCCTTGAAACGGTTTTTTATTCATGTTTCTACGTCGAACCGTTCAAAAGTTAACAGGGGGGGACTATTAAAGCCGCACTCTGTATTGTGAAAATTCATAAATTTCAAGATGGTAGACGTGCTTTGTGATTATGGTCCGATTCTCTTCATAATTAGTATATGGGGTATTTAGGGTCAAAGATCATTAATGTTTTGTTAAAATTCATGAATTGAAGATGGCGGCTATAGGATGGTGGACGAGTTAATATTCAAATGGCCTCTACATATTGAAAAGCTACATAGCTCAAAACTCAGGAAACATAACCATAACTATAAACACTAAAATAAAATAATTGAAATCGAAATTGAAAGACAAGCCATTATTCAAATGCGCTCAAAAGAGAAAAATACTTTTGTTGGATGTGTAATGTAAGTTATTCTGAGTGTTACAGATTCAAAACTTCGAACTCATTCTTTACTTTTCAGTAAATTTGAGTGAAACCTTTTCTTTGAAAATTCTTTTTAAATACCTTTTTATTGAATAATCGATACATTTTATAATTAGTTTGGTCATTACTATGACAGTCAAGCATTAAAAATGTAACAAAATGGTACAATCTACTCATGTGTTTCTTGACATGTTTTTTTCTTGAGATTATAATCTTCCATGTTTTGAAGGTTGTAGACGATGTAGTAACTTGATTACTTGTGCTTCGGACTTCCATCGTCTTAATGGTTGAAATTGAAAGAAGTAGAAATCTTCCATAGTCTGAAAATGAAAAATACGAAATCAAGGAAGTCTATATATATATATTCAGTCAATACTGACGTGTTGGGATATCTTCACGTACACTATAGCAATGTTGTAGACAGTATCAATATAAAAAAATCTCTATCATCGACAAATAAAAACACAGTCTCTTTTAACATACCTAATATTGATATATTAATAGTGCAGTTTCCCGAATATCGTGACTGATTTTTTCTTGGTCCAATGCACTTTCCTTGCCAACTCCTCAAAATGGATAAATAACAACAAACTCTCGTCGCCCTTAACATCTCTAAATCTTTCATTATCATTCCTTTTCGCACTCGTTCTCCCCAATTCTTCTTGGCATTCGTTTGTTTAAATCAATCGGCCTGGCCTGTAAGCAGCGTCTGACAAGTAGGCCAATCATGTTAGCAAAAATAGAAAAAATTACAAAAGAAAGGAAACTTTCACAAAAGTTGTAGGAGTCGTAATTTGATTATTACTACTTCCACCTCGTAAATATGTTTCAGTAAGTCGGAGTTATGGGATAGTATAAGTCGTAATTTGACAATTACGACATTTATCTCGTAATTACGTCATCGTAAGTCAGAATTACGAGTTACTAAGTCGTAATTTGACAATTATGACTTTTACGTCTCAGTAAGTCGAAACTGTTGGTAAAATAAACTAAAAAAATGCAACTTCTGTGAAAGTTTGCATTGTTTGGCAGTTTTTCCCAATTTTTTGTTTTAAATGATGGCCTAAAGTGATTGGCCTAAAGCGAATTCGGCGAAAAGACCGAAATACGATATCTCGATCTAGAGTGCCAGTCGGGAGATTGATAGGGGTACGGTGGCGTCGGGGTCGGGTGTGTGGGAGCTCTCTCTCTCGGACTTATTTCGGTCTCGTCGGGGCCCAGACGTCCATTACAAATTCTTTATGACCTCCCCCCGACACGAAACACGTCACTCAAGCGAGCGTGACAAGGGCCGTTTGACCGACGCGACGGTTCGAGTGGAATGAACTTCTCAACAGGTTTGTTATGCTTTTTTCTAGATTGTTTAAACAATCTATGAGGGTCAGGAAAGGGATTCCAAGTACTCTCGCTTTCTGGCAACTATGCATGCATTTGTACAATTATTTCATACAGTCTGTAAATAGGCAGTTTTCCGATTTGCTTACGTTATGCTAAACCATAGAATTATTTGCTATTTTTTCTTGGGTTTCTATGTTTGTGTGTTCAAGGCTTAAATTCATTGCTAAATCGAATAATAATAATTTTTTCTTTTTATTATAAAACTTTACAATAAGCAGGGGAGAAAAATTATACTTTTACATAAGAAAACTTCGTCTAATCGATTATTTAAAAAATAATTATAAAAATAAAAAACTAGCTTTTATTCAAAGGCGCTAAATAGTAAAAAAATAAAGTTTTCAGTTCAGATACAAAAGCGACAAGCTTCTGAATCTGTATCCAACTCACAGAATAATTTACATTACACATATAATGTTTTTTTATGTTTTAGTGCATTTGAATAAAACCTTGGCTTGGATTTTTTTTCAATTATTTTATTTTATACTTCTCAGTTAAGGTTTTTAGAAAACTTGTTTCTTGTGAGTTTTGAGCTATTTAGCTCTATAATGAAGAGCACATCTGAAAATTAACTCGTCTGCCATCCTATAGCTGCCCTCTTGAATTTATATATACCCATTCCCCTACAAACTAAGAGTATTGGGTCAAAATTACAAAGCTTTTCCTCCATCTTGGATTTATGGATTTTAACAAAAAAAGTTCATCGTCTTCGACGTCGAAAACCTCCACGTACCAAATTCAAATAGAATCAAACCATAATCACAACAATAATCCGCCATACTGAAATCATTAACTTTGACATAAAAATCATAATCTCCGACTCGAAAACCCCCACATAACGATTTTAAATAGAATTGGACCATAATCACAAAACCAGTCCGACATCTTGGAGCTACCATTTCGAATTTATAAATTTTGACAACAAATCGATCACAAGATCACAAGAACCTGTAAATACCATCAATTATTATGAATAGAATCAGACCATAATCACAAATCTCATCCGCCATATTTTAGAGCTGCCATTTTGTATTTTTCTCTAACAAAAATTCCACAATACACAAATTGACACTGGCATAACTGCAAAATTTCAAGTTAATCGGACGACTAGAAGTAGGTTAAAATTCACTTACAAAATGAACACTATATAAATGAAAGTTTGTGAAATTATGGATTATGACAAAAAATTCATAACCTCCGACACCGAAAACGAACGACCAATTATCAATTTTGACTCGAATTGGACCACAATCATAATACTCGTCAGCTATCTTGGAGCCGCCATTTTTTATTTAATAATTTTAATGAAAAATTCATAATCTCCGATCTCGAAAACCTACACATACCAATTTTGAAATTGAATCGGACCATAATAACAAATCTCTTCCGTCATTTTGGATCCGCCATTTTGTTTTCTCTCACAAAAAATTAATGCACGGATGGTATTCGGTAGAAAATTTCAAGAATGCACTATAAATTTGCATTATTTAATGCTATAATAATAGGTACAACTATTATGCAGAGCCCTCTTTTGGAGTACGAAACCTCAAAAAGCAATACCATATCGCAAATACGATTCTGCCAGAAAAAATATGCCATTCTCCCAAGCTCATTACATGATAATAAAATTTCAATTTTCTAACAATATGCAGCCGAAGAAACTTAAAGTCAATTATCTGTCTGCCAAGTACCAGGTTATCTACCGAATATTTTTTTAATGTCATCAGATTCGTTTTCGAGAGATTCAGTAACAGTTGGTTACAGTCGAACCATTCTTTGATATTTAACAGGTCTTCGGTTACAATAATTAGTATCTGGGGTTTTCGGGGGTCGAAAATTATGATAATTTCGTCAAAATTGGAAAATTCAAGATGGCGTATCCAATATAACGGACGAATTTTGTAACTATGATCCGATTCTTTTCAAAAAGTGAAAAATAATTTCTTCAGATGTTAGTTACAGATTTAAACGCTTGCCTCTTTCGTATTTCAACCGAAAACTTCAGGCGGTAAGCTTTTGAATCGTAACTCAGATCTAGAGAAATTATTTATTACCTTTCAGCGCATTTGAAGGAAAGCTTAAATTTGAAAAGTTTTTTTAATATTATTTTTTTTACAATATTATAGCTATACACAATGTTCTTCACACATTGTAACAATGCACTTATTTATATGTTATAATATCTGTAAATTGTTGTTTGTATTTATGCACAATTTTTTTCTTAGCCCTGAAGAAGGCGAACATTTTGGGGAAACGTCGGCATCATTACTATAAGAGCGTGTGTCTTCAGTTTCTTAAAACTACAATAATACGTGTTCTTTTCATTTTTTCACATATTTTCTAGACCACTGATCATAATATGTTTCCAGTATTTTCTTGAAGCACGTTACGCGTTTCTATTTCTGAAAGTGTCAATTATCTGAAAAGTAACTCAGAGTCATCTGCATATATTTCATGTTTGTTTTAATTTTTTTCAGACTATTTATTGGATATATTGACGTCTCTGAACTTCTCTTACAACCTCTGAAAGTAATACAGTTTACGGTTAGTTCAAGAAGATCGAGACCACCAGAGTATACGTAGGTCACAGTGGAGTGTTGTTTGAAACCTATCGTTCAGTAGTGCACGAGTCAACCAGCCGAACGAACCCCTGCTAGTCTCATAATAGGCCAGGATCTGCAACTCCCATGTGACCTGAAATTTAGGACGCATCCAGGACAAGACACTGAGGCAAATGATGGACGACTTCCGAACGGGTCCGTTTGAACATTCAAAGTTCCAGTGACAAAATAAAGGAGACCTGACCTCTGACATCAGAACGAGGATTTCAGGCCGGTGACCTGGTTTGGCTGTACAACCCATAACGTCGCCGGTGGACTATCATTAAAGTTGTGCAACTCGTGGGATGGGCCGTACAAGGTCTTGAAAACGATACACGACAGAAAAACATATTCTTTCTGGTATCCCGAAAGAATTTTTGAGATTAACCGTCTCATGAAGATGTCTGAAAAGAGCCTCGCCATATTAAGAGATACGATGCTGGACAAATATCACCAAAATTGTCCTGTCTTGTAAAGTTATGAGATGCATGTTGGGGTCGATATTTAGATCCAGCTGCGTTGAGATTTTGGTGAGCTGGAACAATCTTCAACGACCAAACAGGAAGACTGTGGAGTGTTACTTCCATCGGACTCCACGGTGCAGATATGGAGAGTGGTGCAGATATCGAGACACTCTAAGGAAGACATTTTGGGCCAAAATGTTTTTTAGCAAGGGGGCAATATGACTACAGTGATGCCAACCCTGGACTCGTCACGCCAGTTCATAAACAGAGCTATAAAATTATAATGGATGATGTCATCGGTTGGTGATAACGAGAGATTTCTAGGAACATCAGGGATAATCGGGAGTTTTACAACTTTGCTTATAAATTACCACGCATCAGCAAAAGAATCGATCAGGGCATCAGAATAGTAAATTATGGAATATATAGTAGCACGAATTAGCATATTCTGGTAATGTTTGTGTCAAATAAATGATCTGTAAAGGCTTTTTTATGTATTTTCTTGACCACTACTCATCTGTTTCGAGTATTTTCTTGAAGCACGTTATGCGTTTGCATTCCTGAAATTGTGGATTATCGTAATATTACTTCACATCTGCTTGTATTTTTTTTTCAACGAATTCACAATATTTTTCCGATTCTTCATTTGATATACTCACGTCTCTGAAATACTTCAACTTATGAAAGTAATGCAGTTTACGCTTAGTTCAAGGAAATCGAAACCACCAGAGTATAAATATGTGGATCACTGGCGGCATAAGTCTCAGACAGTGGTCGTGTTGTTTAAAACTTATTGTTCAGTAGTGCAGCCAAACCCCTACTAGTATCGTGATGGACCGGGAGCATCGACTCACATGTGACCTGAAATTTGGGACGCCTCCAGGACAAGACACTACGGGTAAGGATTACGTTAGCAAGCCTCGGCAGAAGAACGACATTCATGAACGGGTCCGTTTGAACATCCATAGCGCTAACAACAAATTAAAGGAAACCAATGACATCAAGACCGATCGAGGGGCCGATGCTGGAGGATTTCAGACCGGTGACCTGGTTTGGTTATACAACCCAAAACGACACCGTGGACTATCACCAAAGTTGCACCCCTCATCGAAAGGCCCGTACATGGTCGTAAGAAAGATAAATGACATCGTCCACCGAATCCATAATCCACCCCGAGGAAAACCTATGAATATTTATTGCAATCGGTTGGCTCCTTACGCCGGGAATCACGACCAAGATCACACCCTTAAACCATCGGAGTAAGAGATGTTCCAGCAGTTCGTGTCCTAGTACTCCAACGAACAGATAGCCTAACATGGGGTAACTTGAGAGAAATCACGAGACCATTTGAGGCGCCTTCTGACTACTAGTTAGCTCATTGCGTGGCAGAAGATCTTCGAATGTCCCAAGGCATAGCTGTGGTGTTCTCGAAGAGGTTCGGTCAATTCCGGAACTACGGAAACAGAATCCAGAAGTTGGAGGGGCGTTGCAGTTGAAGGAGTGCCAGAGAAACATCTTCTATCTGGTATCCAAGAAGAATTCTCGGGATAAACTGTGGGCTTGAGGCGCGGGATTGGGGAGTTATGAGAAGCATGTTGGAGACGAACATCCAGCGGCATTGAGAGTTTGGTGTGCTGTAACCATAATCAACGATCAAACAGGAATACTGTGGAGTATCTTTTTCAATGTACTGCATTCGCTTGAAAAAGAAATGTGTATCGAAACATGTCGCGAAGACAATACATTTTGTGGAAATTTTAATCGTTTTTTACCTTAGTGCCATAACTATGGATTTCCATCAAGTAACGACCACGTCAATCCAAAAAGACTTTGCATATGAATGAACACGCGAGAGTGGAAGAATCAATCAGTGAATCAGAATAGTAAATTGTGGAATATAAATTAGCACGAATTAGCATATTTTTGTACTGTTTGTGTCGAACAACTTATATATGAGAGTCGAAGTGCATTTGCATTATAATAATTTATTTTTATTTTCAATTTTATCTATTTTCTAGACTGCAACTCATGTGTTTCGAGTATTTTCTTGAAGCACGTTATGCGTTTGTATTCCTGAAAGTGTGGATTATCTGAAAATTACTTATCATCTGTTTATTTTTCATTTTTGTATTTCTTTGTCAACTACTTCAATTTATGAAAGTAATGCAGTTTACTGTTAGTTCAAGTAGATCGAGACCACCAGAGTGTACTTAGGTCACTGGTGGAATAACTCTCAGACCGTGGTCGTTCTATTTAAAACACTGTACACTAGTGTGAGAGCTCTCAGATTATGAGATGATGTAGTATAGTGTCCGTCGTGGTATTAGCCAGGGGAGGAGTTGTTTTCTGTCAGATGTTTGTCTAATATTTTCTACATGATTGAAATATTTGGAGAAGAGGGTACTTATTCAACTATGAAATTTTATTTTTTTATTTTTTTGTAAACTAATTCACAATTTTTTTCAGATTCTTCATTTGATATATTTACGTCTCTGAACTACTCTCACAACCTCTGAAAGTAATGCAGTTTACGATTAGTTCACGGAGATTGAGACCACCAGACTGTACGTAGGTCACTGGCGGAATAAGTTTCAGACAGTGGTCGTGTTGTTTAAAACACTGCACACACTGCACATTCTGAGATGACGCTGTGAACGTGACTCGAATTGAATAATAATAAGCAGTATTAGGAAAAGCGTACAGCAGACAAATGCAGCAACAACAATATATTATGTAAAAAGAGATATCCAGTCTCGATTACCGAATTGCACAACTCCGTTGCAACTTTCGCACGAACTGGATTAAAAATTCAGAACGCCGATGTAATTTTATGGACGGTGAATGTGTACTTTTTTGATGGGATGGATAATTGCGGTGAGAGGTTAAGGTTTGAGAGTAACGTTTTAGGTCGAATTGAGTGAAACTGACGTAATTCTAATGAAATATTCGAAATATAACGTTGATTGAGAAATATAGTCGAGCTAATTTGGAGAACGTGTTTGCTTAGCAAGTTCCAGTTGATATAACTTTTTTAATGATGGGCGACGAAAGAAAAACGAGTCTACAGGTACGGACCAGCAAATTTTTGCATACATGTGGAAAGAAGTTTATTGAAATTTTCTCAAAAATAAATTATGTCCTCCAGTATGTGAGAAAAACGAGAAATATGAAAATAGCAGTTATCAGTTATCAGTAGAGGAAGGGTGGGCGAAGTAGCCACGGAAAAAATAATGTTTTTCAGTAAGAAATTATCGATAAGAAACAAATGAAACTTTGACATGAGTTAGTTTCGTTATTCATCTATGCAAAAAACTGTTCAACTACATTTTTGTTATTCATATATAAAACATACCACTTCCTAGATGTCTCTACCAATACTGGTTGGCATTGACCCAGGATCAATAGTAATGAACTTTAGGGACTGAAAGTAACCAAACGAGATACCTCAACCTAAAAGCTAATAGTTAAAGCTTTCCGTTACAAATTCCATTCCTTGGGTAAGCCTGCTCTATCGATTTGAAATAATTTCAGGACTACGCCGTTGCGACTTATTTCGAAAAGTTTCAAAAATTTGAGATCCCAAATGAGTCATCTTTTATACCATTGCATTTTTCGCTTTGCTATTTCTTTCCGATCTTTTATATATGATGTTAATGCCCCACATTGATAGTATAGAATATATATATATATATATATATATATATATATATATATATATATATATATATTTAGTTTGGTAAGCTTATATTCCTCATAAAGTTTAGTTATGTATTTGTATATAACATTCAATTCCCTTGGTTTAATATTCTCCTCTCGATGTGGTTCATAGTAGACCTACTCTGTATGTTTTTTTGCTCATAGTCAAAGCTGGTCGTTAGACGGACTTGCGCAAGAGAAAAAGGCCAGTTCGAAAATTTGAAAACAGGCGGAAGGTGTGTGCGCTCTGAAACCCTCGATGCTCTCTCGTTATTTATGGATATCAGTGATTATTAGTACATACATTCCCGATTCGTTTCAACAGCCAAGACCCAGCCCTGCTTACACTCCATTTTAATCAAATCCTGGATAAGGTGGTTGCAACCCCAGAAGACCAAGTCGAGTGAAGATTGCCGGTAAGTCCTCTTCTTTCCGACCTTCTATTGACAGTTGATCTTATATTTTTTATATTCAAATTGCATCCATACTTTACCAAATCAATACCTATGATGCTTTTCCATACCTATACCTATACCTAACAGTTTTCAAGAAATTATTTAATTTCCTTATTTTTTGTGCAAAACACAGATTTAATTTAATTTGTATATTACTGAGACTTTTGTATTCGTAGCAAGTTGAAGCTTTGGGATACGATTACGAAATCACTTTGTCAGTAAGCGGTCAATGCTGAAAGGGAAACGAAATTTACCGAAACCCGTAACTTAGAAAGAAGGCAACATCATAAATGGGTTAGCCTATTGTCACGCAGTCAAAACTTTCATGAAAAGTGCAGAAGAAGACATAGGTTCAACCTATGATACTGTTCACAGGATCCTCCATAATGATGACATTCATCCAAACACATTTGAAAAAGTTCTAGCTCTGAAACTAGATCATCAGTATAGGATATACTTTTGTGAAATCATTTTGATCTGGTTGAAAGTCATTTACGCTACCCACTTTTCAAATATGTTATTATGGATTCAAAGAGACATAAAAACCGCTAAAAAGTTATTTCCTGTCATATTTCCCTTCTGGGTTGATCTTGGCCAAATTGCACTCAAAGCTTCTTCTTACCTTGTCTCGATTATGACCGGCTTCTCTAGCTCTCTCTAGCTCTATTTTCGGTAATCTTTCGTGGAAGCATGTGCTCCTAATCACGCTATAGTGGATTCGTGTGCCAGAAAAGAATGAAACAAATTTTGCATTTTATTTCATCTTTAGAGATAATAATTGAATTCAATTGGGATTCAGCTTCGATATAACTGATTTCTACGAGGCACACACCGCCTAAGGTAAAGACGTCACTGTCAGTTCCTCTTGGGCCTATCAGCTTTATTTTCATTCTAGTTCTTCTCTGTCACGGCTATTATTATTCTAGGCCTCCTCCTCTTACTTCTTCTTCCCTTCTGCCGATTTCCTGCAAGCTACCAACGGCTTCCAGCTCTGCTAGATCACCGTCCAAGAACTCCAGCTTCCTTCGGCAGACCTTGAACGGAACGGAAAAACTGGACTGGATGTTGAAACACTGACAAGAACAACAGGAGAAAGATTAACACTATTGAAAATGAATGTTTGCAACCTTTGGTGGGAATACAATTCAAGAAATAGAAGCTACCCAGTACACCAAAACTATGTCACTTTCACTCGACGCGCGTTTTGCTAACAAAGCTTACTACATAATAAGCGTATAGCTCATGAGAATGATAACAAAGTTATACGCTTGTCACTTATTACGTAGTGAGCATCTCTTGAGAATGCTAACTTTGTTAGCAAAACGCGCGTCGAGTGAAAGTGACTAGTTTTGGTGTTTTGAATTATGAACACTATTACAATGTCTGGTTCAAGACAGAAAGAAGACAGATGTTAGTAAGGACAAGAACCTTGCGGGACTATTAATGAGGGTTGTTACGGAGTCCGCAAATCCAAACTGTTTCTGTGTCTGTCTGTTTGGCTGTAAACAAATGAAGCAAGCTAAATTTAACCCACTTCTAGTCGTCCGAATAACTTAAAATTTGGCAGGTGTTCATAAATCCAGTGACAATGCATTATACAATTTTTGTTAGAAAAAAACTCAAAATGACGGCTTCAAAATGGCGGACAAGATTTGTGATTATGGTAATATTCCATTTAAAATTATTCTGAGGTATTTTGAGGTCGGAGGTTATGAATAGTTTTGTGATTATGGTCCGATTCGGTTGAAAATTGGAATGTGGAGGTTTTTCAGTCGGATATTATTAATTTTTTTACAGGAAGAGGATTCTTGTAAATATTTTTTGATTATACTTAAATTTTGTATGCAGGGGTTTCTTAGTTCAAAGATTATGAATTTTATGAATTCATAAATCCAAGATGGCGGAAGCGTTTTATCATCATGGTGCGATTCTCTCCAAAATTAATTAACGAGTTAATATTCAGATGGCCCCCCTCATTGGGAACTCAAAGGAAAAACAGGCTTTGTCTTAATTGTTCAAATTGTTTAAATTCTTTTTTCCGCTAACCTGTTACGAACGGCAGAACTCAAAAGTGGAAACTTGTGCGAGGATTAACGACGTCTTAGCTTTTAATATGCGAATCCTAGTACGATCCGAGGAGAATAGATATTGAAAGGTCCGTAAATCACTATTCAAACCACAACCTCGTCTTGCGTTGCTTGACTTCAGATATCGATGACCCACGCGCTCTACCGTTCGAGCTATCCTCTAGAATGCTTCACCAAAAATACTTGAATTAATGCGTAGTAACTATAAATAGCATAAACTGAAATAATTAAAAAATATTAACTTCAAGCTTTCAAGTAGGTATACATATGCGCAGAAAAGTAAAAAATCATTTCCTTAGTTTATTCTGTGAATTGCAGATTCAAACGCTTGCCGCGTAAAGTTTTCAATTCGAATATGAAAGCGGCAAGCTTTTCAATCTGTAACTCACAAAATAACCTTCATTGCACACTTCACGAAATTATTTTTCACTTTTTAGCCAACTTATAACAATTTATAATATTTTTTATAAGTTTTTTTTTATTATTTTATTCAGTCCTTGAAAATAGGGTTCAATCGCGAAAGTTAGTTTCAACATCGCTAGAGAGAGGGGGCGGGGGTAGGGGAACGAAGGATCTGTTAATTCTTCTTTTTAGATATTTGGAGGTTTCAGTTTTCAGCAAAGGCTTCTTCCGGCAATGATTTCATTAAAAAAAGTTTAGATAGAGAGACTTGCATGACGGAAAATAAATGGGTTTGTCTAGAAGGCTGAAGGAACAGTTTGAGGTGGAATGGTTGAACAAATTATGAAAAAAATCTGACTACGAAATAACAGAGAAACAAAGACAAATTTCCTACGTCTACAAAGTTTGACAGTAGTCAAATTGATGGTTAAAGATCAAGAAAATGGAGAGCTCTCTCTTTTACTGAAATTTTAGAGCTTGTTCCCCATTTTGCTTTCTCAATAAATATTTTACTGCATGCATCACACCTGTCTCAATCACTTCCAACCGTGAAATTCGAAGCATAATAAACGGCAATAAAATCCCAGAACTAATGAAACCATTTGAAAATTTATTGCCCTCCTGCAACACCGTAAACTGTAAATGGCTCAGGGATTTGGGGATATGCTGAGATTTACACGGTCTGTTATTTGGTGATCCCAGCGATGGCATCGCAGACCCTCGTCCCTTGTCTCTACTTCTTTCTCATCTTTGATCTGACAAATTCAATTCTGAGAAATATATTCACCAAAAAATCTTCTGAAAATAAAAAACTAATTCTTTGAATGATGGATAAGAATGATTTTATTTTATGTTTGTGATACATCTGTAAGTATTAAATTGATTCCATAACAGAGGCAACATATAATATATAATCGCTAATATTTACTTTCTTATTCAAGTATCAATACGTTTTTTTATATTTCAATGCCAATAATTTCTAATTAATTAACAAGAACATTTTTAATGCCATTGCAAATGAGAGTCTATACATTCTCAATAGGGGGAAAATATAAAAGCTTAGAATCTCATCGAATAGAAACATAACTGAATATAGATTTGTAAAATTTCTAGGCTTGAATCTTGATGATGTCTTGAGCTGGCAGGCTCATATAGAGGTTTTAAGCACAAAACTAACTGTTTCTGCTGAGACGTGTCCAAAATTCAGTGAACCCTCCTAATTCATTTTCAGAATACTTTTATTCTTACTATATATCAATGATATAACTCGAACCAACATAAGTGGGACATTTACACTGTTTGTCGATGACACCTTACTTTTGTGGATAACCGTGATGTAGATTGCTAGATTGCTTAATAGAATCGGATCATAATTACAAAACTCGTCCGCCATAGCCGCCATCTTGAATTTTCCAATATTGAGAGAAGAATCATAATTGTCGACTCCAAAGACTCCCAGATACCAATTTTCAATAGAATCCCAAGCGTAAATTTTGAGTAATGAAGTTAAAAATATCAAAATAAGATTTTTCATTAAAAATCGTTGTAAACATCTAAAGTCACGATTATTCGTACACTTGCCAAGTACATACTTGTCTATACTTGTGGAGGCACTCAAACGAAATGCAGTTTCTTGATTTTTATCAAAATTGAAAAGCATTTGGACTACTGGAAGTTGGTGAAAATTTACCTCAAAGATTTAATTACATTGTTTGTTAATTAGCAAGTCGAATATATGTGTCATAAATCGTAAGTCAAAAGAAATATTATATTCGGTCGGAAAAAGATAAACACATGTAATAAACATCATCGGCATTTATCTTTTCCCCAGTTAATAATCATTCTTTCATAATTCTCTCACCCTCCTTCTAATGGAAAACTCTGAGCGCCCTCAATAAACTTGACTCGTTTTATTAATTTCAGTACATTTTGTTACCCCTGCATGCTTGAACTTTGATATTCCTCTCATTTTATCTGTTCTTATTTGAGTAACAGATACTTATGTAACGAGTTCCTCGGACCACTGGAACTATGTTTGCCCTTCCGTGGGTCTAGTAGGGGTTTAGCGATGTTGGCAAACCCAAATACTTAGCGGCGATAGTTAGTGGATAATTCTAGAAAGCACCAGAGCTGGTCAATGTCTTTTGAAAAAAGCCACTCTTTCACTGCTTTGATCTTCTGTTATTTATCTACTGCTACTCCTTTCCCAAGAACAACGTGGCCGAGATATCTTACTTCTTTCTGGAACAGATGACATTTCTTGGAGCTCAGTTTTTGATCGGAGTTCCTCAACCATCAGAACACCTCCTCCAAGTTTTTCATATGGCCTTCGAATTATTTTCCGACTACAATAATGGGAGTTCTTTCAAAACAATCTCCACCATTCTTTTAAATTTTACTGAAGCAAATGTGAATGGCATGCCTATCCACTTTCCTCCATATTTGGGAGCCAGTTCTACCTGCCAATATCCGCTCTTCAAATCAAGGGTTGACTGAGGTTTCTAGGGTAACTCAGTGCCCCAAAATTGCTCCTTTCTTCGAGTACACTGCATATTAATTGACATTCATGACTGTCACAAATTTAACAACACACGGAAGGGTTTCATCATGAATAATGTGCATGTACATCATCACGTTTCCATTGCTCGCACTCATATCCAGGTGAGTCTCCAAGATGTTTTCAGTTCTTCCAGGTACACTCACATCTTCAATTCTTCTATGAAGCACCAGCTCTTCTCCGTTCACACGTAGGACGCCGTCCTTGAAATTTAATTCGAACTCTCTGGAATATGTGATGTCCATCCAATGATTGCATCGTCCTTGATGTCAGCTACTAATGCCCTATGTTTCAGTTAAGTGCTGCTAAAATCAAGACAATTGGTAATTCGCCATACAGAGTGACGGGCTTATCGTTGACGGGTTCAAGAAGTTCTGTTTCATTGAATCTGTAACGGACGTATTCACCAAGCTCGTACTTAATGTGTTCACTTCTATAACTTGAGTAATTTTGAGAAATCCAGAGGTTGAAGCACATATTGAATGCTGTAGCTACGCTAAAGGCGTGTGAAAGCAATGTGAAAGGTATAACCGAATAATATTGAATGCCTCTTGTATCCGTCTGCTGATTCTGCTAAAGATCGTTGGGATAGCTTTATCAAGGGAATCAAAAGATTCATGGACATGACCTTCAATATAGCGATTAGTACAAGTTCGTTAGAAGCACTGAATGGATACAAGGGTGATTATAATTCCAAGGGTCAAAGTCTCTTTCAAAACCATTGACTGCTGGTCGGCTAGGTTCAAATCCTAGAGAAAGTGCTCGGATTCGCACGTTAAAAGCTAAGACCTCGTTAATGCTTGGCTCACACAAGTTTCGACTTTTGATGGCTGCCGTTCGTAAGGGGAAGACAGCTGGTTAACGCAAAAAACAATTTTAACAATTTTTTTAACAATATTGGCTGCAGTACAAGGAGAACTGCATCGCAAAATTACAGAACACTATATCAAGTAAGTTGACAGTTGACCAACGGTAACAAAAGGAAAGATTCGATAAAACCAGAAAACCAGATACGGCAACAAGCAAAAAGTTGTTGTCCGAGTTCAACGGACCGTTTAAGGTGACTAAAGTCCTGTTGAATGATAGATACAAAAGTCCAAGAATGAGAGATATTAAGAGAAGGATGACCAAGCTCAAGGGACCATTTAAGGCGACTGAAGTCCTGTTGAATAATAGATGCGAAGACGGTAAGAGGAGGATGAAAACCGTTATTGCTGCGGACTAGATGAAGCCGTGGATTATTCTAAGATGTGTGAATTATTGATGGATCATATTGAGAAAAGTGCGTATAATAAGAGACACTACGGTAAAATGATAAGAATGTGAGTAAGTAAGAAGTGCGTAATAAGAGGCACTAGGCTCAAATGATAAGAACAAAAGGCACCAAAGGACTGATGGTGGGTCATATGAGATGAGTACGTCCTAGGAAGTACTGGGTTTATATGATATGCACTAATGTGTAAACTATAAAGTAATTGGAATGAGTATATATTATAGCGTACTATGTGCAACTGATTTACTCTCACTGATAATAATGGGAATTGTCGAATGTGACCAGATATACGAATCATCCAGCTGACAAAGCTATTTATGAGAGATTTTTAGTAGTTATTAAATTTTTTAAGTATTGGTACTTCGGGTTGTTTATAGTGATGAATTATACAGTGCGGCAAGTAATTAGAAGTGTTTAATTGCACTCAAATAACTAAAACCACGTCGATTTCATTCGACGCGCGTTTTGCTTTGAGCTTCTGAGAATGCTAACTTTTGTTGGCGAAACACACGTCGAGTGAAACTCGTAGTTTTGGTGTTTTGGGGAATTTCCATTCTCGGAACAAATAAATTATTCTCAATAATTAATATACAGGTATACCAAAGCCGTGATATATCCAATAACGAACGCGAATCCTTCAAGTTGATGGGCAATTAATTTGCGATTATCCAAAAGCTTCAACCCCTCTACCACAACACTCCCCGAATTGCGGTCTTGTCTTCACTTTGATCAGTAGAAAAGCCCGAAATAACAATAAACAGAAAGCGGTAGAAGGATTCACGGAGTCATGATGGCGTCCAGAGGCGTAGAGAATATTCTATAAGCAAAAATTCAGAAAAACTTCATCAATTATTCTTTCGAACTTCACTCGCCACAAAAGTACATTCCAAAATATAATAGTGTGCTTTTCTTTTTTCAGTTTCGTACAACAGACAAATCCTCTAATGTTTGATCCTTGGGTGAAAAGGTAAGCGCTGGTTTTATTTTTATGATAAAAGTTATTTATGTTATAAGTCGGGTAAATACATTTTTACGGTAAAAGTTAGATGTTTCCGAACGAAGCAATTAGCAGAGTCTGAAAATTCGAGTACCTAATGAAAAAAGTTTACCGGACGTGTTAACAACTGTACAACTTTTCAATATGGTACTCAATACCCTAAAAAGGTAATTTCCAGACTAAAATCAAATACAGTTCTACCCACATAGCTTATAGCTGATAAGGTAAAAACGTGATGCGCACTCGTCGCACAACGGATTATAGTCCGTAATATATCCAGTGATAAGGCACTCAATATGAACGTACGCGCAATTTCACCTATTCAGATAGGTTTGTCGAACTGTACGTAAAAGCGTGTTTTATGATATAGTATGAAATGATAGTATATTGTGTATCTAGTAGTAAAAGCATTACATTCCCAGACGACAATGGAAATTGTTGGCCGAGGCGTCAAGTCTGGGAATGTGCTTTTAGTACGAAGTACATCGACCACTGCAATGGCCTATATGGTTTAGATGCCAGAAAAATAAATTATTTTTTTGTTTGATTTAACCAGAAAGAACTAACTTTTTATAAATATTTTAGTGCGTGGAAATTAAGCACATACATTTTGCGAATAGTAATTCATAAGTCTAATTTAACCAGAATGAGCTCGCAGTTGTCGGTGTATGACACGAGAAGCCGAAGACTCATTGATTAATTCAGTGTACGAAACAAAAATTTATCAGGTAACTTTTCAAGGTGTACGAATCAGGAATAGCTATTTATGATAGAAGTTCGTGAAGTAGGACTTTTTATTGTATGAGCGTGAAGTCTGTTGAATGAAGCGCAGCAAAGTAAAAAAAAACCTTTACACCATACAAAGTTTTTACTTTGATATTTTTTTTTGTTTCTAGGCAATGGAAGTCCTGAAGAATTCTACTCATATTAATTTGAATGTTTTATGTTACGAATTGATGAATTATCGTCGTATTATCAAATTATGACTTCCGAATTATATTTAACGCAAAAAGTGTATTTTTCAAAAATGCATAAATGTATGAAGAGTGTGTAAAAGTTTACTTTATGCACAGTTGATGATTTTACCCACAGGTGATTTTTTTCATGCACTTGTGAAGTACGAATAGTATTACTACAGAAAATAACAGTCGGGCAATTCTCATCGTTTTGGGTATCAACGAATATTGTTAATCTGCGTTAAAACCCAAATCATACTCAAATAACACTATCACCGTAATGAAACATTGTTACATTTCTGGGTGTTCTTCAATAAGTGGTCGCTAATTGGATAACTCCATTTAGTATATCAACTCTAACGCTTCTTTTAACGCTTCTTTGTACAGTGCTCTGGACTGCTAAGAGACGTCTCGTTCATGACAGAACTATTCAGTCCATTAATATAATGGGTTCTAGTAGATTTTCAGAATTTCATGAAGAATGGACGACAATACTTAACGGACGACCATGACAATGAAAAAATGATTGTATACTCCAATCTTCAGCAAGAAAAACATACAAGAGGTAATTCGTCGGTAAGTGTCCAACAGAGAACGAATACTGTCCCTTACGACCATTAAATTATTTTGGATTCTCGGCAGTTTTCTTCAAGAACTACTTTTCGTTGCACTTCAAATATATAGCTGAATATATTTTTCGATTTAAATGTACCAATGCCAATCACCAACGAAGGCTAGTTCAACCCAATTGAATCAAACAACAATATTAGCTTCTGTTGGTAATTCCTATGATACGTACTAAAGTATACAGGGTGTACTCTAACCACTTGCACTCCCGTGAACGACGGGTGTATCATGCCATTTTATTACGAATGGCAGCTGTGAAAAATTCGACAAAAAATTGTGGAAAGTTTAAATTGTGGTCGAAAATTCGTCAAAATTTTGGGAACCGCTGTCCGCCGAACGTCAGCTGACTGGAGTAGAGCCGCAATAATACTGAAACTGCCAGATAGAATAAACTGTTTCGAATAGCGGTTTCCAAGATTTTCCGAATTTTTTAACAAAATTAAAAATTTCCACATTTTTTTTTTTTCGTTATAAAATGGGATTATACACATTACACCCTGTATATCTAGACCAAAGATGTGTTTAAAATACATTTTTCTACAACTGTCAAAAAAGTACACTTTTTTTGTGTGGTTTGTGTGCGTAAATTATAAGAATATTTCACTATCAATATACGATTTCATTATTAAACAGAAAAGTGCTTTTTTATACCTAGTAATTGCCGCACTCCGCCTACAGCGTCGTGCGTCAACATTTCGTACTCGTAAAAAACATTTAAATATCTTCTCCAGTTGAGGCAGCGTTAAAATACTTACGTTCGACCGTTTTTTCGCCAACTTAAGTTGCGAAATTGCTCACCCCAAAAAGCCCTTTTATTCAAAAAGGACAATACTCGTGTAGCCTATGTCCACGATGAAAGTCCTTTTATAAAACCGAAAGAGTATAGTTTCGGAGATTACCTCTTACATATAAACTTACAATAACAAACAAGATATGTTTTTGAATTTCCAAGTGAAGTAAATATTGTCGAACCTAAGTCTGATCTAATGAAGTTACCCAACAAGTGTACCTATCACTCATTCAAGAACACAAAAAAGTTGAAATAATTTAGATTAATTGCTTATTGCACTTACTGAGCAGATTGTAATACTTATAAATGCACTACTAGGATATACAAAGAAAAAATTAAAGTTTTGAAAAACTAAAGACATGCGCTTTCAAAGTAACATATGGATGGAAAAAATGTTACCAAGCAAACAAACTCTACATATTAGTAATATTATTACTATTATTATTATATTTATTATTATCAACATATCATGCAATAATATTGCATCGTTCCAGTTCTGAGCTATGATTAAAGTTACTTCAAAATCTATTGTACTTTTGTACTGTAATTTGTACCGAACAGATAAATATTTCCATTATTACTATGAAATTCTTGTATTGTCATCGGTCCTTGCAATACGTGCTAAATTCAAGATTAGTTTTTGTCAGAAAGGGTTCAGTTGACGCAAGAATTCTTTTCCACATCACTTCCCAAAAGAAAATCCGCATGGATCAATCAAAACTATTATTTTAGTTGCGCCTGCGTGATGTTCGACGTAATTTTAGGTTGGGAATGTCGCAAATGAATTTTCATTCCTCACATTAATTTTTACAATGATCTAATAATAATATTAGGATAATCCCTATTTAAATGAAAAAGAAATTTGTGTTTACAATATTTTTTTGTTTTGTTTTGTTAAAACAAATAGTGTATGTGAGGAAGGAAAATTCATTTGCGACATTTCCAACCTAAAATTACATTGCACATCACGCAGGCGCAACTAAAATAGTTTTGATTGGTCCATGCGGATTGCCTATTGGGAAGTGATGTGGAAAGGAATTCTTGTTCAGTTGATGGTAATACCGAACACGAAATGGATTACTGGTATTACTCGTGAAATGAAGCTAGGCACTGGGAAATCGACTTCTCTATAAAAAAAAATCTGGTTTATTTACGTTTAATTCTACCAAGTTACTTGGACCCCTTCGTTAATTCCTGGTTCATAGGAAAGCAGAAAAAGTATTCGTGCTAGGAAAGAAAGTACATCGACCACATGGGAAAATATACCCTGGCCGGGGGATAGTGACAGATTCTGAGATACGACTACAACTATTTATACTAGTTCTAGATTGAATCATAATATTGGGTTCGTAGAGAAACATGAGTTTTAGGTATCTGTTATAGTTTTTAAACCCCCTCTTCATCTACGCCTTTGTCGTATTCGGTTTTCCTATTTGTGTGTGTGCGGAGAAAGGTTGATAAGCGCACATCGTGATCAACTAGGGAGACCGCGTAGGCGGTCTGCCGATCAATAAAACACAGAAGCGCGAAAGACATACGAGTCGAGAGAGAGCTACATTGGAGAAAAGCGATTCTCTTTTGGAAGTTGGAGAACTCTAGGACCAATGGTTCGAAGCAGAACTGCATTTGATTACTCGTAATCGAATTTATCATGGTTAATCTTTAAAGTAGATAATCGAATATAGAAATGTTGGAAAACGTTTGCATCTGCTGTGAAAATCTATTACAGTGTTCACTATCAATATCATAGGAATTCCTCAACTATACAACTCAAGTGTACTGATACAATAATCTTCCTACTTCACTGGCTACTAATTATACTTCATAAACTTCTAGTTCAACTTGAAGGTGATTTGATCTGTGACTCAACTTCTGTGAAACTTGTCTTTCATATTCCAATGGAAGTATCGAGAACTTCTGCCGCGACGAATGAATGGGTCAAGGGTTGCATGATGTATAGACTGATCAGTTTCAAGATATCAACTCTTGTATTATCAATTCCGGCGGCGTTGCCGTTTTTCCGTTGAAAAATAGTTCTCTGTACTTCATCTGCCTTGATGGGTGCAAACAGAAAAAAAATGTTATAGGTTTTCTTTCTATTCTATAGTTTTCATCTCTTACAATTTCATCAGCTAACGTTTCGCCAATTTTACTAATACCGTTATTAAGTTCCTTTCAAAAACTGTTGTGGAGTTTTCGTAATAATCTTAATCAATACAGGGTTAATATCATTTCTTGAATATGGATGAAATTATATTCAATCAATCTTTTAACAAATTTGGATATAAAATATTGTTTTTAATCTCTAGACGATGTGAGAGTAATATTGGAACTGCAATATTGATGCTAGATAATATTGGTTTATCGATATTGGTGAAAAGTATTTTATCAATATTGACCCAATATTATATGAAACAATTGCATCATTATTATTTTTATATTTACAATATATCCATATTGACCCATTATGAAATCAATAAATTAACCGTTATAAGGTGCTACCTGAATTGGTAGGTTCTGCTTCCAGTCTCATGATCAGTACAAGAGTGAAAAGTAATAAAATTAGTCACGACGATGATACTTTATATTTGCATGATATTCGAAAAGTGTGGTATTATGAATGTTCCATATCAATTCAAGGTGTTAATGATTCTGATGGAGTTTAGAGTAAATTCCTAGGACTCTCCGTTATGACAGCTATGATGCATGATCTCCGTTTCACACTTAATCACTACACATTTCGTAACGAGATTAATCGCGAATGTAGGTTGTTAACAAACTTCAAAGATTCTGAAATTACGAGCAACTAAAAATAAATGTGTTTGCGTTCGCATCGCTGGTCAGGAGTTTCGAATATGCCAGTGGCAGATACTCTCGGATACAGAGGATAGGTTGGGGTGCTCTCCCTCTGCTGAACGGGTTATTGGCTTGTCAAAATCTGATCCATAATAAAATAGTCTGAATTTCATACTGTTCCATACAGAAATATTTCTTAATATTGACGCTGAATTAGCGTTCCCCGAATTTAGTTTTGAAGTGGGTATAAAGACAACAAAAATTTAATGTTTCCAGACAAAATAATATAATAAAAAAAAATAAGACAGGATTTTGTGCAGCAGCGATAAGAATTTAAAAGATAATTTCTTCAATGTGTAATGTACGTTATTCTGTGAGTTACAGGTTCAAAAGCTTACCACGCAAGTTTTTCAGTTCGAATACGAATGAGGCAAGCTGTTGAATCTGTGACTCACAGAACAACCTACATTACTCATCAAGAGATATAATTTTTTACTCCCTATTCTGGGACTAATTGGAGGTAAAACCACGAGTGGCTCTCCTCAGGGGAGGAGTACTATCCCCACTCTAAGAAGAAAAATTATACAGCTAGAGACGAAGACAGCTAGAGATCTAAGCCTTGATATCTAAGCTTCTGTAGTCCAAGGTGAGGTAAGGCAATTTCCACTGGCACGAGAGATTTTAAGGAGGTGTCCTAGAAACCAACCAATAGTTATTCTCTCCGACAGCCATACACCAATAAAGGCACTGCGATCATGCAGGATTTCTTCTAAAGTAGTTTCGGAGTCTCACAAAAATTTATGTTTTTGTGACTGGTGTGGGCATCCAGGAAAATAAGAGCACAGATGCACAAGCAAGAGCGGGGCAGCGTCAAATCTCATCGGACTGGAACCACCCTGAGGAAAATGTTCAGGGACATTAAGCAGGACACAAAAACCATTAGTAAAGAAAGTAAAATATAATCCAATCTTCTGCAAAAACCGTATACATTATATTTTTGAGGATTTTTTAAATAATGTCAAATTTGATAGGTTTAGAGTAGCACGTGACAAAACTAAAGAGGCTGTTTTTTACTAATTTTTCAAGCACAAACTAACTGCAGAGTCAAATTTTCATTATATTAGTTAATAAAAAAAAACTTCCATATGTGGCGAACTTTTTATGTGGCACTGTAGATTCTTCAATATTGCTCTCAGCTACTATAGTTTCACATTCCTCATACTATGTTACTCTTGAATTATTATTGTAGGTATACATCATGTATGAAACGTGTAGACTATTGTAATTCAAGTCAGTATTTGTGATTGGCGCTATAAAACCGGCAAAACCGCTAGTGCATAAAATTTTGTATGTATCACGTGGGCAAAATGCATTTATGGCCTTCGGCTTGTGAATAAATAACTATTATGTATCAAGGGCGTAAAGTAGGCGTTTATGGCCACCACACGCCGAAGGCCATAAACGCATTTTACGCATCAGGTGATACATACAAAATTTTATGCACTAGCGATTTTATAGCGCGAATCACAAATACTTTCTTGAATACCAATGATCTACACGTTTTATACATTATGTGTAAAATAATCGAGAGTAACATAGTATGGAGAATATGAAACTATAGCTGCTGAAAGCTATATTGAAGAATCTATTTCAAAAAAATTGATCATCACTGAAAAAATTGCCAACAATATTGCCAAAATGATACCAGATAGTTATTTGGACCAACCATCCACTTCTAAAATGAATACTTGTTCTCGTATCGATGCAGATGCTGTAAAGAAGCTTTCATCATGTAGTAATAATTATGTTCAAGAGAATATCCCATATTCATTAAACATCAGTAATTAAACCAACTGCATTATCAATAATCAGGCTTATGACTTAATTACATGTTGAAAAAATATCGATTATGGAAGAATATTAGAAAGAGTATTTCGCTATCGAACAGAAATAATTTTGATTCGTGTTAGGTCATGCATGATATGATGTGTAAATATAGACAATTTGAGAATTCTGTCTACTTTACGACCTGCGGGCAATAATGTGCCAGCGGGCGGTAAAGTGCCACTTTATACGCTCGCTTTACTATTATGTACTTATCCAGCTGTAAGATGGCTATTTCAGACAGATCCGTCCCGTCAGGAGTTACACTGTTTGAAATAATGAATTATACTCGTTCAAATGATATTCCTGAAGTGGCCCCCAGCTGCCATATTCAACTTTGGAAATAAATTGTTTGAAGCATTTCTCACTACTACCAAATTTCAATATCTTGATGGAATCGGCACATATGGAATGAACACACGTCTAATACCCTTCCCTCCAAATTAGAACAATCAGAATACAATGAGAACTCTCCAGTCATAACAAACATTTTGCGCTCGATTGTACTAACTGGTATCGCAAGTATTCGCGGTCGCCTACTTTTATCGTAATAAATTGTTTGGTCTGACTGCAGAAGGCTGTAATTTAGAAACGAGTTTTTCCAATGGTGTTGCTGATTTCATGTGGAATGAATTGTCAATTCGAACCTCACGAGACGGAAACCGATCAGTTGAAAAAGTAAACTGCGACTGAATAATGTTGTTTTCTCTCTCTCTCTCTGTTCTCTCTCAATAAATAATATTGATGTCATTTAATGCAAACTGTGAGAATAGCCTTAACGATGGATTGATTCATTTGATATGGGCTCCATCCAATTAACCTTGGCTGGTAAGTAGGGTTTATTTGCTTATAACGCAGTGACGGAGAGTAAGGTAAATTAGCAAGCAGTAGAAAATAAAGAACTACCGTTAAACGGGGTGAATAGAATCAAATTTCAATTTTGAGTATTAATATCTTCTTTAGTCATGATAAAAAAATCTATTAACACAATAATATGAGTTAGAGATAGTACAATATAGTTTTGGTGTCAAATATTTTATATAGGGTGCATCTTGTTACATATATAAATATTTATACCCCGAAAATGGATAAAATAGGATCACCTTTTTTATGGAGTAGATCAGATTTGGCAGGGTGGTAGAACGATTAGGATCAAAAACTATTATTTAACAAAATACAGTTAATATATTTAATTTTGTACTTTGTAGTCTTACAGCCATATAAAAATATTCTTTTAACAGTAAATTCTTTGGTAAAAGTTACAACTTAGGGTAATGAAACATTAAATAATTCTCACTCAAAAGGATAAAAAAATAAATGGAATAGAAGTGTATTTAGGTAGACTCTTAAATATTTTTTTGGTGCTTCCAATTTCCCTACTATCTGACAAATGAGAATTCTGTTAATTCTTGTATGTAAAGAAACTGATAAATATATCACGCGTTGTTTTCAGTGTCCATTTCTCTACGAAACTTGCCTAAATATTCAACTTTGGCGATATGTTGCACTTGGAATATATAAAATTTTAAATTTTTTCTCGAACTAGTTTTTTTTGTTTCGGTTGGAAAACCCACTAATTCCAATGTATGCCATTATCTTCGACTGGAATAAAATTATATTTTCGTTACTGCTTTCCATGCGGATCGGGTTTGTAGACGTGCGGCAAGCTTGGATTTAGTGATCCCTTTCATCACACCGCTCTTAACAAGAGGTGTGTGTTTTGTAATGAGGGCTGTAAAAATAAACAACATATACAACTATCACTATTTTGAATCGGGTTTGAAGGCCGTCGTGGTTTGGAATACTTTCCTAACGTTTCGCTAGCGCGAGTGGCTAGCTTCTTCAGAGGTCTGTTGATCTTCGTTCTACTCCGATGACTGAGCTAGGTCTGACTCTCAAGTCATATTTATGGGTCGTAAGGTAGTTCTGGGTATTAATTACCTGGGTCGCATTTGCACTTGTTATTGTGGTAGTCGAAAACATCTCCTTATTACCTGCTGTCATTAATTCGTTACTTGTCCTTTCCCTCGCATTTCTCAGAATTGGGGCCCATATGCGATTGATATTCAGGGTTTCTTCCTTTCTGTTGAAATTCTCCGTATGTTTGTGGATTTCTATTGCTTCTCGTACGAGATGGCTGTGATGCCCTTGGTTGGGGGCAAGGAGTTTTACGTCGTCAAACCGTATCCTATGTTCCCCATCACTGAGTGCGTGTTCCGCTACTGCCGATTTGTCTGTTTGACCTAATCTACAGTTTCGCTGATGTTCCTTCAGCCTGGTTCCTATGGATCTTTTCGTGGTTCCGATATACACTTTTCCGCAAGTACACAGTATACGATATACCCCCGCGGCCGATAGCGGGTCCCTTTTGTCCTTTGCTGACCTAAGGCTTTGCTGTATTTTCTTAGTGGGCTTGAAAACTGTCTTTATTCTGTGTTTTCCCAGGATTTTACCGATTCTGTCAGTGACTCTATGGATGTATGGTAGATATGTACGTGCAACCGTTGGAGTGTCCTCTCTATTTTGACTTATGGAAGTCCTTGGTTTCATGGCCTTTTTGATCTCGGCTATACTATAACCATTCGATCTCAAGGCTACTTGAAGATGCTCCAATTCTTCTTGAAGATGCTCCGGTTCACATATCTTTCGTGCACGATCCGTCAATGTGGAGATAATTCCTCGTTTCTGACTCGGATGGTGGTTCGATAGTGCATGTAGATACCTATCCGTGTGTGTCGGTTTCCGGTAAACTTTGCGGGTTAATCTCGTGCCACATCGCTCGATGAGTACATCCAAGAAAGCTATCCGTTGGTCCTGTTCAGTCTCCATGGTAAACTTGATGTTAGGGTGTTGGGCATTCAGGTGGTCTAAGAAACGGTTAAGTTTGTCGCGTCCGTGACTCCAAATGACGAAAGTGTCATCCACGTAACGTAGCCACATGGTCGGTTTGAAGTCGAAAGTATCGATTGCTTTCTTCTCGAATCCTTCCATGAAGAAGTTGGCTATCACCGGACTGAGTGGACTCCCCATCGCTACGCCATCCAATTGCTCGTAAAATTCCCCTTTCCATTGGAAGTAACTTCCTGTAAGACAGGCCTTGAAGAGCCCGACAATATCCTTTGGAAACATATTGGCTATCTCCTCCAGAGAATCTTCCAGTGGGACGTTAGTGAACAAAGACACCACGTCGAAGCTGACAAGAATGTCACTCGGTTCCAAGATGGTGTTCTTGATTTTTCTCACAAAGTCTGCAGAATCCTTGACATAAGAGGCAATTTTTCCCACATGTGGCTGAAGAAGCGAGGCTAGATGTTTTGCCAGGTAATACGTAGGTGAACCTGGGCCACTAACTATTGGTATCAGAGGTATATCCCCTTTGTGTATTTTCGGAAGCCCGTAGAGCCTAGGTGGGACGGCTTCCGTTCTGATAACGGCCCGCTGAACAGATTCCGGCAATGATGAAGACTTTATGAGGCGGTTCGTATTCCGCAATCTTGATTGCGTTGGGTCTCTCTTCAGTTTTCGGTAACTGGACGGGTCAAGGAGTGCTTCAATTTTACTGATGTATTCTTCCGTTTTCAGAAGAACAGTGGCATTTCCCTTGTCCGCTGGTAGGATCGTGATCCCTTCATCTGAATTTAGTCCTTTTAAGGCTGCAAACTCACTTCTGGGAATATTGCATTTTGGGGGTCGTGCCTTGCGTAAAATATTGGCAGTCTCGATCCTAATCTCTTCCGCTTCATCATCCGGTAGACTCCTGATTGCCGCTTCAGTGTTGGCTATGATTTCCTCATTGGGTACCCGGCGAGGAGTGATCGCGAAGTTCCCACCTCTTGCTAATACTGCCATTTCATCTTCCGTGAGAACTCGGTCCGTTCGGTTTACGACTACTCTGGACAAGTCTATCAACAATGAGAAATGAACGAGAACGGGTGAGGAAAAACCACATAGGGAAGTTTGACAAATTCTCCAGTACCCAGATCTCAAAACCCCCTTGCCTAGACTTGTCCAGAGAAGTCGTAAACCGAACGGACCGAGTTCTCACGGAAGATGAAATGGCAGTATTAGCAAGAGGTGGGAACTTCGCGATCACTCCTCGCCGGGTACCCAATGAGGAAATCATAGCCAACACTGAAGCGGCAATCAGGAGTCTACCGGATGATGAAGCGGAAGAGATTAGGATCGAGACTGCCAATATTTTACGCAAGGCACGACCCCCAAAATGCAATATTCCCAGAAGTGAGTTTGCAGCCTTAAAAGGACTAAATTCAGATGAAGGGATCACGATCCTACCAGCGGACAAGGGAAATGCCACTGTTCTTCTGAAAACGGAAGAATACATCAGTAAAATTGAAGCACTCCTTGACCCGTCCAGTTACCGAAAACTGAAGAGAGACCCAACGCAATCAAGATTGCGGAATACGAACCGCCTCATAAAGTCTTCATCATTGCCGGAATCTGTTCAGCGGGCCGTTATCAGAACGGAAGCCGTCCCACCTAGGCTCTACGGGCTTCCGAAAATACACAAAGGGGATATACCTCTGATACCAATAGTTAGTGGCCCAGGTTCACCTACGTATTACCTGGCAAAACATCTAGCCTCGCTTCTTCAGCCACATGTGGGAAAAATTGCCTCTTATGTCAAGGATTCTGCAGACTTTGTGAGAAAAATCAAGAACACCATCTTGGAACCGAGTGACATTCTTGTCAGCTTCGACGTGGTGTCTTTGTTCACTAACGTCCCACTGGAAGATTCTCTGGAGGAGATAGCCAATATGTTTCCAAAGGATATTGTCGGGCTCTTCAAGGCCTGTCTTACAGGAAGTTACTTCCAATGGAAAGGGGAATTTTACGAGCAATTGGATGGCGTAGCGATGGGGAGTCCACTCAGTCCGGTGATAGCCAACTTCTTCATGGAAGGATTCGAGAAGAAAGCAATCGATACTTTCGACTTCAAACCGACCATGTGGCTACGTTACGTGGATGACACTTTCGTCATTTGGAGTCACGGACGCGACAAACTTAACCGTTTCTTAGACCACCTGAATGCCCAACACCCTAACATCAAGTTTACCATGGAGACTGAACAGGACCAACGGATAGCTTTCTTGGATGTACTCATCGAGCGATGTGGCACGAGATTAACCCGCAAAGTTTACCGGAAACCGACACACACGGATAGGTATCTACATGCACTATCGAACCACCATCCGAGTCAGAAACGAGGAATTATCTCCACATTGACGGATCGTGCACGAAAGATATGTGAACCGGAGCATCTTCAAGAAGAATTGGAGCATCTTCAAGTAGCCTTGAGATCGAATGGTTATAGTATAGCCGAGATCAAAAAGGCCATGAAACCAAGGACTTCCATAAGTCAAAACAGAGAGGACACTCCAACGGTTGCACGTACATATCTACCATACATCCATAGAGTCACTGACAGAATCGGTAAAATCCTGGGAAAACACAGAATAAAGACAGTTTTCAAGCCCACTAAGAAAATACAGCAAAGCCTTAGGTCAGCAAAGGACAAAAGGGACCCGCTATCGGCCGCGGGGGTATATCGTATACTGTGTACTTGCGGAAAAGTGTATATCGGAACCACGAAAAGATCCATAGGAACCAGGCTGAAGGAACATCAGCGAAACTGTAGATTAGGTCAAACAGACAAATCGGCAGTAGCGGAACACGCACTCAGTGATGGGGAACATAGGATACGGTTTGACGACGTAAAACTCCTTGCCGCCAACCAAGGGCATCACAGCCGTCTCGTACGAGAAGCAATAGAAATCCACAAACATACGGAGACAGAAAGGAAGAAACCCTGAATATCAACCGCATATGGGCCCCAATTCTGAGAAATGCGAGGGAAAGGACAAGTAACGAATTAATGACAGCAGGTAATAAGGAAATGTTTTCGACTACCACAATAACAAGTGCAAATGCGACCCAGGTAATTAATACCCAGAACTACCTTACGACCCATAAATATGACTTGAGAGTCAGACCTACCTCAGTCATCGGAGTAGAACGAAGATGAACAGACCTCTGAAGAAGCTAGCCACTCGCGCTAGCGACACGTTAGGAAAGTATTCCAAACCACGACGGCCTTCAAACCCGAGTCAAAATAGTGATAGTGAAAATTTCGGCCGCGAAAGCCTTAGCCAATTTATCAACATATACAACTTTTTTGTTTTCTTGATGCAAATGTTTGCAGTAATTGATTTTTATAACTAAAGTATTAACACTCACCTTTTTTTCGAATAAACAACTTTATAACTCTACCATTTGCGCGCCAATTTTGGTCTTATATAGGTTGAGGGCTGTGGTATTCAGTTTTACTGTATTTTAAATAATACATTCATGCAGAAATGATATTTGATATTTGAATCCAGTGTCAAAAGCATACGTTTGTAGTTACGTCATAATTTTAAATTTTTAAATGAACGTTCCGCACTTTTCACCCCACTGATCCTATTCACCCCATTTTACGGTACCTATTTACACTTCGTGCTAAATGCAAATCTATAGCCTGCGGATTCAGAAAGTCTAAAATTAGTTTCGTTCCTTGCTATCTTTCTGTAAGAAAGATCATTTCATCATGTGTTTAATGTAGTTTCTTCCGACACTCCTATAAATGCTGGTATTCCGCAGAGATCCAACCCTGTTCATTTTTCACATCAATGATTTTTTTGGATCTTCATCATGTCCAGTGCCCAGCTTGTCTCTTCTATAGCTTCAATATCAGTCCCTGAAACCAGGAAAGAACGCGGGAATCCTGTTCCCATAAATGGAGTGAAGCCTCTAAACATACACTGGAACTTTTAGCTTCCGTCCAATGGAGAGCTTTTCATCTCTTAGGTGATGATTTGCTTACAAGTTTTTTCACTTTTCTGAAACATCGCAGAAAGGTTGACCATCTGACTCTTGTTTATACAGAGTGAAGTACCACTACTAACGGTGAAATAAATGGGTTATTATTTTACTAACATAGCTGAAACCATGAAAATATGCACCTCCATAATGTGCATTCGTCTTACAACGGACTATAGTCCTTAATATATCCCAGTGATAAGGCACTTAACATGCAGGTTCGCGCAATAAATGCGAATTTCACATGTTCAGCTATGTTGGTAAAACCGTACTTGTTATAAATTCATATCATTGATATCACGTGATATCACGATCATTATCATTGATAATTCCTGAGCGTTCTAGATATTTCATGAGCTTGATGTTGATAGCTTTCTCCATGACTTTCGAAATAACAGATAGTAGTGCAATAGGTCTGTAGTTGCTGGGTAGGTTCTTTTTCCCTTTTCTAGGGACTGGTTGTACCCTTGCAATTAACCAGTTGGACGGAAATACCCCCAAATTATAAGAGAGGTTGAATAACTTGCAAAAAACTGGTGTTAGTTCGGGAGTACATCTTATGAGGACGATCGGAGGAGTTCGTCAGATCCACTAGCTTTGTTGGTGTCCAGACCCAGCAAAATGCGTCTGATGGTTCGCCGCCGAAAGATAATTTCAGCATTATGACTGTCAATGGGAATGATATTGTTGCGTCTTCGGGTTCAAAAATAAATGTACTCTGGTAAGAACTCGCCTTTATTATTCAAACTTCACTTGACAACACTGTAATACAAGTCACTGTCAAAATACTTGTATCCAAGGTAACTCAAGGTAACTTTCTAACTAACTTCCAAATGCATTGCTTTTATATACAAATAAAGTTCTAGAAAACTTAAGAAATCAATAGAACACAAATAGAATCTTCGACGATTGATCCAGAACAAAAGTTAGTGCTTCTAGTTTTTGCCATCTAATTCATCGAACGATCTCGAACAATTCGAGAAGTCTATCAAATTTCAGGTCTGTAACAATATTCTGGGGTTGTTTTCCCGATTAATCCAGCGCAGAATTTGCAGCAAACATGTTTGCAAATATCTTGGCTTTCTCTTGAGCGTTCGCTGCTAGTGTTCCATCTTCCTTCGTTAGGGGAGGAAATGAGCTGGAGGTAAAATTTCTTCCGACAGCTTTGGCAAATAATGACCAAAAGGAGCAGGACCCGTTAGGACACTCAACTAGCTTTCATCGTATTTTGGCGTTGTAAGCCTCTTTCGAAGATTCGATTGTGTCCTTGCTCTTCAACATAATATTCCGATAGAGTCTCAGTGATCTGATTTCGACCATCTACGGTATGCTGCCATCTTGAGAGCGAGAGCTCTGGAGCAGTTGCTGCTAAACCCGAGTTCATCAGATAGTGTTCCTCTCGATGTGTCAGGTATGTTAGATATATATGTTTGCATCCCCAGCATCATGGAATCAGAAATTGCCTCGGCATATTGTGTTGGATCTCTAAGAGAGAAACATACTCTTTGCCATGGAAATGCTGAAAAAAACATACGAAGACCATCCCAGTCGGCTGAACTGTAGTTTATTCATCACCCACATTCGAACATTCATTTCAACTTTTACGGTGCAGTGTTGTGTTTTGAAGAAGAGATTTATTTTTGCAAAAGTTTATTGTGACTTGTGCTGAAACTCAATTTCAAACTACCAGCTACAGTGAAGTGAGAATGAGAAAGGGCGTCTTGCTGGCGTTCCTACAGTTACTTATACAAGTAATTCATTCGATCCACATTTCCAAATTTCATTTAGATTTCCATTTTTTTTGTGGGGAGAGCACACTGTATTATTTTTGCTAAGTGGGCGTAAATTACCATGTAGATTTTCTCATGGGCGATGTTCTACTTTCAGCGTTAGCGGTCCGATCGAAACTGACCCGTGGAGCTCGGTATTCATATACCTTTATCGTCACAATGGAGATGTGCCAAACATTGCTTTCCCAGTGCTTATCCTTTCAACGAACGGCAAAGCTTTGGAACTCAATGTCCTGGGAGGTGGTTTGTTTAGGGTTCATTTTGCACTTTAAACACTCGTATTGTTTCAAGATAATAACGTTTGGAATTTTGTGTCGATTGCGATGAATTCTCCACTACATACTGCGTTGTTTCAATACGATAACTTTGGCTATGCTAATTCGAGCATGCATGAACTGGCTTAAAATTGAAAGTGAGTAGAACTAGCCACTCATTTAATTCAAACATTGATTAAGTTCTAATAATAAGGGAATCCCGAACTGGGTAAATTTAATATTGAGGTATCACCTGGCGTGTGGAGTACTGCCAGATCCCGTCGATTGTCGATAAAAATTTACACAATTCAAAGAAAACACGCAACGCGGGGGTTGGCGAGGCTCAGGTGCACAGTCACACGGCCCGAAATCATTCGGTTGTTCAGTAATCAATTCAGCTTTGCTGTGCCAACATGTCGTGGTCAAAGGATGCAATGATGGAATTTTTGAATGTATATGAACAAGAACCGATAATTTGGAACCCCAAGCTTGAAGGTCACAGAGACAGAAAAATGGACCCAAGAAAAACTTGAAAAATTAGCATGCTATTAAAAAAAAACCTTTATATTTTTTACTACCCATGTATATGAAAATGAAAATGTTTCAACCGGATACTCTACATTAATGTGATAGTTTTTCACTCTAGAGATGAAAATGAAACAAATGAATATTATCATGCGATCCGAAAAGAATATACTAAAACTAAATTGATGGATTTTCGACACTAATGATAGTTAATCTCCCTACTTGGCACTTGAATCAGCAAACGAACGTCATTTTGTTTGACATTTCATTTGAGTTCTAAAAACTGTAATCCAGTATTTTATAAAAAAAACATCTATCGTAGAAAAAATAGCATTTTCTACTCGAGATGAAATAAGTAAGTTTTTTCGTTCCTGAGATTGCCATACTCCCTCCGCTTCGCTCGTGGACAAACTCTCACCTCATGAAAAAAACAGTATTTACATCACTTGTTGAAAAATATACTATTTTCTTGGAGATCACTACGTTTGCCCGTGACTGTACACCTTTAGCTTAATCACCAACATTTACCGAGGCGAAAGCAAACTCAGCTAATTACGATTGAATTATAAATGGCGTCATTAAATGGGGAAAGCTCGCGTAACAGGACGAAGATAGAAAACGGTTGTGAACCGGGGTCGAGAGCAATGGATAAAGACGAATTAACTGTGCATCCAACTAAAATTAACTGGCAAACAAGTCTGCTTCATTTCTTGCTTGTTTGAACGAGTCATTCCAACAGAGTTATCATGGTTTCGTGAACTCTGAAACCCTTTATTAGAATACAGGATGTTCGGGATTTGAGTGTCCAAAGTCGAATCTCATCACAGGCATGTCTGAGAGACCATCTTCCGATGTAGTAATAGAAGAAGTTCGCTTTCGACCAAAATTGATAAGTAGTAACCTCTACCGAGTTATTTTTCAATCAAAAGTAAACACAAGGGTATATTTTAAATGAGCACCAAAATAATTATTGTGCTACAACGTTACGTGCCCAGTTTTATACTGTCTCCAAAATAATATTTGGTCACCAAAAGTAATAAACGAGCACCAACAAAACCTTGACCAGAAATAGAATTTATGAACACATGAAATGTTAAAAAGTTGCCATAAATATTAAAGTCGTACCTAATGTAATACATAAACACCAAATAGATATTTATGAACCAAAAGTGCGTTATATATAGATCCTAACGCCCGGAGGGTAACATTCACCCGAGGGCCTTTGGCGTTAGGATCTAGTAACGCTCGTGGTGCATACAAGATTTTATTTTTTACGAAAAAATTATTTTGAACGACGTTGTTTACTTCATACATTTTTTTTATTCACGAAAAAATTATCTTAAACGACGTTGTTCACTTCATAAATTTCTTTTCATAGTATATTTAACGAAACCGAATGCACATTGAGGAGTTCATCATCGGTCAACTCACACTTCAAACTTGGTACTAATTTTTCAGGAACATTCGGAAATTGTAATTTCTATTTGAGAGAAAATAATAAGTCCCTTTTTTATGTATAGTTATAAATGAAACTTTTCTGAGTAATTAATTCATTGAACTACAGAAAAACATTTAGCGGGCGTTATGATTCAAAATGTCCTCCATAACGCAGTAATGGACAAGTGAAAAATAAAATATTAAATTATCTCTCACGCATGGTTCGCTGGTTCTATATTTTTCTCCATTTTCAAGGATTTTTTGACTTTATTTTTGTGAGATTGCGCAGCTTTTTTTCGAACAGGGGGGTCCGAGTCCTCCGATCCACATTTTTCTTATTGCAATTTTCGACGTCCGAAACCGTCAGAAATTTAGGAAAGGGTATAGGAAGAACATATTTTCAAATGAGATCATTCGATGGTTGCAAGTTTTCCACTACTTTCACGGATGCAATTTTATTTTCGCAGTTTTTTGCAATTTTTTTAAGAAGGGCGGATTTTTGATCCTCCTGAACATTTTCTGGAATTTTAAAATTTGTCTGTATTTTTCTTCATTTATATTATATTATTTTTTCCGCCGTAAATTTCATTTTCAATTTTTTCTCCGAATTTCTACTTATTGTCATCGGTTCATAGTAAATGAACAAAATTGCAGCGCAATCGGGTGTCAGCAAGTGATTCAAAATTGATTACAAGTTTTGAACCGGAAAGACAAGACAGAATGAAGGATGAATAGAGTAAGTTAAATGAAAAGATCTTGGGTTTCCAATTCCTGAAGCATCCTATTTCGTTTTACTTGACTCTCATTTGCTTTTAGGTAACCCCTTCCAGAGCTTCAGTAGTGTAACGTGGTTTTAATTGACTCTCATTTGCTATATGGTAACCCCTTCCGGAGATCCAGTAGTGTAACGTGGTTTGGTCGGCGTCACGACGGACGTTACTATGACGCTTTCGGCTACTAGTTCTTGATCAATCCCTCTACCCAGGGCTGACTCCAAGATTTCAATAGCTGCTTCGAGCGCCAGTTATTGTATAGTGATATGCTCCACTTTCCCAGTCTAGAGCAAGGTGTGAGGCCAAGGGCAGCGTCAGATGGAGATACGGTATCCCAGGGGTCAGTTCTTAAGACTCGAATGATCTTTGCCTCCTGGCGACAGGCTTTGATTGTGGTCAGGGTGTTGCAAGGATACCGGCTGCTAACGAATACTCTGAATTTACCTCCGAACGGAAACTCTAATGGTGCTAGTATACAACAAACTCTATTGACTCAACTTCTGGACTATTACAATGCAATACAACTGATTGGTTATGGATGTGAAAGGTTTTTGAAGAAGACTGCGGGTTCGAGAGATTTATCGGTACGGTTTGATTTAGGAATGCGACACGGCCTTTAGAAAAGAATGTGAGACGGCGTTTCGAATAGCATAGAATCGATGGAAAAGTCGTGTTTCAATCAAGGTGGTTTATACGGAATTTATTTAGCTTCTTAGCCACTATACGGTTATTCTCAGTACTCTGAAGTCTGAACCGTATCTGTGATCGGCTTGTGGATGTGCTTTGCAATTAGTCGGCTAGTCCCATGAATCTGTACACTACAAATGTCTGGGTACTATATAGAGTTCACGGAATGCGGTTCTTATACCGACCTTACAAAATAGAGGCTCTCCCAATTACAACGGTTGGAGGTGTTTTCGGCCAACAAGTCAGGTCTCTGCCTTAGGAATACAAAGTCAAGCTATATTTTCCTTAGAAACGAAGCCTGCTTCCCGCCAGTTACAGATCTCTCTGTTCCTTAGGGAGTCTAGTTTCGCTCAGCGGTTTTGAAAACAATGGGATACAAATATAACTTTCGAACATCGATTTACCAACCTTTTCCACAACGGGAACATATATCGCGATTAGGAACATATTCGTCCAACAAGTCAGATCTCTGCCTTTGGTTTTTGCCGGTTACAGATTTCTCTGTGCCTCAAGGTGCGTATTCACTAGAGCATTCTATCCGTATGAGCACCAATTGAGCACATGACATGCTCGGTTCAAGCTCTGGCTGCGTAGTGTCTCCTGACACATGAGCACCGTATGAGCATTAATCCGCTGTCAATCGCGTACAAATATTCATACTCATCAATATCCGAATTAAATTCGAAATCTCTCTAATAACCATAAACAGAACGTCTAGCACACTTTCACCGTCCACAGTGAGCACGAAAAAATAAACAAAAAACGGATCGCCTCGAGCACCGCACGCGCATTGTGTTCGTGCTTAAATCAGCGTTCACACTGTCCGAGCATTCGCTCGTTCGATGCTCATTCGGTGCTCATGCGGAAGGAATGCTCTAGTGTATACGCACCTTTAGAGAGATTGGTAACGCACAGCGATTGTTGAAAACTACGAATGAAGTTGAAAAATCTAGTCTGATTGACGGCGCGAATTTATTAAACGGAATCGGTCACAGATATCTACACAATGGGTGGTATGAATAAAACCTAGCAAAAGCTTTCAAGAAATCTAAGTAAAAGCAATTGCTTATGGTTAATTCATTAGACACATTACACTAAACCTTACCATTCCGGATTGAAACACTAGAGCGTATAATTTCTATCGGTTTTTGCGGTACAATGGTCACTAGGAATCGGAAGAATTACATATCGAAGCGGTACCAACGGATATTCATTCAGATACTAACGGCAGCACAATGAGATTAATTACTCAAATACGGATGCCACAGAAGCAATACAGCTAAAGAGCAATCAGCGCAAGAGAGTGATCTAGCGTGTCGCTTATATATTTATAGAAGAAACGCGTAGCCTTCGTAGTGACCCGTAGCAAATCGAATGAAAAACTCTAAAAAAAATCTGTGCCAGCTTTGAACAACATCAGTGCCTATCGACATGAACTCGAAAGCTATACAGGGTGTATCTAACCTCTTGCACTCCCGTAAAAGACGGATGTATAATGTAATTTTCTAACGAATGGCAGGTGTGAAAAGTTCGAAAAAAAATTTTGTTGAAAAATTCATCGAAATTTTGGGACCCGCTGTCCGCCGAACGTCAGCTGTGTGATTTCGAATAGCGGTTTCCAACGAAATTTAAAATTTCCGCAATTTTTTTTCGAATTTTTCACACCTACCATTCTTTATAAAGTGCATTATACACTCGTCCTTCACGGGAGTGCAAGAGGTTAGACTAAACAACGTATAAAAGTTAAAATTCCTTAGAGTTATAAAAACAGCATCGACGTGTTAAATGTCTCGAAATGAAATCAAAACATGCTATCAGCCAGCGATCCCTTCAGAAAACATTTTGTCATTGAAATACAAGTATCGTGAAGAAGAACAATAGTAAGAATAATTCGAAAAGTCTAACGAAGCAAACTTATGACGACATTTAATAATTGTAACAGTAATCGATCTCAACACTCTTTATAGTTATGTATTGCATGCGCCCCATGTTTTTCGTTTCCAATCTTACAAGTATTTTAATAGCTATCAAAAGTTGTCAAGTATGAATTTTAAGAATAATTTAGAAAAAGTAGGAAATCAGTGTGTTTTTATCTTACATAAGGATCAGAGAAATTATTTTATACTTTTCAATCCGTTATAAAAACAAGGTACATTAAAACATTTATTTATTTCATTGTTATTTTCTACTTTTTAGGGTTATGTGAATGAAATTTTAGAATTGATTTTAAATACCTACTTTGATGGAGTCATTATCGAGACATGCGATAAATATCAGATTTATTACAGTCTTTTTTTCTTCTATATTTTTGGACGATATTCGTTTCAGTGGGAGCCGAAAACTCTGACGAAAATCGTCCTAGTATGATGGTCGAGGAGGACTACATCAGGTTTATTTGCATGATTGTATGTCATGATAACATTATTATTATCATTATTATTAAATTAATGTTGTGAAATTCTTGTATTGTCGTCGGTTCTTGAAATGTATGCCCAATTTCTGATTATTCCGAGGATTGGTAGAGAGTGAAAGTTGAATTTGAAATTCTCATTATTATTTTTTTTTATCATCATTATTACGTCAAGATTGTGAAAGTCTGGTAATGCCGTCTTTCTTAGAAATGTGTGTCAAATTTCAGATTATTCGGATATTTGGAAGTGGGTGAAAATAGAATTTGAAAATTCACATCATTATTATTATTATTATTATTAGTGAAAACGCGTTTTTTTTTCAGTGAAGACGCCTATATATGGATGAACTTATAAAGCAAAACCTTATATAAAAACAAAATTTTATCCAAATCGTTGAATGGTTTTCGAGATCTAAAAATTCACATTATTATTATTATTATTATAAGTAAAATCGCATGTTTTCAGGAATTACGACTATATAGATTTACTCAAGAAGCAAATCTTCATATAAATTGAAAATTAGATCCAAATCGTTAAAGCCTTTTACGAAATCCAAAAATTCACATCAATATTATTATTATTATCCATGCCTTGTCAGAAACTTGGACGATAAATGAAACAAATTTTGACGAAGTCGAAATCCTCTTCTCATCACACTATTTGAGGCAAACATCTGTCAGAAATCAACTACTTTCCCCTTCGAACATTGAGTTACATCTGACATTCATTTCTGCAAGGTTCTTCCATAACACAATTGCAAGTGATAATTGCAATCAAGCATTGAATATTAACCCCCATTGGTTGCGAATGAACACCTGCAAAGTTGAAAATTTGAGGCAAATATCTGTCAGAAAACAACCACTTCCAACGAGCATTGAATTACGTCTGACATCCATTTTGTACTTGGATTTTATTGCTCTAGGCGAATACTTTGAAACAAATATCAATAAAAGCATTTTTTCTGATAATTTATTTTTTCATATCATTAAAGGAAAAAAACAGTATTAACCTCGTACATAAAAGTATTCACTATTTTTTTTAATGAACCAATTGATAGTTTGCTGAGGTAATTCGTTCAGGTTTTGTACAACGTTCATCAAAACCAAGACTGGTGCTCCTAGACCTTGGGAACTATTTGATAATTCATCGACTGATCGACTGGACTATAATGTCTCAAAGTCAGACACGCAATGTCGTGAATGGAGACGTGCAATGGGTAATAATAAGACTCGTACAAGTCGTACACCTAACTATTAAATATAAATTATAGTGCGTGTACAAAACACACTTAATTGAAAACGGTGAAATGAAAATGAATAAGATATATCTGCGAAATGAACTGGGTTATGAAATAATTCATGAATAAAGAGTATATTAATTGAAATCTTCAATCTGGTTAAGTTAAATTGATGAATGTACATATTAAAGTTTAAATGTTTTTGCCAAACTCGTTAAGGTACGAAATATTGAAAAACATATTATTATTTTCTTTTTTACAGAAATATCAGAATGTTGAGAAATGCCTCTAGATAAATGAATCATCTTGCTGGAAGCTAAATCAGACCTGTATACGCTTTACGCTCTTCAAGCAAAGACATCACCTTCTTCACAGGAGGGGCTATCTTCTACACCATTAACGATGGTATTTGCCTGATTTGTTAGCCCCTGTTATTATTCCCTTAAGGATGCGTATAGTATGCTTGGCGATCTCTGCCTGAAAGCCATGTCATCCCTTACTTGCTAAGGCCACAATGTCTTTGGAGTATCTGAATTTAGCATTATTTCCCCAATATTGAGGTCACTGGATGCCAGGAGCGCTGTACAATGCTATGCCTAGAACTAGTAGCTGGTCGCTGATTCTTTCTAAACACTCCACTCACTTCCTATATTGATATAATCTCAGGCAAGTAAGATGATTTTCACTTTCGCGGTTGCATCCATATGTGCTGCAGACTGATTAATCCAACCATGGACCTCCCCGGTGATATTGATTTCCAAAAAGAAAAGGTATACAAGGTTATGCCTAGATTAAAGGAAGCTCTATTACATCGAAAAGAAGGACAGCTATCCTTCTCAACAGTCTCTTAACCAGATGCCTTACCAGGCTTAGGGTGCATGATAATCAACACCGCAAACACAGACACGTGATATAAAAATAACTGGACCCATTCCAGGAACTCTTGGATGAACCAGTTCAATAATAAACCAAATTCGAATCTACAACGCCCAGTACCTGAATCCATTTTTTTCTTTTATCCTTTTCTGGGATTACTCCAAGCATAGAACCCCATAAACTATGAGATCTTAGTTATCTAAATCGAACGAAAATCTAATCCACGCATATGCTGCAGTAGGAATGGTTATCTTAGTTTCCTCCGTGATTCTTGTTGAAGTACGAGTTGTCCAAAGTCAGATTAGACTCACAAGTGTGAGACTTCAGAGCGTACAGTGATGATTGGCTATCAGACAATATAAGTATCGATATTTTCCTTCTGGGTACCACTTTCAAAGCACTTATGTGCGTATATCTCTATATCAGGTACCCCTGCTTGAAAGATGGTTGGGGTAACACCAAGTGGTTTTGAGATTTGAAACTTGACCCTTTTGGATCAATCAGTGTACCATACTGATAGACCGGCAGCTAGCGACATGTTCAGCTGTCGTATAAACGAATGTCTGCTATTGATACAGGCATTTTGTTAATTTAAAAAAAAAACTTCAATGCCCTGTATCTCAAAAAAATAGCAACTTCAGAAATATGTTCATAGGAACTTTTTTCTCAAAACGACCCAACAAATCACCCTCTGTAGTTTCGTACCACAGTTAAGAAACACGAGTGCAGCACATAAAAAATTTAGGTGCTTAGTAGCACTAGTGGCGATTGGAAATGTGTGCTATTCATCACCTTTTACATCAACAAAATGCCTGTATCAATGGCAGATATTCGTGAATACGACTCCAGAACAGTTGAGCTCTGTTCTCTTAGCAAATTTGGTGGCTGTTTGTGACCGCTTCAAAATGCAGTTTGATCAGATTTCCTGTTTTTAATTTTACTGTCAGCCCAGACGAGAAAGCCGCTACAATTTCTGCAGCTTGACTTGTGCCACAGTTTCTTGCAACTTTGACCACCATATGATAATCGTTTGGTATGACCAGAAGATCATTTTTTGTTTCAAACCCCATGTCATACCACAGTCTCTGCGGCATGGCCAGCTTCCCGCTATACCACTGGAAAGAATGTGATTGATTTGGCTGTTCCAATGTAGTTTTTGGTTGATTATAATGTCCAGATATTAAAGAGTTGGGTCTTTGAGTTCGTACTTTCTTCTCATAGTGAATGTAACAAGCACTGTTTTTCTAGGATAGACATTTTTCATTGTGTTAAGGACTACTTGTATGCCGTTGAAAATTACTCATGGCTGCCCGAGATGGTGACGACCAGGTCATCAACGTACCCTTGAGCCGGGAAACCATATTCGTGTAGCTTCACTATCAGGTTGTCGACGACCAGTGACCACAGCACGAACGATAGAACCCCCCGAATACGTTACTATTTTGATTGAGTGAATATAGTTATTCGCAAGAATTGCTGGGTGTTTCGCTAATCAATCAATTCATTCCTCAGAGGTCAGGTGTATTAAACTGTATATCATAGTACTTAGTGTATCAAGGTGTGCATTGTAACAATGCATCGTTGGGATGGTCATATATAAATCAATACAATATTTTAAAAACTTCTGGTCTGGCGACTAGATGTTAGTCTCCAGAATGGTTGAAAAGTTGATATTTCGCTGACTATACAGTGCTAATCTAAAGTCCGTTTCCCCCTGCTAATTTTTGAATCACCTGGTATATTGCAACGAGATTTGAAAAGGCTCGAATAGGAGATAAAAACCTACTTATTCATGAGAAAATTCCAGCTAAAAGTTTCAAAATGGCAGTTGAGCGCCACCTTCAATAATATTTTTAAATAGAACACCCGGCATATCATTGCATGATCGGTTGGGGCCGATCATAAGGAATCCAACAACACCAAGTTTGATGATTTTTTCTCCAAAGACTATGGAGATATCGCCTATCATTTTCTCCATAAGCCGAATGAGTATGAGAGAGAATTTATTGACCCTCCAGGAAAAGTTTCTCTCTCCCACTCATTCGGCTTATGGAGAAAGTAATAGGTGATATCTCCATAGTCTTTGGAGATAATAGCATCAATCTTGGTGTTGTTGGATTCCTTATGATCGTCCCTAACCGATCATGCAATGATATACCGGGTGTTCTATTTAAAAAAATTATTGAGGATTGCGCCCAGCTGTCATTTTGAAACTTTTAGCTGGAATTTTCTCATGAAAAAGTAGGTTTTTATCTCATATTTGATACTTCCAAATTTCGTTGCGATATACCAGGTGGTTCAAAAATTAGTAGGGGGGGAACGGACTTTAGACTATAGCACTGTATATATGTCCATAATAATTATTATCAGTTTGATTTATAATTAATAACTTAATAATAATTTAACTATATCCCTTATTTCAGTAAGAAAGCAAAATCTCTTTGTGTGAAGCAGGTTTCAGTGCATTTGAAATCCACAATGTATATGATGAACCTCTGCTGTTGGTCCCCATTTTTTCCAGAACAGTCAGGAATTAGAAATATTTCCTAGTCAAACCATAATTCAGGTGTTACAACGACTTGTTTCAATCAACCACTTCAAGCAAAAACCGAATGGATCCATCTAGAAGATTTCACTGGCAGAATGGTTTGGTCGGAGATTTTGCTTACCAGTCACCTATGAATAGCGTTTTAAATGCACTATTTATGACAGTATTTCAGAGACGATATATTAACCAACAATAATAATTAAACCCAATTATTCTTAGTGATGAAACATTTTTTGTTCAAACAACTGTAATGTTCTGAAAGGGTTTTGTCTTTTTCTCCTTATGATTTCATGAAGACTTTGTTGGGCCCAACTAGTTTTTTGTCAGGACAATAAGCTAGTTCCGAATGTTTAAGATAACTTCCTATTACACTTCGTGAGCAGGGGAAGAATATAAATTTATTATTAGTTTAAATTAACATATTGAAACTAACAAGAACAAAGTAAAAATTAACTAACAAGAACAAAGTAAAAACATCAAAATGATTGATCGGCGCTCCGGGGCGGCTTAAATGATATTGGTGGCGCATTCGCTTTCAGAGCTGCAGGGAAACCCGAAAAAACTAATTTTAGCGTAAAGCAGATTTTGACAAATCATCGGGCCTCTTCAGAAGTTTTTAACAAATAACTCCCAACCCTTCAGATGATGTAGTGTTGCAGGTTTTTCCTGGGATTCCTGCAACTGTGAAAGCGAATGCGCCATCAAAATCATTTAAGCCGACCCGGAGCGCCGATTTTTTATTTTTAAGTTTTTACTCTGTTATTGTTGTTTTCGATGATTTCATAATATTCATACGATAATACTGATCTACAAGTTTGCGATCACTTCAGTAATTAAAAAATGGAAGAAATGTTTTTGTTTCGTGGTTGGGTAAGATCACAAATTTTATTATTGGTTTCGATTCGAAATAACTTCTCTGAATAAACTTTTTCGATAATGTCATAAATAAGGGTAGTAAAATTCCTATTTTTTGTTTTTCCCTGTATACCATTTGGAAATTTAAAATTTTGGCAACTTATATGCAGGATATCTGCAATGTACCAATTTTTATCTGGAATTACATTTTCTGACTAATATTCACTCGAATTTACTACAATTATTATTATTATTCACCTACCTAAAGGATTATGTAGAAAGTCATCTACTCGTGAATTTCTAATCAAAGGACAATTGATTCCAAAAACAAGTCTCACCTTCTGTTAGACATAAATTCTTGTAACTTAACGATCATTCACTCAACGTCATGTAACCTTCTACCACATTAATTTGGCTATAAATCATAGTCGATAAACAAGATTAACAACTATGAATTGATGAAGTTTTGTCGTAAAAAGCATGGGTGAAGCATTTATTGCCTATACGAGTTAATACTATTTGATACGCATATAGGAAACAGGGACGGTATTCAATAAGTTTTCGATACAAATCAATGCTCATACCCCTGATGCACAAAACTAGTAATTTTTTAAAGTACTTTTACTCATTAAGCCGCGTATTCACTGGAGCATTTGTTCCGCATGAGCACCGAATGAGCACCAAACGAGCACCGAACGACCGAACGTTCGGAAAATATGGACAATATGAAATCAGCGTTCACACTGTCCGAGATTTCGCTCGTTCAGTGGTCATTCGATCCTTATGCGAAACGCTCGGGGGTAATACCACGAGTAGTCGCAATACTATCGATAATTCTGTCAGAAATCAACGAGATCAAATTGCTTGGTAACACCACGAGTCCCGTAGGGACGAGTCGTATTTATTGAGATAATTTCACGAACCAACCAAGTTATTATTCGAAATTTGATCGAGTAAACAAAATGAATTCTTCAATAGTTGCAACTAATGAATAATAAACATTAAGTATGTCAACCTGACATTTATGTCATATTAGATTACAAGATGTATCATTGCTGTTTATATTTGTGGTTGACTTGACGACGTGGTCTTTCCGGATCGGAAAGAAAGGAAGCGAAAGGAAGCGTGTACTTTCGCGAAATCCCATTCTGATTGGTCCTCATATCGCAGGAGACGCGACTTTCATATAGTGAGTGAAATTGTCTAGAGAGTACGCGGCTTTAAGGCGGGCACTATATTGAGCCGATCTTTGTAATGTAATGCTCAAGGCGAGCATTACATTACTGAATGATATACTAAATTTTATTATGATTCCATGTGCAAAATATATTTTTTTGGCTTTCTATTTGCATTTAAAAATAATTTTTTAGGTTTACTTATTTCCTTTTTTTTTCTTACAGTATTGGAATTATCTCTCCGATTAGGTGCGCCAGGTGACCAGAGAGGTTGGTTCTCGGCCGTACCCTACCTTATCACAGGCCAAGCTACAAGAACTATTCGACTGTTTCGGCACCTATTTTCGGTTGGGTCCGAGCTCTACGACCAACATTTTTTTCGTAATTTTCCACGTCCGAAACAGTCGGACATTTTTTCGAATTTTTACGCGTTCCATATCTGGCTGTACCATGTTTTTCACTATTATTGTGGATTTTTCCGATTTTAATTTTGCAAGTTTCCACAATTTTTTTTAGTAATATATGAACAACAAAGAACTTTTTAAAAATTCAAATAATTTCCTAAAGCTTGAAGTGTGAAATGTCACTACACATTTGAAAGTCACTGACAATTAGTCATAGTTTTCAGTTCAATATTTGACGAATTGAAGTTTGTTTTTGAACACATTTTTCACGTTCATTTTTTTCAAAGTAATAACAGGTGATAACAATTGTGATTTTTTATCATTTTCCATACTTGTACTTGTTCATTCAATTAAACATTTCGTCGAAATGATTCTTGGAAAATTTCGTACAATATTTTTATTCGGCGCAGTATCAGATGTTCCACTATAAATTGCCAATGTTTGTTAACTAACAAACTAACAGTGAAAGCGTTGTTCGTAAGAAGCGAGTTCCGCTCTCTCTAGTGCCACTTCCTGCTGTCGACCTTTATAATCACCACATTGCAATGGGTCGTAACTTATCAACTTAATGACGTCACGTATTGTACTCCGTTCGCATAGTTCCATTTGTTTAAAGACTGTACAAGGTGATTCTCTACCGCATTCTACACGGTGATGCTATACAGGGCCCTGCAACTTCGCTTCGGTGGTCCATAGCTTCTTAACGACGCGAATTGATTTTTTTTTTGAATGCAGACATGTTTCCTTCTTGGGAGAGTATATTTGGAAAATATTCCGAAGTAAACAGGATGACCCAGAAAAGAGCACCAATCCAAAGTTATGTATTTTGTAATGAAACACCCTATATTTCATCACATGGTTGAATAGAGATTACTTGGATCATTCAAAGAATATAGGGTATGTATGTTTGTCAACGTTATTTCCGAAGATATATATATTTTTTTCATGTTGAAATTGTTTATTCCGTTTACAAGCTGTCGTCCCCTTACGAACGGCAGCCCTCAAAAGTCGAAACTTGTGCGAGCCAATGATTAACGAGGTCTTACCTTTTAACGTGCGATTCCTAGTACTTTTTCGGGCCATCAGATAAAAATCTGTAGTCGCTAGGATTTGAACCTAGCCGACCAGCAGTCAATCGTTTTGAACGCGAGTGTCAACCACTGAGCCACCTACCTGACCGTACATTGATATTGATTGAAAAAATCTGATTGCCTTTTTATTACCTAAATTGAATTCGTGGGTTTCCATTAAAAAAAAACAAGATATTTTTACATTTGGGTTTCGATCCATTCGGGACATAAAAAGTAAGTAATGAAATTTCAACTGTGTGTCATGTTATAAAAACTAGACTAGATTGGAGTCATTTCGCGTTTCATCAAGTTTTAGAATAATCCTTTGACGCGGAGTTACAAAGTATTGAATAACTCATTTTTTGAAGTAATATCCATATATCTCCGGAAATAACGTTGATAAACATACATAACCCTATATTTTTAATGGTCCCGTTAATCTCGATTCAACCAAGTGATGAAATATGGGGTCTTCTTTAAAAAAATATATAACTTTGATTTGGTGTTCTTTTCTGGGTCATCCTGTATACTATGGAATATTTTCCAGAGATACTCTCCCAAGAACGGACCATGCTTGCATTAGAAAGACATTTTTAAATTGCGCCGTTTAGAAGCTGTGGTCCACCTTAGCGCAGTTGCAGGACCCTGTATAGTGGAAACAAAATGGTCATCGAGGTCATCGGGGAAAAACTGATTCATAGAAAACAATATAATATTAATATTTGTTAATATTTGTGTGGAACTGTCCCACTTGAATATATTTCATATTGATTGTATTTTTCTTATCCTAGGTGAGGTGGCACGCATGTATAATGTTAGTCTGTTTCATACAAAGCCATTGCCAATAGTGTTTATTAATGCCACTGGACACTACTGATTAATTTCAGTATCTGAACCCTTGTTTCTCTATCTGAAGTCAGTAATAACCAGTTATACATTCCAGTCAGTACCTAAGATCAGATAATACGAATATGATAGGCATATCAAAACTATTTTTGACCCCATTATTCCAATTGTATAAGGGGGAGGGGGCGTAATGGGGGTGATGATCGAAGAGAATTCAGTATTCCAACAATTCCGGGAATCGCTAATGCCTTTTTTCTCGAATCCACAATTCATATCATTTGATAGCTGAAAAAATGAAGACTTCAACTCCGCCCCCCAGTGAGTAGTTTGACAATTTCAAAGTTGGCTGAAATAGCAAATCAAGTATCAACGGACGGTAATCAAAAGCAAGTCAAGTTACCCACAATCGTAAATGACACATTGAAAGGACACAGTAATTTTTTCACATGGTAACAAAGAGTTCAAAGAGACATTTGGGCTTTAGGAAGATCTCAGTATTTGCAATATTCCTTAAAAGGCGAAAATTGTACTTTTTCAAGTGAGCAGAAGAGAATGTATGATGCCCAGGTAATTGTAATTTGAAAGCAACTCTTCAAAAATGGTCCTTGAACTGTAATTATCAATGAATCGTCTGCTACAGCAAATTCAGTTCATTTATGGGATTTTATACAACAGTTGCTACACTTCCAAAAGAAATTAGGACATTTGAATTTGTTAGAAAAATATTTCTTAATGTTATATGTTATATGTTATATGTGAATAATTAATATGTTAACAGTTTAGAAAACAGTAAGTACAATAATTGTATCGACTCATTAAACATTGTGTGTTCAGATTGTAATGAAAATGTATAGTTGAATTTGAATTCTGAAAATATGTCATAACTGCATGCTCAATTTGCCTCAATTTTCCTAGTGGTAAAAATTTGATAACTGCTAGTTTTGTTTTTTGTATACAGTGTGGTGAAAGTAGTACTAATTTTTGTGATTCTTGTATAGAAAGCAGAGCAGAGAGAAACTCTAGCGAACCTCCGTCGAGAAAGGAAAAGTTTTCAAGTTAATCCAATAGCTCTTTTTCAAAGAAAGAAAAACCCAAGAATATGTCTGTTGGTTCCCCATATACAGATGATCAGTTGGAGAAAATGAAAAAGATGATAGCTAGCGAAAAGAAAGCAGCACGATGTAACAAATGTGGTCTCATTTTTCATAAAGCAATTGCTTGTACAAATGTTGGCCGATTCTGTTTTTTTTTTTAAATCTGACTACACCATTCGCACCATTTTCAAACGGTTCATAAGTAAATAACGTTGAAATGCGTCAATCAATAAAAAAGTTATAAGGAAATGAAATTTGAAAAATATGCCGTTTAATCAATCCACCAATTAAATTTCAGAACTTTTATCAAAATTCGGAAAACACTACTGTATTAAGGAGGTTTCGATATATCACCAGTCAAAATTTCATCGAAATCTGTTCATAAATATAAAAATTATAAGATAATAAAATTTGAAAAATATATTAATGGATTTTCAGGAAAATGTCATTTTATTTCATAATATTTATTTATAGATTTCAATGAAATTATAGTCAGTGATATTTCGAGACACCCTCAATCCAGTGGTGTAGTCAAAGTTTTGATTGAAGTTCTGAAACTGAATTGGTGGGTTAATTAAACGGGATAATTTTCAAATTTCATTCCCTTATAAATTTTTTATTCATTGACGCATTTTAACGTAAATGAACCATTTGAAAATGTCGCTGGATGGTGTAGTCAGATTTTTTCTGAAAAAATCGCTAATAATTTTTCTAGATCTTTGACCTTGAAAAATAAAATTATTTGGCCCTAGAAATGGAGATTTATTAATGATGATTCCTAGTAGAATTTTTGGATGTCTACCTCACGAAACAAAAATCAATCCAATCGGTTGAAAAATGTAAGTTTTATAAGGGTGCTTCCATCTTAATTGGGTCACACTGTATAATATATTGAACTCTGAAGTCATATTTTTCTTTTTTCTGATCAATACTCACCATATTTACTTCTCTCCCCATTCTCATGACTTTGCATACCATGTGAACGAAGTTATTACAATATTATATAAATATTATTTGGGACCATTGGTATGTGGATGGTGGTATTGGAAGACGTAGAAAACCACGAATAATACTGCATAATTACGTCAATTTCACGCAATGCGCGTTTTTCCAACAAAGTTAGCATCATCACGGGTTGTGAGGTTCACTAAATTAGAAAGCTTGGAATGAAATTGATGGAATTTTGAGTAGTTCTCTACATCTTTGAAGATGACTTTTTGTCCAATGTTTTTTCTTAATTCCACGAAATTTTTAGTTCCATTGTCTCTAGAAATCCATTTTCCAAAACAAAAGGCATTGGATTTCCAGAGGTTCATGACTGAGAAATATCATGAGTATAATCATAAACTATTTACATTGTTACCGTTACGTTAGTGTTATCGTATATGCCTCATTTTAAATGTTTTATGACACTTGACAATGACTTGGGAATCTTTCATAAATCACTACTCCCATTATATTAGTTATATTGTTTCTGTAAATCTTACTCAAGGATCAATATTCGATTGAGATACGAAAACAACATTTTAAGAAAAATTGTATATTGAACAACTATATTATTGTGTTCATTAACAAACTGTCAAATTGAAAAACAGGAGAACAGAAACAAAGCCCATCACCGTCCCTATCCCAAGTTTCATATTCACCAAAATCATTCTGAAATTCATTCACAAAATCTAATTGAACATGGCCTTCTGTGACCCTGTCTTTGACAGCACATGCGAGCGCGTGCGCACACTCTTATCGTATCGATCGTCAGTTGTTTGTTTCCGTAGTCGACCAAGTCAAAACTGTGATTGACTCTATAATTAACTATCATGATGCTAAGCTCGTTTTTAACCGCTACTGATCTTTTTTTCACTATAATACCCAGTCACACAATGAGATACACTCCAAGTTCTTTAGAAAGTTTACTTGATAGTGTTGAAATGAACCATTAAAGACGAACATAACCGAATCTAGAAGAGCTTTCATGGTTATGACTTGTTTGAGCGAGTGTAGCATTATTTGAACATTCTAAACGCGTCATTTTGAGCGCTCGACCCATCGCATTGAAAACTTTGTGTGAGGGTTTATTTTTAGTGTTTTTTGTACAGAGTTATTTCGGTTCTTCGTCGGAGTGAATCGGGCTTTCAGCAGCATTAGATTTATTGGAGGCCATGTACTTTTACTTTATTGTATTTAAATTTAGACGGGTTATTTCTGGTTAGAGTTTGGTAAATACCAATTTCATACAGGGTCGCACAAAATTGACGTCCTATAAAATATTTTTTAAAGTAAAAACGCGATAAGTAATGATATATACCTTCAGGCAATGGAATAATAACTATTTTTATGAATCTATTTTTGGATTTTAGTTCTCATATGGTGTACGAAGTACTTTCAAGTGAATACAAAAAATTGTTCAACTGAAACTGGTGCATTACGTCAAATATATATAAGATTCAAAGTCAAAGCCGTTGTTTGCAAGAAATAGGATGGGAATTTGAAAAATATTATAATTAACAAAAGTAATACAGATAATAATTCTTTACACTATTCCATATAAAATGGATATAGTGATGGATAATATAGGAAAATATAAATAGAAATGTTATTGGGTACAACCCTCAAATGGAAATGTAACCGTAGATATGTGTTTCGTACTCATCAGTACGGTAAAATCAGGTGCAAAAGATATGCACACTGGGATGTAAAATCGGAAATGGAAAGTGACATAACAGGAAGTCAACCGCACATTTGTGGCATTTGGCTAGGAGACCTCGTATGTCACAAGGCAACAACTGTTGGTATCCTTGAAAAAGAAATCTTCCTGAGTTATTGACATAAGTAGACCTATAAAGTTATTAAGGTTTAGCCACTATGATTCTGCATGTAAACTATATGGGATTTTCATATTCTAACCTATGGTCCTCAATTAAGCAAAAATTCAAGAAATCATTTATTTCCTACTTTATGGTCCTCAATCAAGCAAAAATCAAAGAAATTATTCATTTCTGAATATTGAACAAAAATTAAGTAAGGCTTTTTAACACTATTCAAATTTTAAAAATTGTATACTACCTACCTACCCACTTTTTTCTTGACGTTTGCAGAATTTTTTTTTTTTGCATCTTGTGAGCGAAATACTTTGTTGATCACTACTAATTTTTAACTCAGCTGCGCCTTGTTAAAAAAAATCTGTTCTCGATCACCAAAGTATTATTTGGCGCACTAGATACAAAAATAACTATTCACGGTTTGAAAACAAAGAAATCGAAATCTCTGAAATTTCACATTCCTCAGGTGGGATGAGTATTAATTGATATGTATCTTCTCTTGTGTATGATTGAGATATAACACAAAGAGTGTTTTAATTATGGTGTTTTTCCGATGGTGTTCAGGAATTTTTTTTCAATCCATCATCTTTAATAGGCAATAAAACCGACGAATTCAGACACTTCATAAAAAAAAATTTATGTAGTCTGTGAATCTGATTTGCCTTCTGTGAAGAAATAGTACCGTATCGCATATTATTAACCAGGTTCATTCCAAAGTGAGAGTAAAGTGAGATGTAAATAAAGATAAACAGAAAACAAATAAACACGATTATCTGAAACATATTTTCTCGGCTATGTTGAATGAAAGAAGTGTCCTGGTCTTGGGTGAACGACCACCCGGTATGCGGCGGGACACTTAGGCCGTGCGTGTGCTTGTACTTCAAATATGGCAGGCCTAGTGAGACGTGAAAAGAGTCCCTTCCTTTCGTGAATACTAGGTAGGGGAGAAATAAAGGAAATTACTGAATGCGGATTGTATCCTCGAAACAAACCCAGATGTCGCCAGCTTCCAGTATTAGGAGCAGAATTAGTTATTATATTATATCTATTTATTTACATAAAACCAGCCATATTTGCACATCCGCAATGTTTCGAAGGATGCGACTAACAGAAAATTACAAAAAGGTAATTCTTTGCCTGTCTCATGAAAAACAACTGAGGATGCTTGGGCATTTTGGTTTTTGTAGAATTCTCTACATAGATATTTTAGTAGATTTTTTGGGTTGAAATAATTCAAACAAAAAAAAAATTAATGTTAAGTAAAAATGACCACATGATACTTCATCTCAATCTAGTCAAAATAGTGTCCGAGGGTGCCTGTCTCAGGAAAAAAATACCGTAGGTTTTTCTCAATTTTTCTATGTGTTTCTTGCGGTGCTGAACCCTAATTGCTACTTTCCACGGATATGGCTTCATATCGAAAATAGCAAAAACTTCAGCATTTTCGTCCTTTTTTAAGTTTTTTGCTAAAAAGTCATTAAACCACGCATTTTTCGAGGTAGACTATATCATATAAAATTAAAAGTACCTACTCTAAATTTTCTACCGCAAACACTTTTCAAACGCAATTTTTGTCGGGCGGGTCGGTCCCAGAGCACGATGAAAAGAGGAAAGAGGCCAGTTGTTGTCTTGTAATATTTTTGCTTGTAACTGGAAAACTATGCTCATCATCTTGAGTACTGAGAAAATTACATTGAATTTTCTACATTGTGCAATTTGTAGGAAATTCAATGAACACGCACTTTGGCCAAATCGTGTAACCGCTGGAGATCTTTGAAATTTTATGCAATAGCCATGATAGCCCTTCACCCAAAATTCATTAGAGACATATAATTATCAGTATTCACTTATTAAGAACTATTTATTTGGTCTTCATAATTACTATCATAAGTATTATTGATAACATCAACTATATTTTACCAAGTATGTTTGGGTATTCAGACACAAAATACTTTACTCTAAAGGCCCTGGGGAATGCACGTGTTAGAGAAGCTGATAATTTAATCAAATCAATAGGTAGTATAGAGATGTGGAGATTTCAAATATGTGCAACAATGAAAATAACCATGTTCTTTCGAGTGGTGTCATCCACTTCGTTCAAATCCTGGTCATCATAAGCGAAATAGTTTTTCATATTGCTGCAATTTCCTTAGCAGTTTTGGCAAAGCCGGTAGCAGTATGGGTCAGCCTTCTTAAATTCACAATGCTATTTGCAGTTCATCTTGCATTAATACACATTAATAAAATTTCACTGGGTGTTTATGCCGAATGTGTACAGTTGTGTTCATAAAAAGTCGCACTAATTGACTGAAAATACAATGCTCATTTTGTTAAAGAATGCTGTTTCACGAGACTAACGTTTGTCTTTCAGCCGCAGATGATTCCACAACAACAGAGCTTATATTTATTTCAGGACATCTTTTTCAAATTACACTTTTCACCAAATACTGAATATTGAATAATAACTCATTTGGTTGGATACCAAAACGTAAAAATAATCAAATCATTTTTCTAAAAAATCGAATAGGAAAAATATTAACTTGTCCTGGTATAGGAACAGCATTGTCAATCTTCACTGAAACGATACAGATTCATTCCTAATTAGCGATATTTAATCAGATCAGTGAACAATTTTATCTCCCATCAAAATTTCTAATTACTCTGTGAATTATAAAAAAAAACATATGGCATATGGGAACATATATGCGTGCAGGATCGTTGTAGCCTCGCTTATCTGATCAACTTTGAGATTATTGGCAAGATCGAGTGGTCCCATTTAAAACTTGAATGCATGTTGGAGCTGCAATAATAAAAATAGTACGAGCGCCAGGGACAGTAAATCGTAATGAATTGTATAGTGAATGATTTACAACTTGACAAGTATTTGAAAACTTCCTTTCTTTCAAATTTGATCTTCCATATTCGTGTTTTCAGAAATAATAAATAATTTTATTTTAAATACTGAATAACCTATTTGAAATCGTAACACCTTTCTAAAATTGTTATTTATTATCCGACTCGGAAGACTTATTTTCAATAGAGAATTAATAACTTCAGTACCATAATTTTGAAATGAAATTCAAAATCTCAAGGCCTACTTTGAATATATTTTATTACCAAAAAAATGAGAAAAATGTGTTAGCAATTTTTTTGAAAGTTTCAGACAATGATGTACTCTGAATACTTTCATTGTGGACTCCCATTATCAGGATTGTTTCTATGAGCACGACACGGACGCCTCAATCGGTTAATAACTCCGATCGCTATCAAGTGTGTACTAACCGCCGGAGTAATGAGGGGACATTTATATGTCCTAACACCAGTGTTCTTCGTTGTCTAGGAAGAACGCTGTTTTAAACAAAAATTCATAGAGTCCTTATACATAATATCAAAGTCAATAACGCTTTCAGTCAACCGAGCGTAGAAATTAAAGAAGATGCTGAAAACATGTCAATTTTAAAAGAATACAAACGATAGGGGCCCCTGGGTATTCGCACACTGAAGTATGGCCAATCAAGAAAACAGGTAGTCCTGTTCATTGTCTCAAGACATAAATTTCCGAATTTGCGAATTTCCCTTTTGTCGGCATATCCTAGCAATGAAAGCAAAGCAAATCGGGAAATTGAAATGAGGTGACGGGGAATAAATCTTTATTTGAATGCTATATTAAGTACCATATCAGCAATATCCAAGAGAGTTGTCCAAGCATAAAGGCAAGGCGGGTTGTAAAGCTGATGCCATCTGTATCAATTATTGTCTGGAACAGATGGTTGAGCCCACAAGCATTATCGATATCAATGTTTTATTTCGTCGTGATTTTTCCGTGGCTGACATATTGTCAACGCTCTGATCGCTGAGCTGTAATGTAAATATCGATCTGTGTGTGTTTTTTTTCACATCTTATATATAGTTTATAACCACTTCTGGTGAGTGATACATCCAGAAATGGGATTTGGCGTTTTTTTTCTAATTATATTTTGAACTGGACTTTTGAGTGCTTTTAGTGTTGTTTTATCAGTATTTTTTCCAGTCTTTCTACTCCAATAAGTCTTCTTCTGATGCTGAAGAAGCACCAATCAGAGAGTCTTCATTACCACAGGTGCAAAAGAAGAAACTCTGCAGATCAGAAGCATTATGGAATACCAAATATTCTTAAAGAGAATATACCACCAAGATCGATATGGAGCGCTTCAAAATCATGACAAGCATTTGTCGGTCATGCTGCAGAAATATGTTGGGGAGACCAAAACGTACGTTCGAGACTCGATTCACTTCATAGAAGAGTTATTGGATTGCAGCTTGCAGTCAAATGACATCCTAGTTAGCTTTGATATTGTTTCCTTATTTATGAATGTACCAATCTAGGAAACTCTCAGCTACATGAAGGAGGAATGTCAAACTTTTGTTTTGTTTTGTTTTGCCAAGGACAGTTTAGGTTGCCAGCTCCTACAGGAGCTGGAACTATATAGAGTTTTAAGGTCTGGTTTTCGCAGCTCCTCGTAGTCCATTAACTACTCCATAGGAGTGGAGTAAGATCGGAACGGTTGCAGCAACTTTTCTCCAATAGTTCTGAAGACCATCAGATCTGTCAGAGTTCATGCTGATTATTGCCACTTAGAGAGTTTTTAACTGTGGTTACCTCTTGGGAACAGCGATGTTCCACCTCTATACATCTCTCCGGCATCAAGATGATGTAGGATTCTTCCGTCTACGAGCTGAACATCAGCTCTGTATCCCTAGCATCGCCCTCTTTTGAGATGTGGCTGAAGTTATCTTTCAATCTCCTCCTCCGCTTATTCCTAGTGGACCATAGTGGACCAGATAAATAATGTTCAAGCATATAATATACGGCATATGTGGACACACCATCAAACATTCGTGATATTTTGACCCATTCACATACATTATTTCGAAAGGAATATGAATTTTAGAATGAAAGCTTGAGAAATTCTATACTAATATTATCAAATATACATCTTGGGATATGAAAAAAAGAAGCCATTATAACAGTAGGAACTCAATACCGTTTGGAAATTGCAACGAGATGATGTGGCAAACTCTATATTCACAAAAAAGGTATTCCGTGTCAGTTGAAAATGAATATGACATTGTCAGTATTTTGTGGAGTTGTTTAGGGACAAAAAATTAATCTCTCGATGATACCCATACGTTGTCTAGATATCTTTAAGGATTTGGTCGCTTCCGTCTATACGAAGATTATATATTGGTTACAAAAAAATCTAACATTATGTCTATTATTTTTGAAGATTTCTGGGGAATCCACATGAACCACTCGATAACTCCCATATAGACATTTAGACGTTTGAACTGTACGAAAAGGGTAACATTCCTACACAGCGAAACATAATTACATATCGGTTACAAATAAATCTGACGTGGTCTATCAGTTTTAAAGGTTTCTGGGAACACAAACCACTCGATAACGCCCATATGGAGATTAAGACGTTTCAACAGTCTCGAACGGGGTCATAACCCTTAATGCAAAACATATTATATATGGGTTGTCTATCATTTTGAAGGTTTCTGGGATTCAACATGAACCACTCGATAACCCATATATGAAGATTTGGACGTTTCAACCATCTCTAACGGGGTGAAAACCCTTCACTGCGAAATATTTTATATATCGGATAGAAATAAATCTGACGTTGTCTATCATTTCTGTAGGTTTTCTGGAGATTCAACATGAACCACTCGATAATACCCATATGAAGATTTAGACGTTTCAACCGTTGCGAACGGGGTGACAACCCTTCACTGCGAAAGATATTATATATGAGCTACAAATAAATCTAACGTCTATCATTTTTGAAAATTTCTGGGGATTCAACATGAACCACTAGATAATGCCTATATTAAGATTTAGACGTTTCTACCGACCCGAACGGGGTGACAACCGTTTATTGCGAAACATATCATATATTGGACACAAATAAATCTGACGTCTATAATTTTTTAAGGTTTTTGGGTACTCAATATTAACCACTCGATAACGTCCATAGGGAGATTTAGACTTTTCTCAGTGAAGAGTTGTCACCCCATTTGAGACGATTGATATGTCTAAATCTCCTTATAATATGTTTCGCAAAGAAGGGTTATCACCCCATTCGAGACGGTTGAAACGTCTAAATCTCCGTATGGACGGAAGCGACCGATTCCCCCGAAACCTTAAAAAATGTCAGACAACGTATGGGCACCATCGAACGATTAATTTCTAGTCCCCAAACAACTCTACAAAAGCTCATATTAATTTTCAACCGACACGGAATCCCTGTTTTGTGAATATCATCTCGTTGCGATTTCCGAACGGTATTAAGGTCCTTACTAAGATAATAAGATCAATAACGTATTTCATATCCAAAGATGTATAAGTAGTATGAATGGTATATAACTTCTCAAGCTTTCAATTTTTATAATTAATTTTTTTTCGTAATAATGTATGTGAACGGGTCATATATCACGAATATCTGATGATGTGTCGAAACATTCAACTTACATATGCCGTATGTTATGTTTGAACATTATTTGTCTGGTCCAGCAAGGATAGGCGGAGGTGCAGATGTGAAGGTCAAGCTAACTTCAGCCACAGTCTTTTGAGATGAACAGTGGTACATTTGTCGATACCAGCTACCATTCTGATAGCATGCGTGTACTCTTGCACCACCCTTAAAGACTGATGTACATTTTTTTTTTTCGGAGGCATTTTTTGAGGTCATCCGCATGTGAAATAAATGGGTAACCTCCGATTTCTGGGGTGCCGCAGTTGTATCCATGGGTGTATCTGAGTGCAACCGATAACGACAATAGTGAGATGCAGAAAAGAAGAGGGCTCAGAGAGTCTCCCTGATATATGCCCCTTACGAAGATTACCTGCTCTGTTTGGACTCTATTGACCAGTTCTTATGATCGTCCTCCAGAGCGGCATCAGTTGTCTTATCTATCTCACTATTTGAGATTCCGCAAGGAATCTGACTAAATTCAGGATAAGCTCATAAGAAGCTGACAAAAATGCCTTGATCCAGGCCATCGAAAGGTTACGCTTATACTGCACGGAGTCCTGTGTTATACATCTGTCGACCCCCCTTCTTTGACCCCCTTTGCTCATATATCCGTTCACACACCGGATCAATTGCGGAGAGTATTAGCATGTGTAAGGTACAGGTAAACATGCGTTCAATCATTTTTTCCACCAATAATGATTCAACCCATCAGGGCCAGGAGCAGCATTCTTCGAGCCTTTAAAGGCCTGTCAAACTTCTTCCGGGGTTATCGGCTTGCGCAGATCATTGTTCTCAGGCTAACGAAACCTCCTTTCCATCTGAAAACAAATAAAAGGAAGAAGAAGTATCGTTAAGGATGGAGCAACATAATACTATGCATGAGGGCCATACGGAACATCAACAGCTCAACTGAGGATTATTAACGAGATAATTCCACTCCTCAATAACTCGAATTATGAACTTCATTCTTCATTTGACTTCTGATGTCCGCTCTATATTTGTGAGCGCAACAGATTGAATACCCTGAAGGAGTCGCCAATATGACAGACAAACAAGACTTTTATCTAGGAAAAATTAAACAGTACGAAGAATTCGAACTAAGCTTCTTAGCTCTTCGTGGAAAGTCTTAGTTCTTACTAAGACTTTCCACGTTGAAAAAATAAGGAAAAGTAGTAGATCTTCCGTAGAGATATTTCAGGACAACGTCCATTATTTCTCATGACACACAGAGCGGTTGAACATAATTTCACCAAGCTAGCAATATACATGGTAGGGAACTTTAGTTGTCCTATGCTCGGATCACTAAAGAAACAGATATAGCAAACTATGCAGATAAAGTGAGGAACAGCTTGCTGAATGTGCTGAAAATCCACGAAACAACTCGTCAGAGGTTGTCCTTGGCGAGGAACAAGATGGAAAAGCTCATTATTATTTTAATGCTGATTCAGCAGAATCAAAAGAAGGTGACAAGGTTCAATATTTGCCTATTAGATATTTACAGGCCACAGAAAATACCAACAATCACTTTGACAGGATGTATATATTATTAGTAATTTTTATTTCAGATAGGCATTTTTCGAAATTGGAATGACAAAATCACAGACTAATTTCATAACAATAAAACTTTCATATCTTATATGGAATTTTGCACAATCTGTGTAACTTGGTCCAACTTGAGGATAGTTTTTATCTCGATTAATGTCGTCATTATTTTTCTAATATATATATATATATATATATATAGGAAAAGATAGGCAGAGACAACGCTTGAATGTTCATGAAGGTTCTGTAATATTCCAGTCAACCTTGGAATGAACCAGAGCCAGAAGGCTTCAGTCCGTAGAACATAAGAAAGAATAGTCTGGAATTTTCTCGGAGTTTCTGGACAGTTCTATAAAATTCGCAATTTCCTTGAAATGAACCAGAACAAACGTTCCGGATGGTTATAGACTGTATTGAAAACACGCTCAAGAGAAGTTCTCGAAAGTTTGGCCACCAGGAAGTTGGCGTGGAACATTCTTGAAGCTTCTGGAAAATTCGAGAAAATCATATGATGAATCGTAACAGAAGCTCCTGCAAATTCTAGAATGCACTGAAGATACCCAAGTGAAGTTCTATGGCTATCAGGAAGGAGGAGTGTTAATAGTGGAACTTTCTGAAAATTTCTTGAATGTTAGCAAATAAACATTGGAACGTTTCTGAAGCTTCTAGCAAATTCTAAATTTTCACGGAATGAACCGGAACAGAGTCTCCGGAATGTTATAGAACGTTCTAACAAGTGAAGTTCTCGAATGTTCCGCCACCAGGGTGCCTTTATATGATATAAGATAGAATGATATAAGAAAGAATGATGAAATGTTCTCGGAGCTTCAGGAGAATTGAAGAAAACCTTAGAATGAACCAGCACATGAGTCCCAAAAAATTCTGAACCGTACTGAAATGACACTCATGTGAAATTCCCAAAATTTCGGTCCGCACAATAGATATGTGGTATTGAAACTTCTGGAAACTTCTAAATTATAAGAAGGATAAATTTAGAATGTTCTCGAAGCTTCTGGAAAGTTCCGCGTGGAATCAACCAGAACACAATATCCTTAAAGTTAGATGTTAGATGTTACAAGGGAGCTGGCCCCTTGGCCTAATCCACTGCGACCTTTTCAGATCTATTGTGGAGGCTTCGATTGCTTATAGCACATCATCTAGCTTCGTCCATTTCATCAGACTGAGCAGATTTGATAATGGCCTTTCGAGATAGCTTTCCGCTCTTGGCTTTTCATCTCCAAGTTGTAGAAACCGCACCCTTGCTAGTCCTTCGCACTGGCACATTACATGTATTGCGGTTTCCTCTTCTTCCTGGCATAACCTGCAAATTGCTTCTTCCGCCAGACCCATAATATTCATAATAATATGTCTGATAAGCCTACAATGGCCTGTCAGCAGACCTACTACTTGTCTGACGATCGTCCTTTTATAGCTGAGGAGTTCCGTCGTGAATTTTGGCGAGCGTCTTTTGATGAACTCCTTGGCCTGTCTCAATCCTGGTCGGGTTTCCCACCACTCTTGAGATTTGTTTTGTACCCACTGTTTGGTGTGGGCTTTTGTGGTGGATTTTGCTACGCCGCAGACGTAGCTTCTCCTTGGACGTATATGTGTAGTGGTGGCAGGTCCAGTATGACCTCCATAGCAGCCGTAGGAGTTGTTCTCATGGCTCCTGTCACCCTCAGGCATGCCTGCCTCTGGATGCCATTTAATAGCCTAATGATCCCCGTCTGCTGTGCTTTTGTCCACCACACCACCGACCCGTAGGTTATCATAGGTTTCACGACCATCGTGTATAACCATAGGGTCATTTTAGGATTGAGCCCCCAGTTTTTTCCGCACATTCTGCCACACATTCCGAGTGCAATGGTGGCTTTATGCGCGATTTTTTGGACGTGAGAGTTCCACGTTAGTCTTTGGTCGAAAGTTACTCTAAGGTACTTGGCCTCTTTAACAAACGGGATCTCTACATCGTTCAGCATTGGTGGTTTCAGGCCTACCAGTGTTCTTTTATTTGTGAATATTGCCACTGTGGTTTTTTGTGCATTGATGGAGAGTTGCTCTTCTCTGCACCACCTGTCAACGATGTTTAGAGCGCTTTGCATGCGCTCCGAGACTATACTTGGAAATCGTCCTCTCTCGACTATTACCAGGTCGTCTGCGTATCCTAGGCAGTGATGGCCTTCTGCGGACAGTTTTGTAATGAGGCCGTCTACTAGAGTGGCCCACATTAGCGGCGATAACACTCCGCCCTGTGGGCACCCTCTATTGACTTTGGCTTCTATGGTTGCCTCGCCCAGGGTGGACGTAATGGTCCTATTTTCTAGGCTGGCTTGGATCTATTGACTTATTGTGGGAGGAACTCCTCTCCTCGTCAGTGCATTTGTCAAGGATATAGTGGATACGTTATTGAAAGCTCCTTCTATATTCAGAAAAGTGGCTATTGCTAGTTCTTTGTCTTCAAGTGACTTTGAAAGTAGCCTGGTGAGATCATCCAATGCCAAGTCGGTTGATCTTCCTGGTTGGTATGCGTATTTGACGTTCACTCAGGGGTTGAGCCTTGAGAGTGTCGTCTCTGATGTACCTATCTATCAATCTCTCCAGCGTTTTGAGCAGGAAGGACGATAGACTAATTGGCCTGTATGACTTGGGAGTGAAGTCTGAAATCCTGCCTACTTTTGGCAAGAATAGGACCTTCACTCTCTGCCACATCCTTAAAGTTATAGAACATTCTGAAATAAACTCGAGTGAAGTACTCGAAAATTCAGCCAGCAGGGAGGTGGCGTGGAAATTTTTTGAATATAAGACAAAAATTGAACAATCTCCAAGCTTCTGGATAATCTGAGAAACCGTGGAATGAGTCAGAACAGAGAATCCAGAAAGTTCTAGAACGTACTGTAAAGACAGTGAAATTATCTAAAATCACAGCGGGCAACGCCTTGTGATACAGTTATCTTTATATATATATATATATATATATAAATATCCTGTGTCACAATGTTAGTCCACGCTAAAATACGAAACCTCTCAATAGATTTTAATAATATTTTGTAAATATGTATGGCTTGCTGATACAACTTGAGATATATATAGTTTTTTCCAAATAAGTGCCCCTCGATATTTTTTGTTGCAAATTCAATAATTTTTTATAGAAGAAGTAATTTCTGCCCCCGACTTTGCGATGAAAGGGTCTAACAATAACTTTTTTTTGCTTTCCAGAATATCATAATAGGAATCACTTTGGTTTGTTTATCTTAAGTGGAAGATTATTGAAATCAAATAGACCTATAGTTCAGACGCGGAACATATGAATTTTCGCTAGATGGGTAATTATGAATTACCCGACAGTATTTAGAAAATCTATTTGTTAGTATTGTCAATAATGTAGACCAAGGCTCAATCTTACAGGCAGATTTTATCCACTGAGATCGAGCAGTAACTTATAACGATGTATTCAAGGAATGGAGTAGCTATAGTAATATTTTTTTCATGGGCATTTTAGTTATGTGAGTAGAAAATCGTTATGTGCATAAACTGAGGTAGGTACCTATAGATAATTCACAAGTCATGTTGATAATTGCACTTTTGACAGAAATGTTCGCTCTGGCGCCAGTACCAAAACAACTTTCTTCATAACTTGCGTGTATTGCACAGTACGCCCCTGTTTAACATTCGTTTCACGATTCACGCGCGAACAGGTATGACCAAGATTTTCTTGAAAATGTCAGATAAGGCCAGTGTTGGGGCAATAAAGCGCTCATGTAATGATGCTGAAATGAAAAAGCCCAATCTCTCTCGATAAATAACCGCGCCATTGGCGTCGACGACGAAACTATGGGGCTTTGTCTCCCATGTTATGTCGGAAATATTAAAGTCAATTCAGAATTTAATAGTAAGAGTAATCATATAGATTTTGCGCTCCATGTGAATTGATCTAAAGTGCTTCCCTGTGCACTTTAGTTAAACAAAACACTATTTTTATATTGCCAACGTTTCGAAATTTAATATTCTTATTGAATACGATTCATTCAGAGATTTCATTCGTAATAATGATGATATTGTACCGGCTTGTCGTAAAGCGGCAGAAATCCTAGACGAATACAGAATATATTATGATACTTAGCCATTAACCACGGATCCAATTGATTGTTGGGGAAGTACCTCATAGGAGGCCTGACTAGAACGTTCCTTGCGAAGAATAAAAACTAATATATTTTAATACTAATACAAATATAGATGAAATATTGATCCGTCCAATTAGGAATATGTGTAGCGGGTGGTGAGAGAATCGTGCGCGATAGGTTATATTTGTTATCAAGATCTCTCTAAATAACCTTTAAAAAAAATGTTTGACTATCTAAACCCTGTATGCGGACGAGTGTTGTGATTATATGGTTCGATTCTATTTAAATTTGATACGTGAGGATTTTCGAGGTCAAAGATTATGGATTTTTGTCGAAATTCATAAATACAAGATGACGGACGAGTTTTGTGATTATAGTTAGATTCTCTTTTGAATTTGGTATTCAAGGATATTTGGGAACGAAGATCATGAATGTTTTCAAGATGGCGGTTATAGGAGGCTAGTATTTAAAGGAATGTTTGAAAAGGTGAATAAATGAAAATGAGAAAGTAATCATACGATAAAATATGGAGAATCAAGTGTAAGGTTTGTCTCACTGATACATAATTATAGACATTATTATATAAAAACAAGAGATGGTGCATGTCATAGTGCAAAATGAACCCGTAACAGTCTTTTCTCCAGAAAGGCCGATCTCACAGTGGCAAGCATATTAAACATGACAGTAGTATCCATACCAATGAAGTCCTCTATTTCGATGCTTGGTATTACCATCAGCAGTACCCTCTCATGAAAAACCATATGGAGACCATTGCGAAAAGTGCCTGTCAACAATTTGATTTTGTGTTTTTTGTCAAAATATTTTTCACTTCCCGTCTCCTGATTATGATTAATAAGGCACATATCCTACCTTATCCGGTATACTGTTCCCATAATATGCGGAGTGCATTCCCTGAACAAACACAATAACTTTCAGATTATGTCCAAAAAAAGGACATTCGTCTCGTAAGTGATGCTTCATTTACAAGGTCGACCTCACACTTATCTGAAACACCGCAGAAAGGTTGGCAATTTGTCCATTTTTTATAAATATTTTTATGTACAATGTTCTTCTGAAATATCATCAATCCTTATCGGTTCCCTCGAAACTGACTAGTGAGCTCAGTCTTCACTTCCCTTTGTCATCACTTTCTTCTACTTAACCTCGGTTCTTATGAACACAGAATTTTCCTTTTCGTGAAAAAACTTAGTTTCTAATTTTTTTTAATGGAATACTTGTTTTATTTTAATAAAGTTCTCATTTACATATAAAATAGATGAATATGCTTCGACAAAAACTTCTTTCGACAAGCTAGAAGAACCTGATTTATCACGTTTTATCACGTCGTCCTTGAAAGTCTCATGGATAAGACAGACGCTCTTGGTATCGCAGTCAATAAAATGGTGGAGGGGCGCTGTCCAATCTTAAATCGCATTTGCTGCAAATATTTCTTCGTAGCTGGCGTAATGTTATGTGTCTTCTTATAATGAGGAAGGTAAAAAATTGCGAAAACTCGCGAAAATGAAATAGGAAAAATCCTTAAAATTTGTGGAAAATATAGGACCAAACACTACGCGTGTCCATCCTGTGAATTTTCTGCGAAAATATTTCTAAAAACACGTTCTTGTCATTTTAGTGAGTATTAATTCGTTGTGTATAGTCTGAAGAGGTGTTATAAACATGGATTTTCCAATTTAACAATACGTTGTTATGATGATAGGTACCATATAAACAGTTTTCTCTTTTAGATTTGAGGACATAAATCATAAATACTTGTGCTGTGATGGGTTGTTATAACCAGACCAACACGTGAAATTTTCAAATTTCCTTCTATACAAACAAGGCAGAGACAGGTAGAAACTGCTGGGATAATGAAGCGTTTCCACACTTTATGAACGCACTGTATATAACTAAAATAGTGGGCATAAGATGAATCCTTGAGGAAGTCCAAGTTCTACAGAGTAAATGCACGATATTTTCCTCCATTTATACATATTTCATTAAAATTTAGAATTTTCATTCTGGTTGAAGACACAATTCATATTGTGGCTTGAAATCAGTACAATAAGATTAATTTCCCAATTCATATTTTTAGTCCTTTTTCTAATTTGTTGTAATTTCCACAATGTTCCTCTGAACAAAATTCGGTATTCATCTGTGGATTCTTCTGTAGTACACTGTAATCTAAAACGCATGCAAAAAAACACGAAAACTATTACAATTAAAGGAAGAATCGAACAAAAAAGAAAATGCTCCATAAACCCGTGTCATTCATATGCCGGCATGTCCCCAGATAACGAAATTAAAGCGGATGAAAGTATTTTACGAATTCTTCTCGAAGTGACACCTGAATGCATAATCTACATCAAGTCGTATCAGTGTTTTCAACTTGTTTTTCAGCGAACCAGTTGCGACATTTCTATGTTCCTTTTCACGGTACTTACTCGACATGAATAAATCAGTTTGTCCATTGCCTGTGCGGTCTCGAACGTCAAGGCAGGTTTATTTACGTTTCAACTGAGAGTACAGGAAAATTTCCAATATAGGCTGACTGGTAACAGTACAGTGAAAAAGTATAAAAAATATCAAAAATTTCTCTAGCAGCAACTAAGCGAATATATACCAGAATCAGAAAACTCTAACCAAGTATAGCTCATTGGAATTATAACTAAACCTAAATCAACTCATGCTAAGATATACGTTTTTTATTGGCTGAAGCGTTTGTGTTGATCATCGAAAACATCATGTTTTCAGTTGTGTTTTTTGGCTCATCAGAATATTTTCATCAATCAATAAACCTAACCTGAAATCGCATCATTTTTTACTGCGACTGCCAGTCATTTTTTCATTCGTTCTGTTCTGGGGTGCTGGATCCAGATTTCAACTTTGCTACTTCCCACACAACCATCTCAACTTCAGCCCAACCAACAATATCCCAATTGCGTGATTTCTAAAATCACAGTAACATGGCGCTCGTGGTTTAGTGAACGCTGCACTACGATCACGGTCTTAACTTTCGCCATGACATGGAGATTTTAATTGAATCATGTGTTGCAGACATTAGTTATCGTCTGCAGAGACCTACCCTATACTAATGAGGGCAAGAACCCAGAAATCGATCTATATAGGTGGTCCAAATGTTTCAATGAACATTTTCATGGAACTAGCAATTGCGGAGACATCCTTGTAGGACTCTGCACGGGAATTCATTAGATGTTATTCAACGTTCGTCGTGGTATTAGCCAGGAAAGTAGTTGTTTTCTGATGAATTTTCGACCCAATTTTTCCTAATATTGTGTAGGAATGAGCCCGTCCTGCATGGTAGGGCAGGAAGAACACCTGTTTCTTTTTTGACAAGCTCATAGTTAAAAATTGCAGATTACTTTTACATCTTAATTTCAAGTTACACTTTCTAAATTACATGTGAAAAAAATGTGGTATGGGACCTTTATCTTAATGCTCAACTAGTTAAAAAAATAATCTAATCAATAAAAGCATAAATGATAGAGAATTGCGGTCATTTTTTTTTATTCGTGTATTCACAATAAAGGAACCTAAAATTTTCCGTACCTTAATTTTCATATTTCATTAGTTAAGATATATATATTTTTTTGTTTGAACGTCTGATCCAGGTGACGCACGTGCGAAGTGAACCATCCGTTTTCACCGGGTTTTCGCCGCTCAGTTAAAATTATAAATATTGGTATTACAGTTCCGGGTGATGGGACTTTTCTTCAGAAATTCTTTTTGTCTCTCTCTTCCGATTTTGAGTATAAATCCAGTTTTTTCATTAAATTGATTATCACTTTTGCAATTTTTCCGAGTGGAATTTTTGAATTTCTGCTATTGGAACTTTCTGTTTTGATACTTTTTTTCTATGTACCACTAAAAATCGAATGACACCTGGGTCATAATTTTCAGTCTCTTCAGGAAAATTCTATTTCTCAGTTACACCGGAAGGAGCTCATCCTCAAAATCTAATTCAGAAGTTGCACGTATATAGCCCATGATATAATCAAGTTCAGCTCTAGATTAAAAATCTGTGATTTGGAATAATAATAGCTAGCCAATGTCAATTTTTACGATTATTTTTATTTGTTCCACCAAAGGTATTTAGAATAATCAATTGAATGCAATAGCATGCAATGTCATCAGTATTTCCCAAACTCCCAGAATACTGGAATCGAAGAGAATTCTACGAAAGGTCAACCAATTTTTAACATCGGTTGTTCTGGAACTAGAACAACCAACAGAAATATTTGTTCATATAACTAAGACATAAACATAAAAAAATAATCCTTCATTCATATTTTATTTCGTCTTTCAAAATGCACAATGTAAACGTGATAATGCCCGAGAGCGTGTAACCCCTACATTTTATCTCCTTAACGATGCCGATTGTCTACAATGTCTACATAAATCGCACTCTACGTCATCCGGTCACCCTCGGCAGTACTCGGTAAACATTCTACACCCCACCTAGACTCCCAGCAAGTCAGAAAGAGACACGTTATCCGACGTTGCCTAATATCATAGATTTCATAAAACTTCGGATATTTAGTTAACCAGTTCATTTCTTGGGGAGTGAAAAAATCTTTTGAAAGATGCCTCGCGTCTATGACACGGAAGTATAGGATTTTTACAAACTGAAAAAGAGGCAGACCATAACGATGTCTGATGTCTCAGAGCGCTTTCTTTGTTCTCAGTTGTACATTCAGTTCTTGACTATGGATGTTTGTCACATCTAATCTGTAACCATAATGTCAAATCTCGTCCTCCATATTGGAGCCGCCATCTTCAATTTATGAATTATGACAACAAATTCATAATCTCTGAGCCCGAAAACTCCTACATACGAATTTTGAATCTTATCGGATCATTGTCACAAATGTCGTCCGCCATCTTGAAGCCACCATTTTGTTTTTTCGAATTTTTCACACATGCCATCCTTTATAAAATGGCTTTATACACCCGTCCTTCACGGGAGTGTAAGAGGTCGGATTACACCCTGTATGAAAACTGTTTCGTGGGAAGAGTTTCTCTTACTTGACAAACCATTCTAATGTAAATTTCAGTTTATATGGTATGAAACTTCATTGTAGCATAAAAAGTGATTGTTCCAGAGAAACCGTAAAAAAATACATTAAGTGAAATTGTCATAGTTTTGGTGTCTAGTAATCCATCTCATATTGTTGTTTAGTTCTTTCCGTTAACCATCTGTTGTCCCCTTACGAACGGCAGCCCTCAAAAGTCGAAACTTGTGCGAGCCAAGGATTAACGAGGTCGTACCTTTTAGCGTGCGATTCTTAGCATTTCCTCGGGTCATCAGAATAAAACATCTGTAGTCGATTGGATTTGAACCTACATGACCAGCAGCATCACTGGCTTTGAACGCGACGATCTTAACCACTAAGCTACCTGCCCTGATCTTTTAAATCTTCACTTTAATTTCCTTGAACCAGATTAAGGAGAAATGTTTCCATCTGGCAACACTGCGACTCCACATAATGCCAAAGTACGTTGAGAAAAAATTAACGAAGCTAATAATACTATCGGAGTATCGCTCCATTCGGTTTGGTTTACAGCTCACGTCATGGGAATGTACTAATGAAATTCGAATGGAAGTGTCTGAAGAACCGACGCATTGAATAGTGATAAGATAGGAACATTTGAATCGGATGTGCAATTCACACAAGGCTTTTGTTTTGAAAGGGGTGCGTTAAAACTAATGTTGGATATTATTAAATATTTTGAAGAAGTTTTAGAATAATTCAAACGAGAATAGTAGCTGGCGTTGAATTTGAATTGAAGTAGAATTGCTGAAATCAACAATTTGATTCCAATAAAATAGGAATATTGATTGAATGTTCGGTTTTGTGGTTTTCTTGAGTGTTTAACCTCGCACTGTCTGAAAATGAACCAAAACCTGTAAATCAAAATCAAATCGAAATGGGCCGCATATGGTTACACAGAAAAGAAGTTCGAAATAACAGAATGGTAATTGACATACCGCACATCCAAGATATTAGCAAATGCAAACGAAATTTTTTGAAGACTTTTTTTGACTTAAATAACAATTTGACTAGATAATAAAAAAAAATTATTTTAAAGGTTTTGATAACGGAGACAGATTTGGTCTCCGATACGTCAACGTAGTTTAAAAGAAGAAGTAATATTCAATTATTTTGAACTTATTTTTTCAGATAGGAAAAATAACTGACAAAATTGTACTTTTTTTAAGACAATAAACATCTAAACGCAGTACTTATCCTCTCCTCTCCTCTCCTCTCCTCTCCTCTCCTCTCCTCTCCTCTCCTCTCCTCTCCTCTCCTCTCCTCTCCTCTCCTCTCCTCTCCTCTCCTCTCCTCTCCTCTCCTCTCCTCTCCTCTCCTCTCCTCTCCTCTCCTCTCCTCTCCTCTCCTCTCCTCTCCTCTCCTCTCCTCTCCTCTCCTCTCCTCTCCTCTCCTCTCCTCTCCTCTCCTCTCCTCTCCTCTCCTCTCCTCTCCTCTCCTCTCCTCTCCTCTCCTCTCCTCTCCTCTCCTCTCCTCTCCTCTCCTCTCCTCTCCTCTCCTCTCCTCTCCTCTCCTCTCCTCTCCTCTCCTCTCCTCTCCTCTCCTCTCCTCTCCTCTCCTCTCCTCTCCTCTCCTCTCCTCTCCTCTCCTCTCCTCTCCTCTCCTCTCCTCTCCTCTCCTCTCCTCTCCTCTCCTCTCCTCTCCTCTCCTCTCCTCTCCTCTCCTCTCCTCTCCTCTCCTCTCCTCTCCTCTCCTCTCCTCTCCTCTCCTCTCCTCTCCTCTCCTCTCCTCTCCTCTCCTCTCCTCTCCTCTCCTCTCCTCTCCTCTCCTCTCCTCTCCTCTCCTCTCCTCTCCTCTCCTCTCCTCTCCTCTCCTCTCCTCTCCTCTCCTCTCCTCTCCTCTCCTCTCCTCTCCTCTCCTCTCCTCTCCTCTCCTCTCCTCTCCTCTCCTCTCCTCTCCTCTCCTCTCCTCTCCTCTCCTCTCCTCTCCTCTCCTCTCCTCTCCTCTCCTACCCTACCCTACCCTACCCTACCCTACCCTACCCTACCCTACCCTACCCTACCCTACCCTACCCTAACCTACCCTACCCTACCCTACCCTACCCTACCCTACACTGCACTGCACTGCACTACACTACACTACACTACACTACACATGTCTCGATGTAATATCATTTATTGAAAAAATCTTATCGTGTTGAATCAAGTTTCAGTTAGTACAGTTTTTAACAGTCTAAGAAGGCTATGGATTTCCATCAAGTAACAACCGATTCAATTAATAATCACATTCCACAATCTGTATTTAATGAATTTTTTTTTAAATATTACCATATAGCTAGAGCAACTCCATTTTTTAAGTACTGAATTAGGAAAGTACTCGGGAGCACAGTGCTTCGAGCACTTTCACGAGCACTAAGCACTGTGCTTTGGGACAGCTCTGGACTATTATACACGAGAAAAAGATTAGATTTTAGCTTTTTTCTCTTGTATAATAAATACTATATTTCGACCTGAAAAATGCGCCCCTGAATTCTTGATACTGCATTTTGAAACAAACTGTATAAACTGAATAAAACGTAGTAGTTATTGTTTTTTTCTAGTTCTATTGTGACTATTCGTGTTTCAAGTAATTATTAAATGTAATAATGACTAATTCTCGCATTACTTACTAGGTGTTCATACTCAAATCATGATAGAGATAGAGACAAAAACAAGAAATGCTAAAGAAACCAATGATATTCATTTTTAAGTTCAACCATTCATTAAACATCAAAGACAGTTTGTTGGTGTAGTAGCCAATTCCAAATAGAAATCAAGTCTGTTATGAATTTACTTTTATTGAAGTAATTAACGTTCTAACTGCCGAACAATGGATTGGAGAAAATTGATGCGTTGTTTCCAGATATGAATGGCCGATTAAATAGTTGATTTGATGGTATAATGCATTGACATTTGAAATAATGGTAAGTATATGAAATATTACATTCGATAAAGTTTGTTTCTGTCAGTTCTCATTTAATGAAATATTGAATATGAAAAGACTTTGGAATCGGGTTAGATTAGTATATTTAATACAAGGTCTGCTACTTTATGTGAAACATCTGATCATGAAGAAACAGAGATGTCAAGTGACATGTCGTGTGTAATTATTAATAGAGCATTCCTCAAAAAGACCTATTCAAATTATATAATGTAATAATATTAATAATATAATAATGACAAAATCTTCCGTTGAGTGTAGCTAACGACATAAGTTGTACAGGTATATAAAGGACCTCTATTTTTATTATTATATGCAGTGAAGATCCAGGGCGACATACTGATTTTTACAGAGAACTGCATGGACTATAATAATAATAATAATGATAACTTTATTGAAAAATGTTTATATATTTATTATAATGTAAATGGTAAATGTGCTCCAATTCGGAATTTGTAGGAAGAGATAATTTTTAAATTGTATAGTTGTCTCTTCCAGAGCTTCATATTATTCCATGCAGTTATCTGTAAAAGTTGTAACTCGGAATATGAGATGTGCCTTTATCTTTGAAGAAGACGAAATCGATATTATTCCAGTGGTGTGAAAGTTGGGGAGAGGCGTTTAGGGGTACCTACCTGCCGTACGCCACTGTTTAGAGTTACAAACAAATGATTTGAAACTAAATGCTGTTAAGTAACATACCAAATTTCTTTGAGAAAAGTTGGACCGTTATGGAGTTATTCTGGAAAAACATATTTTTTTGGTCACTTTTACACCCTGTAACTCGGTTAATACTCATCTTAGGGTATATGTTTATTGGAAGTTTTAGCGTTAATTTGAAGTGAGGATTCTACCTTCAGAGTTTGTTCAGTTTATTCTGGGACACCCTGTATATCGTGCTCCATATTGTAAAACCATTTATAAGCCATCGCACTATCTATCCTCATTGACAGTCCGATAAAATCAGTCGATCGGGCCATACTTTACAGTGTTGAAAGTTCTTGGTCAGAGAGCCTTGTAATAGTCCTGAACTGGTTTGTCTTTATTTCCCATTTATCAACCTTTTGTTGAAAAAAAATCTTTTTTGCTAGCCTTTTTTGTAACCCTTTTCAAATACCTTTGGGGCAACCTAAATGTCAATTTCTCCATGCTATTATAGTTTTATCATTCCTCCATGTATACGGGCTGATATTCCTTTTAATTCACTTCATTGAATTTACAGGTATTTAATGCAACGTTTAATAAACTAAAGTTCGGTATTCGTTCCGACCACACATTTACCTCTCAAATATGCTTATTTCCTTCCTTCGAAAGAAGCCTTAATTATTTACGCATCAAGAGAACCAAACTGCATTCGAATTGAATTTACTTCGAAATTTATTGACCATCCGACCCCATATTCAAAACCACTTCCGGTAATACATGACATCTTCATGCTGAATTAACATGGAAACAATATTATTAATGAACTGTTCTTTGTCATTCTGTTGGATCAACAAGAATGAAGACAGCAGCTGACTCAAAATTTATAACTCGCAAAGTTGGAAAGGCATAGGCGTCCAGATTCGCGCGTTAGTTCGTCAATTTATTTAAATGTCTAATATTTCCTAAAAATAATTTTTTTTATCAATAATTAAAAGATACTTACATTTCACTAGAGTGACCCGATTTCCGACCCTAATTCAATACCTTCCATTTTAACGCAAAACTCCACAAATCAGTGAAAGTACTCATATACAGGGTAAACGACCAATTTAGGAAAATTTTTACACACAGAAGTGGAGAACTAAATAAAATTGTGAACAGCCAGAGCCCATGGTCCTTCCCCATGATGAAATGAAGTTTTAATAATTGATTGAAAGTTTGATTTTGTGAGGGAAATTCGATTATTGGCAGTTTTGATAACGGAGGCAGATACAGTCTCCGAAACGTCAACATTTTTTCAGATAGGCAAATTCAGTGTAGGATACGTTACTGACAAAAATTCATTTCATTCAAGACAGCAGTCTTGTGAACGCAGTAACTTATCGGGCAAATCAATTAATTTTGCCTTCTACAGATTTCTTTGGATTAACATTTTTTTCATTTTCAGATTGTGGAAGGTTACAAACACAAAAAATCTTGCCAAGAAGTTCTAACATGACTTCAAACATAAATGATTTGTACAACACTGCACTTCATGAAAACTTAAGTAACTGAATGTTCAAATGGTTTCTCGAATGAGCTTCTCATATGTACGCAGCCACGTCTTTCAGAGCACAAATCACAATCAAGCAGTAAGTTGGTATCGATAATGCCTTTTGAACAATCGTTTGACGAAAATACTTCGAAATAATCCTTTAGTAAACACCAGACTGACTGAAAAATAACAAATTGCGCATGCGTGCGTGCGTGGAATCACGAACAATATCAAAAGATTGAACATCGACCATCCACGATTTTTGCACTCGGAGATCATGAACAGGTGTAGAGTGTAGATTGTGGATTGTTATGCAGCCACACGAGCGATTCTACCCATGAGATCTTTTGTGCATGACCCTCAATATATTTGAAGCCCGGGATTCCAAGACTTTGTATGGAGTTAATCAGTTTCCAGGAAGCTAATATGATAACGTCGGATCTTAAGCCCCTTGCAGGAAGGCACGGGCATTCGCAAAGCAAATTTTCTGCAGTTTTAACGAAATTCTCGGAGTAGTGTCACTTATCACTTTCTGAATTTCCCATTTTTTTTGTTTGTTGTTTGTTACCAAAGTATATCTTGTCCAATTCGAGAAGCTATTTAAATTTCCTTGGCAACAAGCTCACTAGCCTTTTCGTTTGTCCTGGCACTTCATTCCAGTGACATTTTATTTCATCGGTTTCCCAGCATCGGGAAATTCGATAAGGCAGTGGCCTCCTACTGAATGAAACCAGCCCTGATTTGATAGAGGTGAATCAGTCCCACCTTCGCAGACCAGCTTCTGATTGTTGTTAGGGTGACTTGTGCTAGGAATCGCACGTTAAAAGGTAAGACCTCGTTAATCCTTGACTCGCACAAGTTTCGACTTTTGAAGGCTCCCGTTCGTAAGGGGACGACAGCTGGTTAACGGAAAAAACAATTTTAACAATTTATTTTTAACAATTTTGTATGCGGTTGGAAATCAATTATTCATGCCTATTGTTATGTTGACGAACGGGTCATCATCGTAACCTCGAGTGGCGAACAAGCGTAGTGTAGCTTCACTGTCTGGTTGTCCACAACCAGTGACCACATCAAAAACGATAGAACTAGCAACATTTCTCTGCTGTTATTTTGAATGTTTTCCCCCTCAAGAGTCGCCACAATAATTCTGCTTCTCAGCATTGATTGTATCCATCCGATCAATGAGGCGTTTGCATTTCTTTCGTTTAGTGATCTGGTTATGGAGACATGTGAGGTGTAATCAAAAGCACCCGTAAAGTCGATGAAGGCTAAATTTTTTTGCAACGTATGTCTTTCCAATGCTTTCAACCACTCATAACAGAAACAGAGTTGAGTAGACTATTTCTTCGTACTTCTGGTGAATGAGAATAATCCCAACTAATGCAGAACTTCATATACAATCTGCTTTTTGTCAGTAGTGGCTTGTGTACCATCTTCTTTGGTGAGCCGAGAAGGTGAAAGTGTAGAGAAATTCTTCTTCACAGCTGTGACATAAAAGCAGAACTAGAAACACCGATGTTGTTGTTTTGAGTCTCTTTAGTGTATCAAATATGCTTTCTGGGTAAGTTTTCGATCACCTCGATTCAATAAGGATCACACAGGTTTGTTTACCAAGTTTGTTTAAGATACTCACCGTTGCTATACTTGTTGGTAGATTACCTGGCAAGGGTTGATGCCAAGTGCAGTCGCCTTGCTGGAGAAAAGGGAAATGTTCGTATAATTCCTACTTATACACTATTGTTGAAGAATAATCAGAATTTGACTTTTTATTTTTGTAGGTACATGGGAAAGGACCGTTACCCTATTTTTGCTGCATTTTCAGGTGGCTACACCTAACACCAACAATGTTCTACATATCACACACATTGTTCCATTGGTATAGTTGAAATTAACGATATAGTGCTACATATTCTCAAACCGTTTTCCTTTGAAAAATAGTTCGGGAGCTAACTTAGATCCTGTACAATTCCAATAGCACTAATCAGACATCATCACATTGAAATCGCAATCAGTGTTCGAACTAATAAACAATGTGTCGATGACCATTTTTCGCTGAATTTTCTAGTACGCCAATGTGCTGGGACAAAGGAGGCGTTATTCACTCACGGCCAGCCTGTCTGTCCTAAGGGCTTTCTAATAGGGACGGCTTAAAGGGTTTTACGTTCTCTCGCACCGGTTTTTAATGAAACTGCTGAACGTTTTAATCTTTTTCCCGATCTTCGTAAATATTTACTTCTAGAACTTGAAATTCTTCGGATTATTATGTTGCGACATTTCTGAGATTATTATAAAATAGAACATAATGTGAGGAGTTCTTTGATGAAGTAAATAGTACAATGTATATCTAATTATTGTTGAATATTAGTTTATCGCAATAATTATAATTATTTACTATTATCGTGTTCGGTTATCATTTGATGAATTGGGATGATTGAAGAGTCTGAGAACGTCTATAGATATTGTGTGGTCTTTCTATACCAATGATCGAGGTACGTACTGGCCCTCGCATTATGAAAGAAGGATCATCTTAGGAAAGTAATAGTTTGAAAAAACTGAGCGTTCAAGAGCTGAAGAGAATTTTGTCATCCATGAATTTATACCAAGACTTTCAATAAATTCCTGATGCCGATTCAAAGGAGTGAAAACAAGTGATATTATTCCTTTAAAACCCATATCTCATGAGAACAAATGAAGCTGAGTAAAAATAAAAGAAATTAACTTTCCGTAACCAAAACTGATGAGTAAAGCGAATGAAAGATAGAATGGCAAGCACGTTCCGTAATCTGGAAAAAAGGAAAATATTTTAAAATTTTGAAAGAGATAATACCAAGAACTGATAAATTATGTCGTAAATTGATCGCTTTACATGAAACATATTATGTTTCGACAAGAATTTCATGCTAACGTTATTCGCCTATAGAACGCTTGCCTAATTCTATTGCCAAGTATCATTGGTTTCAAGTGAATAATTTCAGAATGAAACTGATAATTTTCACACTAGAATATTCAAAACAAAGATTGATGTGTAGACAGAGTCCTAGATTTATCAGCCTTGGGTTTCGTCATTCGTTAAAAATTTTACCAGAGGTTCTTTGTGGCGTCCGTATATTTGCCGATAAACACCAAGTGCCATTACGGTCCTGTTCCTATAGAACATATCGCTGTTCAGAACTGTTCTCTCTTCCTTTCCATCTCTTTCTTAAGCTACGTTTCATTATATTCCTCAAAGTGAGCGTGGGGTAAAACTTGTCTTTGTTTACATTTATTTTTAGTCCTCATGTGACAAGAATTTTTATACTTTTGGTACACAAAGGTTTCCAAAATTTGTTGGTATTATTTTACACTCAAGGCAGTAGCGCAGTGTCATCAGATTGAACTACAGCGTCGAATCTATTTTTGTTGTCCCCTTTACACGAAAAAGACAATCATGTTATGTTCTGAGAACATCTTGAAAACCAAGAAAAACCAGTAAGATATGGAAACCTTTCCAAGTTAATGAGTTCGAAAACCATTAGTTGAAAGGATGGGAAAGGTAAAATGCTCTAAAGACTGAACTGGTCGAATCGATTTTTATGAAACTGCTAATGATAGGACGTACTTCTGATATCATCTGGCATAGAAATATTAAAAAAAATAGATTGTGAAGATGTGAAGATGTACGCGATGTTCCAGAGAAGTAAGCAAGTTGATGAGCGAGGTATCACCGATAAGACGAAAATCTTTTGAAAGCTCAACTGTATGTTTATGAGGTGCACTCCATATGAGGACAGGTAAGATCATTTGTGATCTGGCAAAATACCCCACATTCATTTACCAAGAGAAAGGTGTATGAAATGGATGACTATAGCTTTGTTGATGTTGGACATACCACTATGCGTGTGATAGTGCGCTGGCGAAAGATGATCAGGGGAAACTTTCTGGAAGAGTATCTGCACCCACATCCAAATAAGATACTGCCCTAGCGCAGTTTTAAGATTTCTGCAGGAGGCTTCGTCAGCCTGAGTACAATGCTCTGTGCAACCCATTAACTGTGAAATTACATTCAAAAGCCTTTGAAGGTTCCAATAATTTTGCTGATGATACAAACACAATACCCCGTCTCCTCGTGTGTATTAGGACGCACGCATGCCACCAGCTATGAGTGACGGCAGCGGGCCACATATATAAGCAAAACGTACCACGTTTCAGCTAGAGGAAAATTCACCACGTTTCAGTCTGGATGGGCAAAATGCACCTGTGTTTGGTCACAACCAATCAGAGAGCTAGAATATCTGCCGCTGACTGATACGTGGTACGTTCTGCTTATATGCCACCGGGCCTACACTGACGGTGGTTTGCCATAAGAGCACATGCATTTTTCTCGGTTATCAAAACGTTTTATCTCGGTATTTATGAGTCAAACCTGTTGATTTTTTTTTGGTGTTTCTGGATGATGTATTAATTTTCTTTTGTTCAATTGAGTTTTTAGAACTCTAGATGCCAAGTGCGTTTTGAAGGTCAGTTCCTTTTAAGGCACTTTGATTTACTGAAAATAATAAAAAATTGTTGCAGAAGATGGGTCCATTTTAATAAATAAGATTAAATGAATTTCATCGATATTTTTACGAGATAAAAATTGTGGTGACATTCCATAATATTAGGTACCTATGAAGAAGTGATTTTAAGTAGGTATTAATTGCGGGTATGGAATTATATTATAAAAGTGGAAAATTTAAAATTTTGTAAAAAATGTTAATAAAAGTTTAAAAAGTTTAATAACCATGTGGGAACCTTTTTATTATGCATTCGTCAGAAAATTTTATTCTTCATAAAAGTTGGTGTATTGCGGAAAAATTTGAGTTATCAAAATGCTGTCGATGTACAGGGAAAAACAAAAAATAGGAATTTTGATCACGAGTAATCTAACCTTATTTTTGATTTTACCAAAGGAGTTCATTCATAAAAGTTGTTTAGAATCGAAAACAATATTAGGATTTGGAATCACAGCCACCTACGCAACAAATTTTTTATAGTTCTAGCCTTATAAAGAGTACTAGTATCTCATATGCACCTGAGTCGCCTCTATCATATTCCTACAACTATATTTCAATGTGAAATTTGGTACAATTTATCATTTGCACTAGAATTACTTTATTGGTACAAATTTGATACTTATATCACTCTGTATGTATGTCCATAATAACTATAAAAAAACATATATTAAAATAAAATACACAAATAAAAAAATTGGAACGAAAGTAATACAAAATACAAAACAACAACAAAAATTTATTGGCGCTCCGGGGCGACTTGATTGATTGCTTTTTCAGCTACAGGAAAACTACAGGAAAACCCGGAAAAACTTGCAGCACCACATCATCTGTAAAAAATGTACTATAGGGTATGATTTCATAAAAGGAAATAAACTGATCGAATAAATTTGCAGAATTTTATTGTTTAATCGTTTGCCAATAATTAATTGATTTATTCAATAATTTTCTTCCAAAAACTCATATTGTAGTTATTATGGACATACATACATCTATACTCATATTATATTATATATTAAATACATAACTGTACAGTAGTTATATCAGGCACAAGCTCCAAGTTTCGGTAATTTCCCTGTTTATTTTCGATGTTTAATAACTAATTCTAATTAGTTTGTTATATTAAATTATCATTCCCAGATCATTGCGAGCGTCTGGTGTGAGAGCAGATATAGTCGCATTCGCAAACGATTATTGAACAATCATTTGCGAACAAAGCAAGAACCACACTTATCAGTATCATAAATTCTAGAAAGAAAAAAATGTATCTTCATGGTCAATTCTTTTCAGCAAAGGGTCTGTTAACAACAGTGTATTAGTTTCATTACACTCATCACGATACTCGCAACAAAAGTTGACAGCTTACTCACTCTCAGAGATCAGACACATGTTATTATTCTGGGTATACTACTGACAGAATAGTAGCTGTTAAGAGGGCATGAGCGCAATCATATTTGAGACTTTTTTTTTGGTAAACGAGTCCATAACTCTAACAAGAACAAGCTTCTAGAGGACGTTTGATTCTATATACCTACGTCTGCAGCAGCACCTCACGATGTTTTTCACAGATAATGGAAGTAGCTGCAGTGGTATTTTTCTTCCATTAAAATTTGAAGCTATCGTTGATCTATGTACATGTTGTAATGTTTTTTTGAAATTATTTATTCATCTGCCCAAAAAATTGCTTCAAAATAACTACATTTTTGGGACATTTTTGAGATTTTTTTGTGAAAAAGTTGATTAAAATTTCAATTTTCATTACAGCACGTCCGTATAGTCTAACGTCATCTAGAAGCCGGTCCTTGTTTAAAATCGATAAGACGAACCATTATTGAATTATCAATTGACTCTTTTCCCTAAAAAGCGTCCCAAATATGATCGTGCTCATGGCCTCTTAAGCAAAATGCTCCGGCTGTCAATAACCTCTAGCAATTATCAGCCCGCAATTATCAGCCCGCGATTATCGCGATAGTCGCTCCAAGCAAAACATCCCTTCAACCTATATGAGGCGATTCTTCTAGGATCTTCGGGCTGCAACGGTAAGTTACTATTCTGTAAATATCAAACTTTTTTTTTTCTTGTGTACTAGAAAATGAAACAGATTTCCAGTCTAGTCTCTAGCGTACAGATTTTTTTCATGAAAGTTATAGGGTGTCCTTTGGTTAGTTAGAATATAAAAAATCCTTCATCTACATCCATGGTATCCGTACGCCAATGGTGTTATCCCTAACAGGCAGGCAGATTATTCTTGCAGCTCCGCTTTCCTCTCTTCTTCCGCTTTACACCGAGCCTAAAGTGCCTTTTTCAAAGAGCGCTCGCTGCCTCGGGGTGATTTGGCGTTTCGCCCCGCGCATTGGGGTGTGTGTGTAATTAGATGAAATTCCTATCAGGGGAGATGTAGTGATTAAATGCCATTTTTACATGGGATTATTTCGTCGACGATATGATGAGCATAACCGAGACATGCTTCACTGATTTATGCTTTAATAGGAATCAGAAATGCTGAAGGTTGAGAAAATAGGGGAATTGTCGTTTTGGGATTCTTGAATGGTTACATTATTATTAGGTGTGTGTAGGTGTCCTGGGAAATGAAATTGAAATAATGGTATTGCCATATGAATGGGGGGAAAATTTCGTGTGGAAATTTTCGAAGATGTAGTATTTTCAACAGTGATGAAAAAAATCGTATTTGAGTAGCAAAAAAATGTATTGTTCTATAATACTCTAAAAGAATAATATCAAGATAAAATAAGCATTTTCAGGAGCACTGGAGTGCTCAAGAGCACTTTTCGAGATTACTAAGCACCCAGCCTTTTCGTTAAGTGCTTCGGAGCACTAAGCACTAAGCACTGAATTAGGAAAGTGCTCGGGGGAAAAGTGCTTAGGAGTACAAAAGTCACAAAAATGCTTCGAGCACTGTGCTTTGGGACAGCTCTGGAAATAACGTTGTGACCGTACAGAGGAACTCAGTTTTTGCTACCGAGAAAACAATTGTTTTGTCTTGTTTTTCAAACACTTAATGTCGAATAAAAAAAAAGACATTGAACGGAATCTCTTAGAATGATTGAGAGATCAATAAGTACAAAATTTCTCAGAATATCATTGATGACCAAATGAAATTGAATAATTAACCATTTATGAATATGTTCACAGGTAAAAAAACGAAACTGTGTAATTTTATACGATAAACAGTTATTCAAAAGCGATCAGGTGTCAGGTACACAAACTGAAACATAATTGATGTACGGTTACTTGCACTGCACTGTTTGAAACGGCATTCATCTGATACCACACATGTAATTAGTATAACGAGATATTTGATAAACAACTATTAGATCTGACTAGTTAATAAATGTAATTCAAAATAATTAATAGATCATGATTATGATGAAGATACCTGACTTTAGGCACCGAACTAGTATAAATAATGCAAATTCTGTAATTATTTATAATTTAATGATATTCGACGTGTAGTTAGTGGTATGGTGTTCGAATTAAATTCCAGTGATTTTATTATATAAGAGTTACACAGCTAACTGAATATCATTGAAGAGAGCAGACGACGCCCTGCCAGGTCGAGCCTAGAGCCCCCGAAAGAGGGCGCCATTACCCGACCGCGCTGATGGTAACGCAAAGCCGGGCATTTCATAACATTGCGGTACTATTCGGTAAGACACACGCCTCCTTTAAAGCTAATGCGTGTTGTATATTGCATTCAATGTAGATAATGCTTGCAGTTAGTTTGTGAGGCTGGTTGTTTCGATGATAACCCCGGAAAAGGTTGAGGCAAAAAACCGGGTCTGCTGGGTGAAAGTCAGCTATCCTAGCCATATCGGATGATATAAAAAACGTTGCTTATTTCATTACATAAATTTACGTAATGAAAAATAAAATGAAATAATGTATTTTTATTATTAAATAGTATATATTATACACCAACGTATAAATATTCATCATATATATTCAAGCATCGAGGAATTATAATCTGCAATATTTTTTGTCATTTCTGTCATTTATTTTAATTTTTCACTCCTACTAGGGTATAATTAAAAATTAGTTCTACTGAGTGGAAAATTTATCTTCTCGTTATAAATAATGACAAAATGTGACAAAATATAATTTTTTACACGACCAGAATAATTTTTATTGTTTACCACCTCCTCTCTTGTGTGTACTGATGATGTTCTTACCTATCCTTTCCGCAAACTATCAAATCTTCAAGGTAGGAGGATATTATCAACAAGGTTTATCTTAAAATAAGATCATCGATTGCACGCTGGAAAGAAGAGGCTTTGTCAGCCAGGCCAAACGACAGACGGCAAAATTGGTAGAGCCGACCATATTATATGCGTCGAGAGCAGTAAAAGACCGATGTTTTTCTTTGCAATGGAATTTGATGATAGGCGCACTTTTGAAGTTTATGGTACCAATTAAAATATGAGTTTTCCGATACTTTTCTACTATATTATTTTCAAGATCAGGATCCAAAAAAGTATAACGATTTATTGTTTGTGTGAAGTCAATTACCATCCTTTTCTTAATGATTATGTATCACTTTCAACAACGAATGCTAATGCCTTTAAAGAAGATCTACTTTCTTCATTACTCCGTCTGTTAATTTCGTGCCTTATAAATGTATAGTTTTCATTGGAATGTTTTCTGGATCAATTTCCGCAGGTAATAGTTAGCAAACCGTTCAGGCCGATTGAATCAGTAAGCACATTCAATTTGGAATCATTGTAACGCAACAATCATGCTCGATATGAAACGAAACACATCATAAAGCTGGTACACTAAATTGCTCAGTCTTCAAAGAATGACAATTATTTCACAAACTCTCACGGCCCAAGGAAAACTACGTGAAAATCTGCCAGAAATCAAGCGAATCTTTACAGGAATTTGAAGCAGACATTGCATGCTTGGTTCACCTTGCATATCTAGCTACACCGGGAAAAGTAATGGAGAGGCATTAACTCTATCTCTTCCAACACATTTCGTAAATGCACTGGCACGCGCTTTGGGATTCGAGGCCGCGAAGCTGCCACGAAGAAAGTGATTGTGGAAAAATTGGGCATGTGCGCAGCAAATGTCTATAACATTCGGATATACGATAGTATCGTTACTTACGCAGGAAAACTAAAGAAGGTTGACGGTTGGCAATGCATATGTCGCTATCATTAACCGACAAAACAACGGTGCCGTCGTAGACAGTGTCATCGACAAAACAAGCTTCGCACCATGCTGCTGGATGTCACAACACCGGAAAGATGAACAGTAGACTTGGGAGCTTCGCACAGCAATAGGTGGGCCAGCCACTGTGCAAAGTGAGCTGAAACATCCTGCATTAGTAGCTGACATCGAGGGCGATGTAATCATTGGAATGTGCATAATAAGGGTAAGGGGGTTCAGGGTTCGAGTTGAATTTCAACGACGGCGTCCTACGTGTTGCACGTACCTGAGAGGGCTGAAACCATCCTGCGGAGGCTCTTCTGAACAGTTGTGCGGCCAACGGAAACGTGATGATGATCGAACCCGTTCTTCATGATGAGAAAATTGGACGAATGTTTGCACTGGGAAAGACCCTTCTGCGTTTTGATAAATTTGTGCCAGTAACCTCGAAGAATGGAACAATTTTACGGCTTTGTTCGTCAATTTTCTCTGTGATTAGGAGTGTACGTGGAGCCGCTTGCCAACCCAGCAGCAACTTGCTGGCAGAATTTAAAAAATAGGTTGCTATATCTTCCATAGACGTAGGACACAGACTAAACAGTCCGAATTGAGGTATCTAGTGAAGAGGTACTATGACATTTCCGATATGTTGAACAAGCAAGAGGGGATAAAACAAAGGTGATCCAGCACAAGATCGACAATGGGAATGCAAGCCTAATCCTACAATCAACTATAAGACTTTTCCTTTGCCAAGAAGGACGGAGCTGACCAAAGAGTATACCAACTAACAAGAGGCGAGGAAAAGCACTTAAGGCATTAAGTCTCCAATAATAGTGCATAACTGCAGGGGACAACTGCAGAGCAACTTCACTATAGTGTTAAGTAATTAACGATTATGATTTTTTTTTATTCTATTTTTATATTTGTTGAATGAGATGTTTTCTTTTAAACTTCGATCTAATACATTGTGAAATTTAGGACCGAAATAGAAAATTGTTCGTTGGGTATGAGTTTTTTTAAAAACAGGACATATTACATTTAAATTTTCGTTTATTAGTATACATCCATACCAGACAATGAAATATATAAACATCTTATGTTATACAAGTTGGTTTCTTTGTAGAAGTAGAGCTGTTCCGTTGAGTAGAGTTTTTTTTTTCGAAGAATAATTTTGATTATTGTATTCTACATAGCTTCCAGACTTTATAGATTGCAGTCGAATATACCACCCCACACGAGATACAGTACCTAACAACTGATTTTGCCAATGATCTGTATACCGTCGTCAGATTTTTTATAGTTAGGATTTGTTTCAAGTTGTATAATTTATAAGTGAGCTGGCGGAGTCGCTTTGTAACATAAAGAGCATGTTCGTCCCATCTCATATGCTAATCAAGTACTACACCAAGATATTTTAGCTTTGATTCTTTTTTTATCGAAGGGCAATCGCATTGTTTTCTCTGTGGACGTGCACTCAGATGTATGAATGTTTAGAACATTTTCCATCGGTTGGTCGTTTTTCAAAAGTGTATATAAAACAAACAAATTTGGTTTTATTCACATTCAAACTCAGGAGATTATAGTTTAACCATAACTGGATATCTTTCAAACCATTTTCTGCTGCTTGGTATACTTGTTGCCACGTTTTGCCAGAAAATACAATCGCTGTGTCGTCAGCATATAAAATAAGGTTATCTATCTAAAATACATTAATTAGATTATAATCATTCAAAATAGCGACCAAACAATTTCTTATGAAAACTGAAGCTTCTTAGAAACAAATAAATTATTGATTGATTGATGTGTCCTCCTTGAGCCGCATTGTACAAGTAGATGACAGATCAATTCAATGTCCTTAGTAGGAAATCTTTGTTTTATGTCAGTTATATGCCTCATACTTTGAATGTGTGTAGATAAGTGTATTTCCACTGTGTCAGTTATAAAATAAGTTTGAAATTCTATCATCTACCATCTACGATGATTATTTCATTTTGTTCAATGCAGGAGAGGCAGAAAAATAAATATAGGAATTCATTTTAGAAATCTCCACCCTCAAGTGACTTATGAGGTTGACCCACCCCTGAAGTTACATAAACATCCTTATACTTCGATATCATTAAAAATTCCACTTAACCTTCTTGTCGAAACTCGCGTCTGTCACTTTCTTACAATGGCCTTGGTATAGCTCTATCCTTCTCCATTATATCAAAACAAACTCTCGATTCCACGAACTCTCTCTCCATCTTTGTCCATCCTTTCCAGCTACGAATTCTCTCCCAACGGAAACCCATTCAGTGTGGTATAACTCTGTCTTTTTTCTTTGTGTGGTAAACTGAGCTCTCGCCTTGTCAGTTTGTTGCCCCAAGGCTCAGCCGATGCTTTTATGTTTCGAACAGCTTGCTGTGATGCGGACTCGAACCAATGAATTAATGTAAGGCAGTACACTGTTAAAATTTTGATGCAGAGGGATATGTTGTTTGGAGTAGCACACGGAGTTGAAATCAGAACTTTCCAGATAAGAGTGTACTCTTGAACCAATGATTATGGGGTGAAGCACTAACGCATATTAAGTTTATTGAACGGTTATAGCCGGTTAGTATCGTGGAATTAGTTTTTAAACAATGATGTCGGGTGTGAAAGGAAATACATAGTAATTACATAGGTGTATATAGGGTGTGAGCTCGAATCAAATGCAACATTCACTTTCAAGGATTCAAGGATTACGTTTCAGTTGAGGACTCTTCACTGTTTATACCGACATAGATTATGATAACTAGTTGAAGTGGAAAATGTAAAAGTTTCAAAGAAAAAGTTTTGTACCTACAATAGCCAATAAATATTTTAACAGTTCTATGCAGGATTGCAGGTAGGTATACAGTACCTAACCAAGGTCATTTGAAACTTTCATAAACCGTATGAATGGAAATGGCAGTCAAAATATGCTGTAATCAGAGCTGGAAAGTACTCAGTACAAAAAATACCCGAGTACTATACTCTTGAGTACATTTCTGGTACTCTGTATACCCGTTACCCAGTACATTTTATATAAAGTACTCGGTACTCGTACCCGTACATATCGGGTAACAGTATCCGATACCCGCGCTTCTGATGAGAGTACATTTTTACGAGTACTGAATTCTGCTCCTGGGGTTGCTCCACTCGCTAACGGTCGTTTCGCAATATTCCCCACTCATAAAATAAAATGCCACTTTTAACACTTGTATCATAAATAACTTTCATTTCTAACTTTATGGTCCTCAATCAAGCGAAAATCCAAAAAAATCATTTATTTCTGAATGTTCAACAATAATAAGGCTTTTTTAACACTTTTCAAATTGTGACAAAATTTTATAGCAGCTGTTTTTTTTTTGACGTTTGCAGAAAAAAATTGGTTTGCATCTCGTGCGCGAAATATTTTGGTGATCGAGAACTGTTAATATAATAAAAAATAGTCGAGAAAGTCGAGTATTTCGCGCACTAGATACAAAAATAACTATTGTTTTTTTTATTATTATCGTTAATTTTATCCTTTATGGACTGAAAACTACAAAATAGTTCAGTAATTATTGATTTGATAGTTCATGGTTATTTATAGGGTGCAAAAAGTGGTGAAGGTATAATGAAAGACTCAGAGAAAACCCATTGTGTGGATATATTGTTCAATTATTTTTGGACTTGCTACATACAACTTGATGAGAAAGTACTCGCAAAAACTACTCTTAGAATTCGAGTACTTTTCGTTGTTTCTGGCTATCCACATACTTCCATTTCTTCTCCTAGTCTTCCCTTCCGAACCTTCGTGACCTGATGAATGTCAGTATGTCCGTAACTCCAAAGATTTCGAATCTTGACCTCACATACGCCTCACACTCGCCAAGAAAGTGTGACGAAGTTTCTTCTTCACACTTACGGCGAGGCTTTTATGCCTGTTAGTGATAGTTGACTACCTATTTTGTTATATGACCTGTAAGTATTCCTTTAAGGAGGCGTAGTGTTTGGCGATCTCTGCCTAAAAGCCATGCCGTCCATGATTTGGTAGAGCTGGCCACTAATTCTCTTGATTGTCTGCGGCCGGCGGGGTCCCTCCAAAGTTATTCAACTTCTATTTTTGTTTAATCGTCATGGGCAGAAGAAATTTGACCCTTGTAATACATAGTACTGGCTCCGGTCCACAAAACGGCGCCGCAGAACCAGTTCTAACAAGTTCGTCTACCACTTCGTTTCCCGGCACCCCCCTGTTTCCAGGGTACCAACTCGACTTCCCTCGTTTCGGCTAGTTTCTCAAGAGCGTCTCCACATTCCTGTACCAAGACAGCTTGGTTTAGGATGACAGATGGCTCTGAGCGCTACCTGACTATCCCAACAGATATAAATTCTCTGCTCGGGCCCTTACTTCACCAGATGGTGAAGGCCTCGTAGCCGCGGTTAGAATGGCAAACATTCCAGCTTGGAAAACTGTTGTGTATCTTTCTCACTACACTATACTAAACTACACTACACTACACTACACTACACTACACTACACTACACTACCCTACCCTACCCTACCCTACCCTACCCTACCCTACCCTACCCTACCCTACCCTACCCTACCCTACCCTACCCTACCCTACCCTACCCTACCCTACCCTACCCTACCCTACCCTACCCTACCCTACCCTACCCTACCCTACCCTACCCTACCCTACCCTACCCTACCCTACCCTACCCTACCCTACCCTACCCTACCCTACCCTACCCTACCCTACCCTACCCTACCCTACCCTACCCTACCCTACCCTACCCTACCCTACCCTACCCTACCCTACCCTACCCTACCCTACCCTACCCTACCCTACCCTACCCTACCCTACCCTACCCTACCCTACCCTACCCTACCCTACCCTACCCTACCCTACCCTACCCTACCCTACCCTACCCTACCCTACCCTACACTACACTACACTACACTACACTACACTACACTACACTACACTACACTACACTACACTACACTACACTACACTACACTACACTACACTACACTACACTACACTACACTACACTACACTACACTACACTACACTACACTACACTACACTACACTACACTACACTACACTACACTACACTACACTACACTACACTACACTACACTACACTACACTACACTACACTACACTACACTACACTACACTACACTACACTACACTACACTACACTACACTACACTACACTACACTACACTCCACTCCACTCCACTCCACTCCACTCCACTCCACTCCACTCCACTCCACTCCACTCCACTCCACTCCACTCCACTCCACTCCACTCCACTCCACTCCACTCCACTCCACTCCACTCCACTCCACTCCACTCCACTCCACTCCACTCCACTCCACTCCACTCCACTCCACTCCACTCCACTCCACTCCACTCCACTCCACTCCACTCCACTCCACTCCACTCCACTCCACTCCACTCCACTCCACTCCACTCCACTCCACTCCACTCCACTCCACTCCACTACACTACACTACACTACACTACACTACACTACACTACACTACACTACACTACACTACACTACACTACACTACACTACACTACACTACACTACACTACACTACACTACACTACACTACACTACACTACACTACACTACTCTACTCTACTCTACTCTACTCTACTCTACTCTACTCTACTCTACTCTACTCTACTCTACTCTACTCTACTCTACTCTACTCTACTCTACTCTACTCTACTCTACTCTACTCTACTCTACTCTACTCTACTCTACTCTACTCTACTCTACTCTACTCTACTCTACTCTACTCTACTCTACTCTACTCTACTCTACTCTACTCTACTCTACTCTACTCTACTCTACTCTACTCTACTCTACTCTACTCTACTCTACTCTACTCTACTCTACTCTACTCTACTCTACTCTACTCTACTCTACTCTACTCTACTCTACTCTACTCTACACTACACTACACTTGTTGAAACCATATCGTGTTAAATCAGATTCAGTTACTCACGTTTCTAACAGTCTATGAAGTGATATGGATTTCCATCAAGTAACAACCGATTCAATTAAAAACCACTCAAATATCTGAAATGGCATTCACCATACCACGATAAATGATCAATTAATCACATTCCACAATCTGTATTTAATGAATTTTTTTAAAAATATTATTATAGCAACTCCATTTTTTAAATTCATCGCTAGGGTTACTGTATGATTTCGGTGTTTAGAAACCATTATAAAGTAGATAGTTCTTGACCTGTCAATTGGAACTGTTATGATAAAAAAGTTATCAACTTAATAACATACAATTTTGTGGTTATAATATGAATTCGAAAAAACGGTACGGTAAATGTAAAGCATTGATGAACTCCTTGAGACAATTGTTTTTTAAACAGTCGTTTCGCAACGCTGCACTCGTGATAAAATAGTCGTTACTGAAAGGACGTGTATAACTCTGCTAACATATGCTAACATAATATACTATTTTGAAAGAGAATTGCTGCAATTGAATGATTGGTTTTGTGTTTTTCTTGTACAGTCTGAAAATGAACCAAAACGTGTAAATCAATATCAAATCGATATGGGCCGCATATGGTTACACAGAAAAGAAGTTGGAAATAACAGAATTGGTGATTGACATACTGCACACCCCCTGTATCAAGATAGCAAATGTCATACGAAATTTTTTGAAGACTTTTTTGACTTAAATAACAATTTGACTAATAAAAAAAAATTGTTTCAAAGGTTGGGATATTGGAGACAGATTTGGTCTCCGATACGTCAACGAAAAGTGCTGTGATTGTGAATAAGAAGACTACTTTGTATAAATAATAAAATGTCAATCCCAAGTAGCGTTTTGGCGACTACAACCACATAATACACCACAATTAACGTTGTACTTGTACGTTGTGTAGGAATCAGTCATTTATGCAAAGACGCTCTCTAAACCACCGGTCAACGTTGTCTTAACGTCAAGCTACGACGTTGTCATAACGTTTACCCAATCGACTAAAAGTAGTAGATATTCAGGGAATGGGAATAACGTTCTAAAAACGTTTAAGTGACATCGAAGCAAAGTGATGATATCAAAATGAGTTATGACCAAACTATTTGAAATCTCGCCTAGATTCCGAAAAAGTATCATATGTGGTAGATAAGACCTCGAATAAAAAAAATTTGAGTTATATTATCTCGAGCATCTCGACCCCTCCTACTTTACCAATCATATATGTCATATATACGAGATGTATTTTTTTCCGCTATAAGATCAAAATGGACGTCAAAATTTAAATTGAACCTAAATTATCGTATCGAACTCCGGTTTTTATCAGACTATTTGAAATCTTGTGAAGATTGCGAAAAAGCATCAAAGTATCAAAGTTAGAGATATATGTCTCGAGCGTCTCGACCTCTCCCACTTGACCATTCCGTAACCACCTTTGTTGTATTGTGATCGACAAAATGAAATCATTTTTTAATTTACCAAATATTTTTCCATAAAACTACTTTTGCCATATGTCTCTTATATACGAGGAGTATTTTTTTTCCACTGCAACGTCGAAATATGTAAGATACGCTAGAATCCGGCATCAAGCACAAAACCGCCAAACAAAAATACTGCCAAAAATTCTAATTTTTTTTAAATATTGTTTCCATACTCCACGACACCTTTGGGTACATTCTAGTGTTTATGAGGGAGTATTATTATTATTATTATTATTCGAAAAATAAAAAATAAAAAATTTAAGAATCGATTTCAAATTTGGTTAGCGTAAGGAATAAAAATGAATTTCACGAATGTGATATTGAAAATGATTACACCAATGTTTGGCGGAAACACGGCAACTCCGAACGGTGGATAACATTTTCAACCGATGAACGGATCGAGATAGAGAGCAGTTCTGTTAAAAAACATCAGAGGGAGTACCTTAAAAATCGCTAAAAATCCGAAGTCGTCAGAATCACTGAAAATTACCACCGATATCCCCAAAATTTTATGCTGAATCCGAAAATGTATGATTTGAATATATTCGGATACACGATGTACCATAAAACAACGATAATTGTGAAAAATTTATTGTATCGCACGTATCCGACATCCTATAGCACACAAAAGCACCTATAACACCTACAACCGAACTGTTAGGCAACCAAACGATGACGTCATCTTGTCGATTTTCTTATCTTTCTTTCTATATACATATGTATTTAACGAATGTGTCCCTTATGGTCGAAAAATACGAAAAATATAAAAGGTGCGCTATACCATCCGGCATTCTAGCACACAAAACAACTCGATGTATTGTTTTAATAGTACTGAAATAATACATTATACAGTATTCATTATACAGTACTCATCTTGGGTATGATGGTTTCATGAGAGCGTAAAGAATAGCTTGCTATATGTTGAGAGAGCAACAATTTCTCCTCTACTCGCTCGAGGAAGGGATATCAACGTGAGCTGTTAATTCGTCGGGTGGGGTAACAGGAGAGGCACGCAGTAGTGCGTCTCTCTTATTTATGTGGTATTATCATATCATTGCGTTCCTTGTTGCTCGCGTAGATCTCTGTCTATACCACAGATGAAAAGTTTCCGATACTGTTGGATAGATCATATGATATAAATATAATATATATAAGAGTTAGAGGTTTTCTTTTCAATTCTGAAAATGGGTTACTTGGATTAGAACAGAGAAATACTTAGCCATATACCGTACTAATTGAAATATATTGAAAAATATGTCAGGGACAGTGTCAACACAGGATATTAAGTGTTCGCAGTGGAAATATGTCACATCACCAAACAATTATATTGTTACAGACCTGAAATTTGATGAATTAGATGGAAAAATCTAGAAGCACTAACTTTTGTTCTGGATCAATCGTCGAACATTCTTGTTGTGTTCTATTGATTTCTTTATTTTTCTAGAACTTCAATTATATATAAAAGCAATGCATTTGGAGATGAAGTAAGTTACCTTGGATACAAGTATTCTGGTATCAGTTTTGACAGTGACATTAGTGACAGTCACAAATTTCACGACTAACAGCTAGACCAACGTAACAAGTGACAACTGGTGAAGAACGAAGAATAGAGTACTACGAAGTAAAGGTAGAACGAAAAAGTAGGAGAAGGAAGTAGGACGTAGAACTAGACCTCTGACTTCACTTCTGTTTGGCTTGAGAGGGAGAGGACCATTAGTGGATCGAACAAAACAATACTAGCCTCTATTTAGTGGGAGGGTAAGATCTATGGCATGGATGGTTCAATGCTGTCTAATAACTAGTTCAAGTGTTCCAGTGATACTAACGCAATATGGCACTATAAGGCCTAAAAATCGTAAAGAAAAAGAGGCCTAAGCATCATGTCGATACGAACACAAGGATATATGCCTGACTCTAGATCTTGTATATACAGAGGACGATTCTCGTATATACCACGACTTAAATCGCTAGATATACGGAGAAATGTCCGGATGTGAATTACCCCAAATCTCTTCACGGATGAACGAAATAAATCGATATTGGAGAATTCACGGAGCCTTCTTGTAGGTTTTTAGGCAGCTGGAAACATAAACGTCAAAATAGTCAAAATAGAAAGTGATACTTATTTCACACAGTCACTATCTTTCAGTCATTCAGAATTGAAACGGATATACAGTATCGGAAACTTTTCATCTGTGGTATAGACAGAAATCTACGTGAGCAACAAGGAACGCAATGATATGGTAATACCACATGAATAAGAGACGAACTACTGCGCACCTCTCCTGTCGCCTCGTCCAACGAATTAACAACTCACGTCGATATTCCTTCATCTCTAATGCTCTCTCAACATATAGCAAGGTTTTCTTTACGCTCTCAGAACCACCATACCCCAGATGAAAACTTTCCGATACTGTAAAATTACAAATAATTTCAGTGTTGCCAACGGAACCAGCAATCTTTGTGGATTATTCGAACCAAACCGAAGATCAAGTATGTTTGTTTACGCCATAAACGAATGATAATTAGTTCGATTATTCGTGGCGACTATTTACTTACACTTATAGGTCGGTTTATACTTGCTCGAATTAGTAGAGTTGAGGTTAGTATTTGAACTAACGTTCGAAAAGGTGAATAAATGACAATGAGATAGTATTCATACGATAAAATACGTAGAACAAAGTGTAGAGTTTGTCTCACTGACATAGAATTACAGATATTATTATATTAAAACAAGAAATGGTGTCATAGTGCAAAATGAACCCGTAACATCCATCTGTTCCTCGTTGCAATTCCAAGTGCTATCTGTGACCAAATAGCATCATTTTGTTTTGATTCGGACAGAGGGCCACCTGCAGACTATAGTTTCATGGTGGGTCACTACAGAGAGCTTTGTATTGATCTGTTCCCCCACTGAATCATTACACCACTCTGTCTTTTTGATTACTCTATGGTCTCAAGCTAATGAAACGAGTGTAAACCGCCCCACACCTATTAGCAAGAAGCACTCCAATTCTCTGGATCAAGAGATTTAGGTAAAGTATCTGAATAAAAAGCTCAGTTTTTTCAGGATATCGTTTGAGAAACGATGGTCGTTGCTAACCGGAGTTTTACCCTTTCACTCCTATCCACCTACAATCAATCCTGTAGACTATTACTTCAAATACATAAAATAACTACTTAATTGGCTAATACTGCGACGGGTATTGAATTATATCAGCAAATACTTGTGTGATGTTCCTCATTATATTGCAAGTGCTGCCTTTAACCAATTCTGTTTCGATTCAGAAAGGAGGACTACCTGTACTATTCTCGAAAGTTTTGACTCGCCATCAGCACAGGATAAGCCTCTACATACAGCTTCAAGGCCATCTGTCCTCCGGCACGATATTACCCAGGAAAGTAGTAGTTTTCAGATAGCCAACAAGTATTGTAGTTGGATGGGAGTGAAAAAGGGTCGGTCGGCAACGACTGGTAAACTGTAAAAATACCCCCGGCAAAAAAAAACAAAAAAAAACAAAAAAAAAACGAAAAAAAATCACACACTCGAATGTCTACGTAAGGTTTGTTCGTTCTAGTTCTATCCGACTAAATAATTACACTTTCTAAATTTCAAAGTTCGAAAAAGGGTTGTACAAAGTTTTGATTACCAAATAACTCCTGTGTTCCTTGATTGAATTTTTTGAAATTTTGTCATTACGAATCTCCCAGGTTTTCGTAGGAAACCATTCAAAAGCAGAGCTTGTACGAGCAAGGGAGACTGAATGCTGAATCACTTGTCAAAAAATGCAGTTTTATGTATTATATAGATCCTCCAAATTTCATTCCAATATCTTCAAAAACAAAAAAGTTATGGGGGCGAGCCACCTTCCGTGGACACCCGTTATATTTGGTAATACGGCCCAGAAAACCGAAAACAGCGATAAGATATTCAACTATGCTTCTGGGATTCGATAGAGCTATTCTGGACCTATTTGCTGAAATACTTATATGCATGGGATTTCCCTATGTTCTTAGAGCGATTCGCCGTACGGATCACGTCAATAAAGGACACCCTCGATATACACAAGGTGTCATACATATTATCATTTTCACAAGCAGTTTCTGTAAAGAAATAATTTTCCATCGCAACAGAATCGCAAATTTAGCGCCCAGTTTTTCAAAACAAATTGTCCCAACCTTCAAGTCTAAAGCTGCGACGTTCGTCACCTCCGAATGCAACTCATTCCGTACCTATTTCAGCAAAACTATGGTTTATCCACTTCTCCAGGATCGGGATGTCGAGTCTAAAAGGGACCGAAACTGAATATAAATAAATGATGTGCTGCTAGCTGCTAGGTATTTTCAGTAATACTTTAGTCGGTACATAGGTAGTAGTGTATTGGCATCAACATGAATCAAAACCTTATGAGCAATTCTCTAATCTTATCTGAATTCCATATCAGAGTGAAAATGAAATAAATGTTCTCCAATCACAAATCTACCTGTACCTATAGGTATTCAAACTATTGAAAATAATATAATAAAGTGAGCTGTGTAAATCGTATCGTGCAATAAATAGGATTAGGGGCCCTAAGGCACAGTAATATACAGAATTTTTAACAGTGTACTCGTTCTCGTTAGGTATCCTACAAAAGCTGGCAGAATACGAACCGGCGGTAGAACGGTTTATATACTTCGAGTATATAGGGGGAAAATAAATATATAGCTCCTATATACTCGCTCTTTCTCACTCTCTCACAGCTGTGAACAAAACGCATCAGTCTGTCGAGTGAGATCGAGGAGTGCTTAGGAATAACGTTTCACTGAGGAAAAGTCGTTTATTCTCACAAATCACGATGATAAAAATGGTTAAGTTCGGTTGTGTTAGTAGAAACAATAATATTGTAATGTTATTTAGAAAATTTCAGTAATGTTATATTGTGTAAAGTGCGTGAAAACCGGCGAAATGTGGTGTAATATAGGTTATGTTTGCCGTTAGGAGCTATTGTTGTTCCTTTTTGAATTTGGTACTTGGGTATTTTATTTTAATACTCATTCGGTACTAGTGAAATGATCGTATTTGTCATATTCCATCTATTCAAATGGGCTCGTTTAGTGAAATTTTGGTCAACATAGTTAATCAGTATTTGTTTATAAAGTTTGTTTACAACTTCTAACACTTGAGTGGGTTTTAAATCAAATAGTGAATTATATTCCTGAATAAAGGAAATCAGTGAGCTGTGATAGTTTAGTGACAGTGCAAACAAAATAGTGTGGTGTACCAGTGTGAAGACAAATTTTTTGGATTACAGTGATTTGGAATTATAATGAATACTTTTGGAATAGCTGAACAAGAATAAAGGTAAATTATGTATGGCTTCGTAGAACATTAGTTGCTTCGCTGAATTTCAGCTGCTTTATTTCAGTACCTATTGAATGCATTTATTGCAACATAACAATTGAAGTATTTGCCAAGTGTCAAACGTTTTGTCGTGAGTATTGGGTTGACCAGAAATGTTGAAACCATTTGAATTTGTATGAAATTTTACCTGTCATCGATGAATGTTTACTCATTATTGAAATTGTCAAATGGGGGTTGCACGTTGGGTTGATTCTGCGTGGTGGAAATTGGCAAGAAAATATTGAACGGAATTGCTAATTCGTTGTTGGTAATTCATGATTAGACAGTTTTCTTTTGAATGCTATTAATTGCAGCTATGATAGTGTAATCCCTGCGGGAAGACTTGCTTTGGAAGCTTGAAAAAATTATAGGTAGTTTTTGATGCACGTGAGTCTAACATTTTCAGTAGTTCTTATGAAATAACCGTAGAACTAGACCTATTAGCTAACTAGGTAGTTTAGGTTGGTATAATTTTAGGACATGAGCGGTGATTTTGATTATCAGTTTGCATAAATTGATTTTTGTGATAGGTATTTAATATGATAATTTTTGCTTTACTTACCTCTTTATTTGCATCTTTTCAAGAATGTGTGTGGCGCATGATTGTGATGATATTCAAAATATTGGTTGGAATAGTTTTAAGTTGTGCGGTCAATTTGAAGAGTTTATTTTCATTTAATTTGCTCATCATGTATCATGGGGAAGAACCAAATAGCGAAAGAGATAGAGGTAGGTAGTTAGTTTCGTTTCATTTTATATTCCTAGCTTGTGAAGTCTTCTGCTAGAAATCCTTTATTTACCTCATACCTAGGTATTGTTATATACTTTGTTATCGATATTTCTCACTGGGGTTACGTGTCTCTCATTAGAATAACTTCGAAATAACTACTTTTAAGATATGAATTATTGCATTGTATTGTTCTTTCGGACGTTTAAACAGGATGTGGAGCCACTTTTTATTGGTAAGTAAAAAAAACGTGGTGGGACATTGTGTCCTTATTTGAAAAATTATCGGGCTCCACCTTGAAAATAACATTACCGGTATTTGTTCTAATGATAAGTTGGTTCCCTGCAAAATGTGCCGCCTACTAGGAGTACTAGTTATTAAAATTCAAATGTGAGCAAATTAATGACGTTATTATATATAGAGTTAAGTATTTGAAGTTGACCAACTCACTAAAAAGAACAAAAATTACTAACAAGTGGGTTATGTTTATAAGATCGAATTTTTGTTTGAAACTGTTGTTTTTGGTGCTTGTATTTGTGAAATATCCGAGGAAATATCAGTTGAATACCGTCTGAAGAATCCTAATGGGGCAATTTGAGCAATTTTCGACTGAAAAAATCCTGTTTGGAAGTGGTCGATTTTTATGATTCAGAAGAGTAGGTTTAACTTGAAAAGTACTTAGAGCTACGAATTTTTTTTAGGTTTGTGTTCAGGAGATCAAACTATGTAAAAAAACATCACTTTTTTTATTTCAGGGTGAATCCTGCTAAATTTACCTCTACCAATAGAGAACTCGAAAAAAAAAAGGTTATGCACTTATTTTTTCTATTACTTAATCTTGAACTGTTTCGGTGGATTTCCATTGAGCTTCTAATGTCTACACAACGTCCATATACTTAGACACACTAAAATGAAATCTACTGGAAAAGGCATGTTTGCATTAAATTTATACCTAACATTGATGATTTATCATGGGAGTATAAGGAAGGGAAACTGACAAAAATATAATACGGATAATAACAACCTGACAAAAACATGTGATACATAAGAGTGGTATTGAACTCGATATATAATATAGGGGTTGACGACGATTTCTCCCTTCTCTATCCACGTTGATCCCGGATATAATAGATAGTTGGGGTAGAGATGTTCTCTGTATGCCATTTCGTATGTCCAGGAATATCAGCTAGTTAGTTTCTTTTCTGATGTACTAATCTTCCCCCATCAATGAAATTGTGAGAAAAATCAAAGTATCTAACTTTCTCCTTCTGGTAAGTTCATCTATGAGCTTCTCAACTTTTATAAGCAAAATAATACCGTCTTATGCAAAAAACTCTGAAAACTCTGAAGCTGAGATTCTGTAGCATCGGCCTTCTTAAGTACGAAAAGTCTTAAACTTTTGTACTAACGGCAAAATGATTGATTAGTTTTGGCTACTCAAATCTAGTTTACGTAATTTTTTCTTGATAGGAAAATAAAATGTATAGGTTTTAAGACTACAGAAACCAATAAGTATCCATCATATTCATATTTTTTGCAGATACGCCATTTCTGCTTAAGACGGCAGAATGGTATACAGGATGTCCCAAACTGATTTAGCCAGGTTCTAGTTCTCAACCTAGCCGAGATAATATATAGTTGGAACAAAATCTATAATTTTCGGCTGTAGGGATACTTTAAAATTGCAGCCCAATTTCATTTAATTACGAACAGCTCTTCCCTTATAAATTCACTCCTGTAAAATTTTAATTAATACCCTGTATATTTTCAACACATTCTTATAGAATATCTAATTCTAAATTCACCAGTTTTTTTTCGATTCAAAATCGGTTGATTAATAGCTGAGAAAATGATGAGTATTTGAGCTTTGAATCTAGTTACCCATGAACATTTTGGTCAAGTTGAAAATCCGCTAAAAAAAGACAGAGAAGTAACGATTTTACTTTATTCAAGGTTTTACAAATTCCTGCGATTTCCGTTTGAAATAAGTAAATGTCCTTGCCGCAGAGTACGTTCTGGGTTAACAAAAGTATTCTCATTTGATGTTGAGCGATCAGGAAAACGTATCCAATATACAACTCCCTAGCTTTTCTTCTATTTTTCAAACATTCCCCATAAATAATAATCAGTAAACAAACTTGGCATTTTTACACAAAATTCGCTAACTTGCAAGATTTTAGTGAGTTTACTTTGACAAGTGTCAAAAATGTTTTATCGACGATTTTCAATTTAACAAAATGTTCATGGTTAGGTAACTGGATTTAAAATATTGATTTTCTCAGCCATTTATCAACCGATTTTGAATCGGAAGAAACTAGTGAATTTAGAATTAGACATTCTGTAAGAATATGTTAAAGAATATACTCACATGGTGCTATTTAACATAGGAGGGTAGCTTTTCGTAATAAAATGAAATTGCGCTGTAATTTTAGAGTATCGTCACAGCTGAAAGTTAATGATTTTGTTCCAACTAAATATCGCCGAGAATATCTCGGCCAGTTTAGGAACTAGAACCTGACTAAATCAGTTTGCGACACCCAATTAGGTTATAATGAAAATTCGATGCGAGTGGAAAGTTTCGTGCTTTCTCCACTATCAAGAATTTTAATCGAATGAAATGAAAAACACCTAGCCTAGCTATGCTCAAATCCTACGACAATCTCGCATTGAAAAACGGAGCTAGTGTATTAACCATTGGTTGGAGATCACCTCGAGAATATCTCGCATTGAACAACCAGCCCTAAGACGGCAAGTGTTGTAGCATATTTGTTCAATATCAAGAGCGAGGTTGTTACCTTTCTGTTACCAAATTTGATTTCAGAATTGGAAAATTCTGTAACGATCGTGGAGAAATGTAATTCACATTGTTCTTGTTGATCAATTTATATCAATATAAACTTGGTATCATATAATTTTATTGTGGTTTTGCTCCCCATTCTCAGCGATAATCGGCCTATACTCTCCATTGTAGTACAACGGCCATCTGTAGTATATTTGGAGGGATCGCACGTAAGGGGGTGGTATACCCTTACGTTTTTTAAATTGTCTGCTTTTATTATCACAAGTCACGTGATTGATTAGAATATTGAACACACGTAACATGACAGTATTTTTGTTAAGGGAATCGATCGCTTTACGCCTCGCTTTACGCAGAGGTTTACTAATTTCATTGAAAAATATACCAAGCCAGTAGAAATAGAAAATCAATTCATAATTATTCCAAAAGTTTACAAACTTTGGTCTAGTGAATTGTATATACATCGAGAAAGCAATAAATCTGAGTTTGCAACTTGTTCCGATGTCTGCAACATTGTCAAAATTGCAATAAACTTGAAGTTTGCTCTAATCTGCAATTTGGAAAAAACTAGGTACTTAATTATTTTAAAATTATATTTTTGTAAATCGTATGATCCGTGTACAAGGGTGCAAATTTGTGAATGCGTCAGAAAAAATGCTTTCAAAATTTACAACCTTTGTAATTATTTCGAGACCACTTTGATCAAAAAAATGACCACGAATTAAAAAAAAAATATGTTCCGGTCAACGTGAATGGTTGCAAATCTGTTCGAAACGGTTCGGAATATTTTTCCAATGTATCTGTCAACTTTGCAGAACGTTTGTAAGTTTTTCTTGTATATAAAAAAATGTTCCGTATATACACTTAAATTGGTGGCAAACTTGATTCGTGATATAAAATTATATATTTAACACTACTCCAAGTTTCCAGAAATTTTGGAAATTTTTCAACGGTTATGCAGCAAAGTTTGCAAACTGAGACTTGGTGCTTTCTCGATCTACCATTCACCTGACCAATTTTCGATTTTCATTGTCTATACGTTAATAATCGATTAATAATGCCTGAATATACGACAAGTTATACGAGTGGTAAGTATACTTCCATCAATACATAATTTATGCAAATTACACCCACTCATTTTAATCAAAGAATCAGATAAGTACCTAATTAGATAACGTACTTATTTGCCTAAGACTCAAGAACGTGTACGTTGGTAACATGAAAAGAAATCGCCAAGTTTTGGGATCATCCATCAAAATAGAAATATTTTATGCAAACAAGTCTCCCGGAAGCCTGTGTTTGTTTGTTTGCAAACAGCTTTCAGATAGCATTTGCGTTTTACAAACAAAGGTCAAACTGTAAACTCAAGCCTAAACTATGCTTTCTCCAGTCTGTTTGTTCATGGAACTCGAAATGCTGATTTGCTCGGATTTTGTACAATTCAGTGGCCTCAGTGTTTTCGCTGGAATCTGTTGCAAAAGGTGGTTATTTCTTTCAGCACTATTAGATGCGATGAGTCGGCAAAATCGCCTTTGGATATGGTTGCTTTCTGAGTGTTTAAGAAATCTACAAAATAGATAATATGTTGGTATGTGGAGACGTTCGGACCACCTAGCTTATTTTGTGACTTTTCGTTCAGTTCAAACATTTTCAACAGTATAGTTGAGAATGTTTGAATGCAATGAAAAGTAGTCTTAAAGTGGTACACAGTGATATCTCAATTCAACAAACGTTTCCTACCACTACTTACTTTGAAACTTATTCTTTTCTGCAAAATTATAAGCACCTCTACCACATTCAACTCCCTGCCACCACAACTTTTATAAAATTTTCTGAAATGTCCTACCATTATGATGGAATAAATGAATTTTGAGGTAACCTGGTGAAAATGTTGTACTTACTTTATTTCTCATCAGTACAACAGAGTCGTGGCATCCAATAATGATAATAATTACTGCCTCCTAAACACTCTTAGAGTGTACCCAAAGGCATAGCCTATGCGGGTAGAGGACGGATATTATTGTTTGCTGTGGCGCTATTTCTGACAAACATTTTCGATGGAAAATTAAAGATGCTTTTGAAGCAGCAATGTAGCCTAATATACTTTCTAAGGCCCATTGCTTTAAATTGAGTGGCGTTGAATAGGTATCTAATAGAAACACAAAATCCTCATTTCCACAAAAAAAGGTGGTAGGTACTTAGGGCGCTCTTGTAGTAGACTATGGTAAGCATTTAGCTCTTGAGAATACCAAATTTTTTGGCGAACCTCGCATCGAGCGAGAATTAACGTAGTTTTGATGTACTTATCGGTTCTATTTCTTGGATGATGTGACCGTACTATATTTGTTCGTTGCTATAAAGCTGCGAATTTTCTAGCTTCAAGGTTTATAGGTCTCGGTATAGGAAAATCGTTTTAAGTATGTGTTACAATAATTTATGAGTGGGCGGGATCAAGGATACTTTTGTTAGTGGAATTCCACTGGTTATAAACTTATTTTAGCGTACGTATATGTCAAGATATGTATATTATTTGCCGTGTTAAATGATCGATTACTCACAGATTATTATTCTGTGTTCACAGAATCCAAATTTTAAAAACATTACCATGAAAACCGCATTATTCAAATTCATGAATATGTGTGGTTCCTTTTGATTTCGGTGTTTAAAAACTTACCTGGCAGACTAGGTATTATTTTGTCAAGTGAAACTCATGATGCCAGATAAGTAAATCTTTTTGAAATAATTAGGTTTTTGGGTTTTTAGGCCGAAGTGTATTGTGAGTTGTTCTCGATGTTTCGCTAACACGAGTGGTTGGCATTTTCAAAAGAGATGATGCTACTCCAATCACTGTCCAATGTGGACGGAAGACGGAGTAAGTAATGTAAGTAATGTTGGATTTTCGGATTTTCTCTATAAAAGAAAATATAAATAATCTCACCCTGGTACGTTTCTTTGATATATACATCTCGACATATTATAAGTAAACAAATGTCTATACTTTATTAATATAAAGAAGATGATTTCACTCTCTATAAGTTGATACGATGGTGAATAACTTTATTTTGTAGTGTGTATTTTAATTCGGCCCGTATATGTAGGTATTGTCAATCAAAAATATTCCGTGCTACTTAGTTAAATACAACTTAGTTAACCAACAAACCCTTCAGCTACCCCCATCGAGATACATATCCGCCTGTACAGTAAAGATACCGTCACCTCACCGGACGTATTACATGGAGATGGATGGTTTCATGAAGGGTCTTTTCTAACAATGGTCGAACGATTGGAAAAGAACGCCAACGTGATTGGTGAGGATGAACGAGAAAAAATCAATCGAATGAAAAATTTCGTGAAAAGTTTACAATTGCTTGTTTAGTATGTATTTTATTTCAGGAAGAGCTTTCTGAGACATAACGTTACATTTTTATTTTCAGGCTTTCAAATAACTAAATAATATGCTTTTATCACTCTCAGAGGTGTTTTGTATTCACCTCTTTCATTTGCTTTTTCCAACCGCGAATTCATACTTGGAAACATCATTTTGTAATGCGGCTTAAATAACCTGAACAGAGCTGAAGATCGTAAATTATTTCGTAATTCAATATGGTTAAATATGCCAGCGTTTACCTGATGGCCCGAGAAAGTGCTACGAATCGCACGTTAAAAGGTAAGACCTCGTTAATCGTTGGCTCGCACAAGTTTCGACTTTTGAGGGCTGCCGTTCGTAAGGGGACGACAGCTGGTTAACGGAAAAAACAATTTTAACAACAATTAACAATTTTTTACCTCCCACGAATATTGTGATTATTCAACACCATTATTCGAACATTTACTCCAACCTTCATTTAGTACTGTTGTGTTGTGTTCTAATAAAATTAAATTTTCTTGTTCCAAATTTTCAAATTTCATTTAGTGTAACACGGTGTAAAACTTATATAATATTGCATATTTGGTAAAAGATTATTAATACCGGATTCGATGGTATCACTTGAAACCTCGTTTGAAACATTTGGGATATGCACTGGAATCCCTCTTTTTTTTGTCCAATGAATGTAGCATGTATATACTTATATATGGCACATTTATACTTTCGAAACTTGACCAGTTTCAGTCACACTGATTGGACATAAGTATAAGAAATTTTTTTGCCTACATCTTGGCAACCTTCCTACATTGGAAATGATATAACCTCTCTAACCAGACTTGGAAAAGTATACAGAATGTTCCATATGAAAAATGTGATTTTGTTTTTCTATAAGTTTTTGACATCCCCTTTTATGTATACTTACTTATTTAATTATTTTTTTTACCTAATAGATTTTTGAATATCCTCAAACTTTTGTACTTACCTACATACAACATTTCATGGTACTTAGCGAGGGGGAAACAACTAGTAATTTTTTTAAAGCAGTGAAGTAATTATCTCTAATGAAAAATTATGAAAAAGTTTTAGGAGGCAATGAAAGATAATTATATACCATTCAATTACGCGGATACGTTGTATGGACATAATTTAACTCTTATGTATAAAAATAAGATCCAGAAAGTTCGAAACTCATGCCCACGTATGATTTTTGGTGTAAGTAGGCGACAACGAGTATCAAATAAATTGAAGGAGATTGGATGGTTACACAAGGAGAACAGGAGAAAGGTTCATTTTAGTACCTTGTCATAAAATAATTCCCAAATACATACCCAATAATACTAATTCAGCCATTTTGAATCGATTAGCGTTAGCAGAATTTGTCTATCTCTAACCGTTCTCGAGTTGGTCAGCTCTGAATCAGTTTTCAAATGGTTTTTTTGGCCCCTTGCAACTTTCTCGAGTAATTTTTAATTTCTTTCGATTAACTCGAAATTCACAATACATACTAATTCAGCCATTTTGAATCGACTGGCGTTCGCAGAATTTGTCTATCTCTAACCGTTTTCAAGCTGAATCTGTTTTTAGATGGTTTTTTTTCCGTCAAAAATTTTTATGATGAGTTTTCGACATTATTGTTAAAATATTCAGAATCAGCACGTCAAATTACTTTCGAGGACAAAAATTTGAAATTCAAAAAATGAAAAATAAAAAATCTCAGAAAATTTTATTTTTCATCTTAAACACTTCACAATACATACTAATTCGACCATTCTGAATCGATTGGCGTTCGCAGATTTCGTCTATCTCTAACCGTTCTCGAGTTGGTAAGCTCTGAATTAGTTTTCAAATGGTTTTTTTTGCGCGAAAAATATTTCTGATGAGTTTTCGACATTTCCGTTCAAAGATTCGGAATCAGGACGTCGAAATACGTTCGGGGATAAAAATTTGAAATTTGAAAAATTAAAATTCAAAATGTTCAAAAAATTATTTATCATAATATACTTGCCTTTTTTGTCCGTCGATTTTTTTCGTTTAAATTCCGAGTACTTATATACTAATTCAGCAATTCTGAATCGATTGGCGTTAGCAGAATTCGTCTATCTGTAAACGTTCTCGAGTTGGTGAGCTCTGAATCAGTTTTCAAATCGTTTTTTTGGCGCCAAAAATATTTCTGATGAGTTTTAGATATTTTCGTTCGAAGATTCGGAATCAGCACGTCGAAATACGTTCGGGGATAAAAATTTGAAATTCGAAAAGTGAAAAATAAAGAAGTTCAAAAAATTATCTATCATGACTTACTCGACTTTTTTGTCCGTAGATTTTTTTCGTTCAAATTCTTAGTATATACTAATTGGGCCATTCTGAATCGATTTGAGTTCGCAGAATTCGTCTATCTCTAACCGTTCTCAAGTTGGTCAGCTCTGAATCAGTTTTCAAATGTTTTTTTGTGCAAAAATAATTTCTGACGAGTTTTCGACATTTCGAATAATGAATTTATTTAAAATAAATAATGAATTAATGAAAAGGTTATGATGTACACCTAATGAAAGAGTAGTTTTCCCCGGTACTTAGTGATCTTATTTTACGAAAAAAATGGCCTTTTGGTGACCTTGTTTGATAACAATAAGTAGTTGTTAAAAATAGCCGGATAACCTATTTTATAAAAAAGTAGTTTCAGCTATTCTGATGTAGAATATTGACAATACCGCTTTTACACAAGCGCCATTAAGCATTTTAAAACAGTAAAAGTTCTTTCCAGGTAAAACTTATGTTAATGCATAACATTTCAGCAATCGGTCGAGTGGATTTTGTGTAAAAGCATTTAGACAAACAAAGACATTCTAACATTTTTATAATAAAGACATAAATAAATTTTCTGGATTTTTTATGTGAAAAAATTCCAAACGCACTAAAAAATATATTCCGCCGAAAACCTATATATCTATGGAACATCAGATGATTTGCATTCCGGTATGGCATTCCCGGAGCGGGTTTAATTCGAATTTGATATTTATTTTGAATATTTTAGATGGAGATAAGCGCCGAATGGGACAACAACGGACAACCGTATCCATCTTATCCGTTCTTGTCAATTTTAATGAGGAATAAAATTATCTCGACTTGTTCTCCCAGTCCGCCGCATATCGAATTAATTTCTACCAGTCCTTGTGGCCAGCGTGCAACAATTATTTGGTATTTACTATGATACGCAAAGGATATACAAATGACAGCTGATATGATGAGGTTAGATAAACAAGTGAACGTAGGTATAAAAAATCTGTTATTCTTAGCAACAAGCAGCAGTCGTGTTGAGAGTTAATTAAGGAATTATTTGGATGTCTGAGTAGAACTGAATGCTCGAAACGTAAATCTAGATTCTTTTTTATATAGGTAGTGTTACTTACTCAATACAATTTCAAATATTCGTCTGTTTCGAAAATTATGTTTTTGATAATAAAGTATTCACCTGCCTTATTTATGCAGATTCTGTCTTCCTTTCAAAACTGCCAGATTTCCAGTAATTTATAATTTTTCCTAGACGTTGACCCTACAGCGGAGTTTTTAAAAAATAATCAGCTGGAAAGATAACACATACACTTGATTATTGTCAATCAGCAGTATAGACCAACAACACACCCATTGAATTGAAATATACCTCGAATTAGGATTGTATCGAGTTCAGCGCCGTGCCGTTTTGTATTGAAACATACGTAAGTTTGGCTATGAGATTCATATGACACTGCAAGGTAGTTCTTGTAGAAAACTTCAAGATTCTAACAGATACAACTCAACAATCGTAGGGTTGCAGGCAGTTTGTAGGTATGTAGTGTACATAGGTTTATGAGGGAGTCAGAATTGTTTACACACCCTATAACTATTTTTATTCTGCTGATTCAAGGTTTTCAAATGATCTAATTAAAGTAGGTGCGGGTTTTTACTTACGTCGAAGTTCGTTTGAATTTGAATTGCCCATATCATCTGTTCGTTTTGTCGTATTTTTATATTATAAATATTCACATCACCTGTTCGGGCTCCACTAGGAATCTTAGACCCACCCATGGCCTATAATTACCACATAATTGCGTAGTTGTTGGCCCGGGAAGGTGACGAATAGGCATTAAAGTTTGAACATTTCCAGGTATCGTTAGATGGTTATCTCGGGTTATCTTCAATCCGGACAGGAAATTTTTCAATATTCTTTCTTCGACTTCTTATCTCAGTAGATTGAACACCCTTCATTCATACTGGGTCAATAATAGATAATATATTCTGATGAAATGAGAACTGAACAACAAACATTATTATGAAACAGATAATATTTCAGATCATCAAAATGAATGGGAACAAATGTTTTTTTTTCCACTCACTCTTTTTTTATATACTTACATTTGACAACCAAGTTATCTTCATCACTAGAATTTCTATATTTTTTGGATTTGTTTCAATAGTCAAAATCAGAATATACTTTGTCGGAAAATATAACAACTTATCTTGAACTTATACTTAGACAAAGCTTCATCAACTGAATAATAATGTTAAAACTGATTCAAGTAAATCACATCTGACCTGATGAGAGGAACACCACTACTATGTACCTGGTGACAACGAAATCATTGGCACTATTCAGTGATTTTTCAAATAAGATTTTTGACATTTAAATCGAAGATATAGTTCTTCAGAACCCATATTTCTATAAGAACACAATAGAGTATTTTACAGGAAATAAACATATATGTCCAAAATTTTGAATGGACCCTGCAGATATTTTTACGCTATTACACTCATTGATTAATTAGGTGTACGAAACAAGAACACACCGTAGTTAAGAAACCCAAATTATTTCTAGACGTCTAACGTATGAAGTAGATTTTGTTATAGTTATACTATATTTCGGAATTTTTATGTTAGTTGAAGCGCCATTCTAAGTATGAAGTTGTTGTTGTATCTACTCACTCCATCGTCTACATCAGAATTCATAACACATACTGCAGAAACTCAAGAAGCAAAAAGGTGCATGGGAACTTCCACTTTTTTACTACACTAAGGGGACTGCTAGGTCAATGTTTGCCGAATCCGGTGTTGATATTTTCGATTCTCGAATAGTATAGTATTAGTAAATATATTGTAGGGTTTTTCCTACAATATCATTATTTCCAAAAACAAATAATTATCTTGAATTATTGTTCAGTTTTGTCCTGCACCATAATAATTTGACAAATACTTGTAATCCATTGTTATGAACAAATGCAAGTTGTGTTCCATTTCCAAACATTTAAGTAATAGCTTAAAACCGTATTGTGCCTACCTAGATTCCGCTAGATTCTTATTTCCGACTAGTAATCTCAGTCATTTAAAGAAGGTAAGAGTAAGAGTGAGGGCGCAAAGAATCGTTAGGTATATAGCTAGCTGCTAACAGTTCTACGGGTGTGAAGTTATCCACATCCACAAATGTACACTGAGAAAAAGTTAACTTTGTTGGTAACATTTTTTTTTCTTACTTGAATGACGAATTGGACATTTCTCAATGGCTCCATCATATTTAAAAGGTTGATTACCATGGGATATGAGTATTAGGGTAATTTTTTATGATATGAGAGAGGGCGAAATGGGAGTGATATTAATTAAATGAATAAATTTTGTATTAAGAGGGCCTTGTAGAATATTTTTTATGGCAGATTTGTTTTTAGGAGGCTAGACTACATATTTGTAGGTATATCAATTCATTTGTAGCCCCGTCGGAGGGGGTGTTATTGGGGAGAGTTTTTCGAAAAAAATCAATTTTCTAGGAAAACGACATTGTAGAGTTTTTTAGATGAGATATTCTTTTTCAGGAGGTTGAAATACAGCTGTGGGTATATCAATTCATTTGTAGCCCCGTCGGAGGGGGTGTGATTGGGGAGAGTTTGTCGAAAAAAATCAATTTTCTAGGAAAACGATATTGTAGAGTTTTTTAGATGAGATATTCTTTTTCAGGAAGTTGAAATACATACCTGTGGGTATATCAATTCATTTGTAGCCCCGTCGGAGGGGGTGTGATGGGGGAGAGTTTGTCGAAAAAAATAAATTTCCTAGGAAAACGACATTGTAGAGTTTTTTAAATTGGATATTCTTTTTCAGGAGGTTGAAATACATACCTGAGGGTATATGAATTCATTTGTAGCCCCGTCGGAGGGGGTGTGATGGGGGAGAGTTTGTCGAAAAAAATCAATTTTCTAGGAAAACGACATTGTAGAGTTTTTTAGATGAGATATTCTTTTTCAGGAGGTTGGAATACATAGCTATGGGTATATGAATTCATTTGTAGCCCCGTCGGAGGGGGTGTGATGGGCGAGAGTTTGTCGAAAAAAATAAATTTCCTAGGAAAACGAAATTGAAGAGTTTTTTAAATTGGATATTCTTTTTCAGGAGGTTGAAATACATACCTGAGGGTATATGAATTCATTTGTAGCCCCGTCGGAGGGGGTGTGATTGGGGAGAGTTTTTCGAAAAAAATCAATTTTCTAGGAAAACGACATTGTAGAGTTTTTTAGATGAGATATTCTTTTTCAGGAGGTTGAAATACATAGCTGTGGGTATATCAATTCATTTGTAGCCCCGTCGGAGGGGGTGTGATTGGGGAGAGTTTGTCGAAAAAAATCAATTTTCTAGGAAAACGACATTGTAGAGTTTTTTAGATGAGATATTCTTTTTCAGGAAGTTGAAATACATACCTGTGGGTATATCAATTCATTTGTAGCCCCGTCGGAGGGGGTGTGATGGGGGAGAGTTTGTCGAAAAAAATAAATTTCCTAGGAAAACGACATTGTAGAGTTTTTTAAATTGGATATTCTTTTTCAGGAGGTTGAAATACATACCTGAGGGTATATGAATTCATTTGTAGCCCCGTCGGAGGGGGTGTGATGGGGGAGAGTTTGTCGAAAAAAATAAATTTCCTAGGAAAACGACATTGTAGAGTTTTTTAGATGAGATATTCTTTTTCAGGAGGTTGAAATACATAGCTGTGGGTATATCAATTCATTTGTAGCCCCGTCGGAGGGGGTGTGATTGGGGAGAGTTTGTCGAAAAAAATCAATTTTCTAGGAAAACGACATTGTAGAGTTTTTTAGATGAGATATTCTTTTTCAGGAAGTTGAAATACATACCTGTGGGTATATCAATTCATTTGTAGCCCCGTCGGAGGGGGTGTGATGGGGGAGAGTTTGTCGAAAAAAATAAATTTCCTAGGAAAACGACATTGTAGAGTTTTTTAAATTGGATATTCTTTTTCAGGAGGTTGAAATACATACCTGAGGGTATATGAATTCATTTGTAGCCCCGTCGGAGGGGGTGTGATGGGGGAGAGTTTGTCGAAAAAAATCAATTTTCTAGGAAAACGACATTGTAGAGTTTTTTAGATGAGATATTCTTTTTCAGGAGGTTGGAATACATAGCTATGGGTATATGAATTCATTTGTAGCCCCGTCGGAGGGGGTGTGATGGGCGAGAGTTTGTCGAAAAAAATAAATTTCCTAGGAAAACGAAATTGAAGAGTTTTTTAAATTGGATATTCTTTTTCAGGAGGTTGAAATACATACCTGAGGGTATATGAATTCATTTGTAGCCCCGTCGGAGGGGGTGTGATTGGGGAGAGTTTTTCGAAAAAAATCAATTTTCTAGGAAAACGACATTGTAGAGTTTTTTAGATGAGATATTCTTTTTCAGGAGGTTGAAATACATAGCTGTGGGTATATCAATTCATTTGTAGCCCCGTCGGAGGGGGTGTGATTGGGGAGAGTTTGTCGAAAAAAATCAATTTTCTAGGAAAACGACATTGTAGAGTTTTTTAGATGAGATATTCTTTTTCAGGAAGTTGAAATACATACCTGTGGGTATATCAATTCATTTGTAGCCCCGTCGGAGGGGGTGTGATGGGGGAGAGTTTGTCGAAAAAAATAAATTTCCTAGGAAAACGACATTGTAGAGTTTTTTAAATTGGATATTCTTTTTCAGGAGGTTGAAATACATACCTGAGGGTATATGAATTCATTTGTAGCCCCGTCGGAGGGGGTGTGATGGGGGAGAGTTTGTCGAAAAAAATAAATTTCCTAGGAAAACGACATTGTAGAGTTTTTTAAATTGGATATTCTTTTTCAGGAGGTTGAAATACATACCTGAGGGTATATGAATTCATTTGTAGCCCCGTCGGAGGGGGTGTGATGGGGGAGAGTTTGTCGAAAAAAATAAATTTCCTAGGAAAACGACATTGTAGAGTTTTTTAGATGAGATATTCTTTTTCAGGAGGTTGATATACATACCTAAGGGTATATGAATTCATTTGTAGCCCCGTCGAAGGGGGTGTGATGGGGGAGAGTTTGTCGAAAAAAATCAATTTTTTAGGAAAACGACATTGTAGAGTTTTTTAGATGAGATATTCTTTTTCAGGAGGTTGGAATACATAGCTATGGGTATATGAATTCATTTGTAGCCCCGTGGGAGGGGGTGTGATGGGCGAGAGTTTGTCGAAAAAAATAAATTTTCTAGGAAAACGACATTGTAGAGTTTTTTAAATTGGATATTCTTTTTCAGGAGGTTGAAATACATACCTGAGGGTATATTCATTTGTAGCCCCGTCGGAGGGGGTGTGATGGGGGAGAGTTTGTCGAAAAAAATCAATTTTCTAGGAAAACGACATTGTAGAGTTTTTTAGATGAGATATTCTTTTTCAGGAGGTTGGAATACATAGCTATGGGTATATGAAAACGACATTGTAGAGTTTTTTAGATGAGATATTCTTTTTCAGGAGGTTGGAATACATAGCTATGGGTATATGAATTCATTTGTAGCCCCGTGGGAGGGGGTGTGATGGGCGAGAGTTTGTCGAAAAAAATAAATTTTCTAGGAAAACGACATTGTAGAGTTTTTTAAATTGGATATTCTTTTTCAGGAGGTTGAAATACATACCTGAGGGTATATGAATTCATTTGTAGCCCCGTCGGAGGGGGTGTGATGGGGGAGAGTTTGTCGAAAAAAATCAATTTTCTAGGAAAACGACATTGTAGAGTTTTTTAGATGAGATATTCTTTTTCAGGAGGTTGAAATACATACCTGAGGGTGTATGAATTCATTTGTAGCCCAGTCGAAGGGGGTGTGATGGGGGAGAGTTTGTCGAAAAAAATCAATTTTCTAGGAAAACGACATTGTAGAGTTTTTTAGATGAGATATTCTTTTTCAGGAGGTTGGAATACATAGCTATGGGTATATGAATTCATTTGTAGCCCCGTGGGAGGGGGTGTGATGGGCGAGAGTTTGTCGAAAAAAATAAATTTTCTAGGAAAACGACATTGTAGAGTTTTTTAAATTGGATATTCTTTTTCAGGAGGTTGAAATACATACCTGAGGGTATATGAATTCATTTTTAGCCCCGTCGGAGGGGGTGTGATGGGGGAGAGTTTGTCGAAAAAAATCAATTTTCTAGGAAAACGACATTGTAGAGTTTTTTAGATGAGATATTCTTTTTCAGGAGGTTGGAATATATAGCTGTGGGTATATCAATTCATTTGTAGCCCCGTCGGAGGGGTCGTGGTGGGGAAGAGTGTTTCAAAAACAATCAATTTTCTGGTGAAACAAAACTGAAAAGTTATTTAGATCGGATAGTCTCTTTCAGGAGGTTGTAATACATACATACAAACTGTGTAGATTGGCCTATTGTCCCTCATCAGATACATCCAGTAGTAAGGTTTTTATAGATGTCCCCAAGCGACTGACATAAACGGGTTCCAATAAAGATCTATTCTTGATATTTTTTTCCAACAAAATAAATGATCAAAACCCCACAACTGAATGTATCTATCCACTTGTTTGATGTCAGGTTTCAATTCCACCTCCCAAGAGTTTTGATCTATGTAAATGGTATCCGATAAATAATATTTAGTGATGACTTATTGTATATATGATTTTTCTTAGTCAATTTTTTTCATTGTCTGGTAGGTATTTAATAATAAATTATGTTAACATTTTGAAATACAGCTTTTTATTCACAGAACTTTCATTTTTGATTACGAAAAACATAAAAATTAGAATTGACTATTATTACCATTTAGAGCCGTATGAATGGTTATTCGCCAGCGAACCTCCAAAGTTTCACTACACCAGAAGTAACAGGCATTAGTATTCTATTCAAATTTCCTGGAAAAGACAATCCAACAGGCAAATCTACAAAGTTTGTATGTATGTATTTCAACTTCCTGAAAAGGAATATCCAAATTGAAAAACTCTACAATGTCGTTTTCCTAGAAAATTGATTTTTTTCCACAAACTCTCCACCACCACACCCACTCCGACGGGGCTACAAATGAATTCATATACCCACAGCAATGTATTCTAACCTCCTGAAAAAGAATATCTCATCTAAAAAACTCTACAATGTCGTTTTTCTAGGAAATTGATTTTTTTCGACAAACTCTTCCCCATAACACCCCCTCCGACGGGGCTACAAATGAATTCATATATCCACAGCTATGTATTCTAACCTCCTGAAAAAGAATGTCTCATCTAAAAAACTCTACAATGTCGTTTTCCTAGAAAATTGATTTTTTTCGACAAACTCTCCCCCATCACACCCCCTTCGACGGGGCTACAAATGAATTCATATACCCATAGCTATGTATTCCAACCTCCTGAAAAAGAATATCTCATCTAAAAAACTCTACAATGTCGTTTTCCTAGAAAATTGATTTTTTTCGACAAACTCTCCCCCATCACACCCCCTTCGACTGGGCTACAAATGAATTCATACACCCTCAGGTATGTATTTCAACCTCCTGAAAAAGAATATCTCATCTAAAAAACTCTACAATGTCGTTTTCCTAGAAAATTGATTTTTTTCGACAAACTCTCCCCCATCACACCCCCTCCGACGGGGCTACAAATGAATTCATATACCCTCAGGTATGTATTTCAACCTCCTGAAAAAGAATATCCAATTTAAAAAACTCTACAATGTCGTTTTCCTAGGAAATTTATTTTTTTCGACAAACTCTCCCCCATCACACCCCCTCCGACGGGGCTACAAATGAGTTGATATACCCACAGGTATGTATTTCAACTTCCTGAAAAAGAATATCTCATCTAAAAAACTCTACAATGTCGTTTTCCTAGAAAATTGATTTTTTTCGACAAACTCTCCCCAATCACACCCCCTCCGACGGGGCTACAAATGAATTGATATACCTACAAATATGTAGTCTAGCCTCCTAAAAACAAATCTGCCATAAAAAATATTCTACAAGGCCCTCTTAATACAAAATTTATTCATTTAATTAATATCACTCTCATTTCGCCCTCATATTATAAAAAATTACCCTAATACTCATATCCCATGGTAATCAACCTTTTAAATATGATGGAGCCATTGAGAAATGTCTAATTCGTCATTCAAGTAAGAAAAAAAAATGTTACCAACAAAGTTAACTTTTTCTCAGTGTACATTTGTGGATGTGGATAACTTCACACCCGTAACAGTTCTTCGGTAACAGTTATCCGTTATCAGCGTTCAGCGATCAGCTATATGTCACCAACAATCAGTGTTCAGCCATCAGTTACAGACATACGATTAGTTATCAGTTATCATCCGCTCGTTCGACTGGAAAATCAGTATCAGTTTCACGATTTGAAAATTTGAGTCAAATATCTGTCAAAAATAACTACTTCCTCCTACGAACATTGAATTACACCTGACATCCATTTATGCAATGTTCTTCCAGGAGAACATAATTGCAGGTGATAATTGCAGTCGATAATTGCAGTCAAGCATTGAGTATTATCTCCCGTTGGTAAGGAATGACTACACACACAATTTTTAGCGACCTGAAATCGATATCAAAAATGCAGCACTGCCTCCCGGACTATTGCATGGGGTCGTTTTTTTTCATCCAGGATGTATTTCTCTCGATTTTTTACAGAATTGCTGTATGAATAATTGATATTTTTTCGAAAATATCGACCTACTTTCTTGGCTGAGGAGTTTATTTATAAAGGCCATAAAGTGTTCATGGCATTGATAACTCTGAGGTAATATCTAAAAATACGCCTACAGAATTTACTACGCCACAATAATCGCGCCCTGTATTAGTAAATGTCCACGGGAGTAAACACAAATAGGATGTGTCAAGTATACATAGAGACGAAGAGTCCTAGTTAATAAACGACCCTCCGCTATCGTCGTCCTTGTCTGATTGCGGCGTCGCCTTCTCTGATGCCTCTTTAAATAATTCGGTTCGTTTAGGAGAGGTCTCGCCGAGAACATATTGCCGTCATAATGCCTATTAACGGGAAATGTTGTTTTATTGATGGGCTCGAGAGAAAAAAAGGGCGATTGTTCTTCTTGTCCGTTTCTTTCTTCCGTGTAGCCTCCAAGGCAGGTAGGTAAGTAGGTGTATGTAAAATGTGGAAAAAAAGGGATATTCATCTAGTAGACTGATAAGCATGAATGAGGTGATGAGTGCAATCAATATTCAAATGTCGGAGACGTTTGTTTCATGAAATTTGTTAGAGCAGACAGACATTTCTGAAGGCCAACGAACTGCAGTCAGTGAAATAAATAATGTCTATATCAAAATTGCTGAAAGAGTGCTATGCCGATTCATTCCGAAGCGGACGCACTTATTTTTCCATTCTATTAAGGCCAAATCAATACTCTGTACTTCCAAGAAATTGTTAGTATTCAGTATTATTACTCAGTGAGTTTGGAAATGGAAATGCGCCACTTATAAAAGAGTTCTCTTAAAATAAGGTCAAATGAATTTAAATCAGGGTCGCCATGATCTTGTATATGTCAAAATGAATGTTGTCTTAAATAGAGTGAGGAATGACCTCAATTAGAAGAACTGGTAATATCTTAGATGAAATAAATAATGCTTTATCGCAAGATAATTTAATTCATATGTTTATTCATGTTTAATTCAAATTCACAATTACTTCGTATTCTGCTGTTCTGCTGCAAAAATCATTTTCACAATTATTGTGTTGTTAATAACTGCTCCCGAGGGGGAAACAACTCTTTCATTAGGTGTACATCATAATATTTTTATTACTTCATTACTCATTTTGTCTCGAGCATTAGACCGCTTGGCCATTACAGATTTACGATTGGAAAAGTTTACATGAATAATTTTCGCTCATCAAAATAGTCAAATCATATATCATGCCCCTTCAATAATTTTTCAGAGAATAACCTGGCGCCTAAGACTTTTTTCATTATTTTTCATTAAAAGTAATTATTCATTAGGTGTACAAAAATGACTAGTTGTTTCCCCCTCGACTGCTCCCCTTGAAATTACTGTTTCAGTGGAGGTGCTTATTATTGTGGCGTACTTATTGATATTGTTGTTGATTTAGCTTGCCAAAAAACACACGAACTTTTCTTTTATGGAATAAATTTCTTTCAATTCAAAATTTTTCCATTATTAATTTTACTCGAAAAACTGACATTGCTCGACCTACGGTCTCGCAATTTTTTCATGAATTAATGAACAATAAGTTATTGATGGAACCGACAAAATCTTTCATAACTGGAATCCGGAGACGTTTGCGGTGAAGACATATCCATATATTGATACAAGGATCAAAGACGACCCGTTATACATTATTATAGCAAACTTTCCTTGATTGTTTGCATTCGCAATGCCATCCATTGTACTTTCCGGTAAGTGTATTTGCGTTAATGAATATTCCAGCACGAGGGGGAGTGAATTATGACTATTTAGTGGTGTGAAAAAGGGATTAGAAACAGTGCTTTCCGCCTCGGTCCTTATGTTCTGGGAGAAGCAACATCCGGTGCGCGGTTGGATCTGGAAATGAGGAAGAAGGACAATTAGGTCGGGATTACGGGGTGGAAACTGCTGTTAATGTACAAACATAGACTGGCGTTAGGACTAGAAGTTATGCAAGAAAATAGGCACATGAAAGAAACATAAAATATAAAATAAGAAACATTACACGTAATTTATAAAGTAAAACAGTGGTTGAGACCGTCATGTTCAAACCATTCATGCTGCTGGTCGTGTAGGTTCAAATTCTAGCGACTACAGATTATCTGATGACCCAGAAAGTGGTATCGCACGTTAAAAGGTAAGACCTCGTTAATCCTTCGCTCGCACAAGTTTCGACTTTTGACGGCTGTTCGTAAGAAGACGAAAGCTGGTTACCGGAAAAAACAATTTTACTTAACAATTTCATGTTTCAAGTTCTCGCGTTAGTTGATTGTTGAAGAAAATGAGAGACGATGAAGAATTTAATGTGATGTTTGGTTTTTGAGGTTCAGGAGTGCAAACTAATGTAGTAAATATGTGAAGGCATTCTGCAAAATTTTTATATTGTCGCATATCTGGCGCTGCCTTGGACAGCTCGTGACGGATCGATCGGCGGGTTGAACACGCATTCCAATCGGTATGCATCATCGACTTCGTCAGCTAACGGCCCGCTGGATCTCTAACAGCGACTCGAAATCTAGATGTGGATAGAAAAATGTAGAGCTGTCCAGAGAAGTCTGGGAAGGTCTCTTTTTGACCATATAAGGCTGCGTTTAGTTCCTGGACGGACAAGTCGAAAATTCGCATTGCATAGTGAAGATAAATAATAGAATAATAATCCAGTGAATGTGACATAAATTACCTATACTTAGCAGTTTCGCATTTCATATGTCGTGTTTCATTTCATCTGTCATGTTTCATATTTTTAGTTTATTTGAAGTGAGAGGATATTGTTCGAACCCTTCCAAGTCCAAGCCCACTTTCATAGTTTTTGGCATCTTTTCAGAGCCGCTATTTTAAATTTTCGGGAAATAACAGTTCACAAAAAGCAAACCCCTCTTTCTCTCATTAAATTAGTTATGACTGCAATTTTTGTGAGCGGAAATTTTTTGGTACTTTTTTCTGTAGGTAAGTATGCCGTTTTAAGAATCGAATGACTTCTCGCGCGCTCATAATTTTCGGTCTCTAGAAATATAGTCGTCCAAAAAGCACTTGTGAACCAGATTAGAGTTTTATGTTTGTAGTGGTGATTTTTTTTATACTTATTGCACCGAAATTGTATTTCGCTGCAAAATGAAAATTATATAAATTGCACTGAAAATGGGATAATGGACTATTGTAGTGTCTCATAACCTGTTAGAGATAACATATATATCGAAATGTGCATATAGGAATAACATCGAGAATAATATCTGTATACAAATATTCGTCGTGGAACGCCCGGCAGATATCAAACATTGAAACTGTTTTGTTTAGAAAATATGCATGAAAGGATGATTTATTGCTCGGTTTATTGAAAGAAATTTACTTATATGGAATTATCAAAAAATATGGCATAAGAGAAAACATTAGGTTTTTTTTTAAGAAAAAAATTACTTATTCTATATTTGAAAAATACATATTAATTTGAGGTTGAAATTCTTCTTTCAGAAACGTAATCAATGGCATTGATACTAATTTTGCAAAATTTATTTATTTTGTATAATATGAGAACCACACAGATGTTACAGTTATTACTTTCAAATAAAACACAGGCAACGTGTTCCGAAGTGAACAATACTGCATACCTACGCTATTTATACTGCTATAGGTTCAGAAGCTCAGCGTGGTGAGAGAGACGGATAATTGTCGAGCCTTGTGGAAGAGTGAAGAGTTTCGTCGCCACGGCTGGCAGCCGGTCTTACCCGCCGCATTAGATGGTTCAAAAGTGAGTAATAAAGGGTTAAAGGGTAAATTGCACTGATTGAACAAATCAATTATTCACAAACAAGCAGTAAAAAAATAATACATTCTTTTTATTATTATATTAACTCTCAGTTCATTATGATGAAAAAAAAATCGTGATTAATATGGAATAATAAATGATAAGTACACCATTAAAATGGATTGCAAATTCAAAATAATTTCTTCTCTCCAAAGTACCTACTCGTAACGATGTAATATATTTCAATTTAAATCATAAAATTTTATAAGTGGGGTCAAGTAGGTAGGTATATAAAAAAATAATGTAACTTCTTTGCTTTTACACTGATATATAAAATGAGTCGGAATAACCACAGCACAGCATCATTAAAGTCAGAGGTATAAAGTGAATACCATGAATATTTATTACATGCAAATTTGATTCTCATTTAACTTTAGTAAGGGTTCATCTGAATATAATTATGGATTAATTATGTGTGCGAATTAAAATACTGTTACGTGCTTTATCATGTTTTATGCACTAGATTTGAACAGAATAATAGTCCTTATCGAAAGTTTGCTTACCGACCCATGTGATGACAGGTGGAAATTTGGGTGGAGTGTGGTTGAATGTTGAAATCAAATAGCGGGATTTTTCAGATATAGTCGAGATATAATTATTGAATCGGAGCCTTATCTCGAACTCGGTAAAGGGGTGCAGGTGCTTGTACTTTTTTGACTCGTTTTGTTGAATATACAGGGTGTCTCAAGTCATCGATTACATGCAATATCTGCTTAGTATTTTGAAAGATGAAAAATGAATCAATACCTTACTCTTTTCATTGGCATTAAAAAAACTTAATTTACTTTTACCAGGCTTGGAAAACCACGAACAATTTTTGTCATCAAATTGCATCTCTTGTATATTTTCATTGAAAATTACCTGTCACGTTAGTTCAAATACAGCGACAGTACCAGAAATAAGGTTAATTAAGTAGGTATCTACCTGGTATCCTTCTAATATATTCTGGAGTATACTACTGCCTCTGTGGGACAAACATTCTAGAAGTTAAAATATGTATATGTAGGTGAAAAAGCAATGACTATGATTTTTTTTGGCCTGTAAAGCTCTTTCGTTGACACCAGTCACTTTGACACCGGTTACGGGAGGCCTTGGGCGCCAGCTTTTGGCGCGGTGTGCTCCACGTGCTTCGGCAACTTCAGGGATAAAAATAATACAATGGTATGGACCAAAAGCGCCATGACCACTGAAGGTGTGCTCTCGCGTTCGCGGCCCGCTCTGACTTCCAGCCGTCGAGCACTTCTATACACTTCGATAGCAATAGTTTCGCTGACGCGACTCGTCTCGGAGACGTCAGCGGCCGCCTTCGACGGCTACGTCTTGACTATTCGAAAACAAGTCTGGAGTCTGGACGCGAACGCAACTCAGTATTCAATGAGCACGCATTGCATTGAACGACCATTGAGGAAATAAATACCTAGAGCAAATGTCTAAAGACATGAAAACTAGGAAAAAAACATATGAGATTGAATTTTTAGAGAAAAGAACGATGAATAATGTGCTTATTTAATTTTTTTTTCATCACAAACTGGAATCGCAATATATTCAATTTCTTATATATTGGAAATCTGTCAAGTTTGGTTATTCCATGCCCTAAAATTCACATTTCGGGAGATTTTGTCAAAATATTTTTTCTGATAAGTGCAGAAACCACATAGATGATCTCTGATTTTTTTCAGATTTTTCATTTGAAATCTGACTGATGAAAATAATATGTTATTGGAAGGTACCTTCGCTTTCATACTGTGTTATTTGAAAGTTCAAAATAACAAATATTTTACCTCTTTTGGTATTAATGCAGGAAAAGTATCAAGTATGATATGTCGCTATAATAGAATAGCGTGGCATTTCATTTCGATGATAATATATACAGTGGGTGCAATTTGTTGATTATGATTTTAGTTCGAACATATGAATAGGACATTAATAAATTTTATTGTGGAATCATCTGCGACTGAAAGACGAACTTTAGTCGCTATTTTCCATCGTTCAAGATAACCTCTTGGGAGGTATTCATGTGGAAAAGGGAACATTCTCCATGAAAATTGAAAAATGAGAAATGTGATTTATTTGTAATATGTAACAGAAAACAACTACTTCCCCGGCACAAGCCACGCTGGACATTGAACTACATCTAATACATATTGTGAAAAGATTATATTTTCATCTTTCGAAATAGGTATTACTGGTTATAGACAATTTTGGGGACTTCGCTGCTCTCAGTCTCCAAACATTGTCATCGATTGGTGAACCATTCTTATACCGGCCTTCAAGTAGAGACTTTCATACAAGCGCAAGCGAAATGTCTAAAAATGTACAAGTCACTGAAATTTTCATGATAATTCACATAATTCTGAAGATAGTGAAACTGAAAAATCGTCGGATATCTAGTTAATCGCCTTTCCCCCTACTTTTTATCCGTAGGGTCGTTCAATTCTATATTATATTCCATCACAAGCATATGGCGTCTATTTTTATTTTTTCTTGATATTGATAATATACCCAGTCGGTATTAATCAAAAGAAATCTATCACAGATTCGAACGCTTCTGCTTTGTTGACGTCTAGTTGTAATTCACATGATATTCTCACAAATATTTTATCAGTTCTCCAAAATAACAACCATCAGTAGTTGAAGATAATTCGCATTGTATAAGTAGTACAATGCGTAAGTACAAGTATGTATTAAGTACATTATAACAAGTGTTATTAACATATTTTTAATCCTCAAATGAAAACAACAAAATTGTAATTTTCTAAGTTTAAGTCATATGCCATCATTGTAGTTTCAATTGACAGTTTGTCAGACAGGTGTGTTTTTATCCACTGAAATCAAACAGTTACCATAGTGATGTATTTACAACATGGAGTTTTTAAAAATCAGATTCAAACACAGATGTGTTTGAATGTAGTTCATATCCATACACTAAATGCCATTTTAGTTATGTAAGTAAAAAAATACATATATTGACTGTAACTTCTTCGATCTATTCTAATAAGCGTTTCAGATTTAGTTCACTGGTCTTGTTTCATTTTGTTTCATTTTATGGTCAACGTTTTTTGAAAAGTTATCCTGTTTATGTATTTACATAAACCTAGGAATTTTACTGAAATATCACCACAAATGCTGGTGTAATTTGTGGAAGTGGAACACATTCTGAATAACTTTTATCACAATAAACATTCTCCAACGATTATTCCATGTTTATTCATATCAGGCGTTAGTAGTTTCAGGTATTATTTCGAAATTATTGAAACATTGGATAAAACAAACGAAAATAACAAAATAAAGTTTTCAAGGATTGTTTTCCAACTAAAAGGTTGGTGATGCTGAGGTGACGGGGCAAATATTTTACACTGTATCAATACTGATCCGCTCATTTAAGCGAGGTTTCAAGAGTATAACTTCCTCGATATATTTAAATCATCTTTTTGTAGTTTGAAATTATCGTCACGTAGGATGGATATTGAAAATAAATCCTTGAAGTATTTTAGATATACTAATTTTCTTTTTGCTTGCCACAAGAGTGAACCAGTTGCTATCATCTGGGTAAAATATATTTGCTGCGGGTAATAATACTTGATTGTATCTATCCACTCGTGAAATTGTGTGAACTGACCCCGATGCGTTTAGAGAGATTACATGTATAACGTTGAGAAAAGGAATATCAAATTGAATAAAAATATATGGCGGTTAATCATATACCTACATAAAATCTTTGTGTTTCTCGGATGTGGTATGATATTCGCTTCCTAATCATATCGGTAGGTTTGATTCCATTGCGGTCAACGGTCCCGTGCATGGCATCACACGTTGAAAGGTAAGGAAAATAAAATGTGGCACTAATAAGATAATGCCGAGGAAATGAAAGCATCAGCAGAAGACAATGGGAGTGTTGAAGGAACTTTCATCCGATAAAGATAATATTGTATTTTGACAATCTCTAGATAGTTGTTCGTGGATGTTACTAAGCTGGCGTTTTAACGCAAAACGTTTTTGACTGATTTAGTAGAAGTTGTTTTTCCTTCATGAATTATATGAAGTGACACACACTGGTACGGCAGAACATAGGGAAACACCTTCAGGCTCTTGAAAACTACTCGAAACAAACTATTTTTGAATGAATCTGTTTTGTGTGATTTGTGTATTTCAAAATGTTTTGTCTTAATCCAAATGTTTTGAATGAAAGCGTTTGGGAAACCTCGTTGTAGACAACACGTTGAAGCGCCGACTCTATTTGCACTGTTTTTCATAAAACCGTTTTGCTGTCAGGCGTTTTTGATTTATCGGTGTGTGGTCAGCCTAAGAGAAAGGTTGTAAATGAAAACACAGATTATTTCTATTGAAGTGTATCTTTCATTTACTTACTGTAATCATTGGAATATTCTTACATAATGAAGAATAAATATACGTCGAAAAAACTTTCGTAGATAAAGATAATATTGTGTTTTGGCAATCTCTAGATAGATATTTGTTCGTAAATGTTACTAGTGAAAAGTTGTGAATGAAATCACAGATTATTTATATTGAAGTGTGTGTATCTTTCTTTTACTGATCATCATTGAACTATTCTTACAAAGTGAAAAATTTATATGCTGTTTGGCAGTTTTGAAATATATTTCAAAGTGATGAGATATTGTGTTTTTTTACTCACTCAACTAAAATGGCACTTATCGTACAGATATGTTATGCCACTTATTCACATAAGTTTTCTTTCGTTGTTAGTGAGAATGTTGCCACTGTTTATTTGAGAACTATTAAATAAACATCATATACATATAGTTAATTGAAATACAGCGAAATCCAGAGTGAAAGAGTTATGCATTAAAGAAATGAGAAATATACGAGGAAATATATAACAAGACAGATAATGTGAGAAAATCGATGTTGAAATTACGGAATGAAGTAACTGCAACAACTTTTAGGGGTATAAGAAGGGAGTATCAAGCTTTTTAACAAAAACGAGAAGAAAATCGGCTAAAGAAATCTGTTATACAAAAGATCTGTTTAGAGTATTCAGTATTTATATTCCACAAACGCTTTATGGCGCTTCACACAGAGATCAGAAATGTTTACGTTGAAGACGTTGAAACGTGTAATTTATGGGTTAATTTATTTTGGATTACGAAAGTGATATTTTTTCTTCGCCTATAACTTGGGCATGGAACGTTTTACAGTGATGAAACAACTTGTCATTGTCACCTATAAATTATCATTCTCGACTTCATTGGTGTTTGTAAACCTATCGCGAATCTTTGTTCTAATTCACCACCCAGTCGTATTCAGTCGTATTAGACTAATGACATCCTCGTGCAGGTCAGTTTCTCGAACGCACCCCTGTCCAGTGCAATTGTGAGACCAGGCCTTACATGTCGGCGGTCGTTTTATTTGATTTCGGATGAGTCATTGTGGGCTGCCGGTCGTTTTCATTGGGAACTATAGTCCGGAAATACGAGTTCGAGATAGATATACTGAGGGTCAGTTTCTTAGGTTCCAGTAATATTTACCTCGATTTTCTCTGCCTGCTGGTTCCCAAATCAATTGAACGTGACACCTTGTATATTAAGTACTAATACCAATGAACTGCTGGAAGACTTTCTTTCTTTCCCGGACTAAGAGAAATAATCCCAGTCGTCCTACATCTCTGGGCATCTCCATCCATCGAGTACGAACATGGAACGTGCGTGCCTGAAAGTGGCGTGATAATTGAGAAAAATCGCACAAACACTGTTAACGTTTTTATTCCGAAGAATTGCTTTGTGATTTTCGTTGTTGCATTATTGATTGTGGGAACAAACGAGTGAGTGTCAGGTTTTGTGGTTCGATTACATTGATGCGAGTTGAAATGCATATCGTATTCGTCTATTTTTTCAACAGGCTTTTATTAGCTTCAGTTGTATATCTATGTAGATGTAACGGAATCTTTTAACGTGATTTTCATCCACTTCCAGAAGTCCGAATGATTTGAAATTTGGCATATGTTCATAATTCCGGTGAAAATGCAATATGACATTTTTGTGATAGAAAAAATCAAAATGGTGACTCCAAGATGGCGAACGATAATGGTCCGATTTGATTCAAAATTGGTAAGGGTTTTCGGGGCCAGATATTATAAATTTTTTAGAGAATGCAATATTTCATATTCGAGATGCAAACAATATTTTTTCGAAAACTACATTGAAACTAATATGAAAACGAAAAATTAATGCATAAGTACTTATCTGTCATTGTTAATTGACATTTCGTGTTTGAACCAAAACAAACGATCTAGTCATTGCATGACTATCGTATAACGGTAGCAACGTTATAAAAAATAAAAAGGACACAAAAGTCTTTTACGTTCTAGAACATAAAAGTCTAAAACGAAAAAGAGACACTTCACTAACTGAGATTTTAACGAAAATGTCAACATTTGAGTTCAGTTGTAATGACTGCAATGAAGTCATGCAAAAATGATGCAAACTCGTGAATCATTGAAATTTATGTTTACTGAATTTTGCACTTTTGAACAGGTAGATTACCAATTTCGACCATACTGTGCGAATTCTGGACGGCCTCAAAACTTTATGGCAGAACCAATAGAGGTATAATTAGAGCTAAATAACAAATTAATCAATTTATCCAGATGATATAACCTCGGATATTACCGCTTGCCTTCCCTTTTTTTCCAGTTACTTTTACCAATTGTGGTAAAAGCTTAGACTTACCGCACTCCGAGTATCCAATCTAGTTTGTGTGTACATCTTCGTCAGAGTAGAACACCACTCGATTTAGATGACTGGCAACTTTGTTAATTGACCGCATCAGAGGATAATAACAACAAAAACAGAAGCGAGAGGTAACATGAACGTTTTCAAAACCAGATTATGTAGTCGAGGCCGACCTGGGGAGAACCCTGAATTGCATAATTCCACCTCACCTACCTACCTCTTTTTTCTGGGCTATCACCTGCATCCTCGCATCCCGTTTCGGTCGCGACCCTTATAAATAAATAGCAGGGTGGAGAATGATTTATGTATCGACGATTAGAGATCACTATCGACGACGTATATACATAAACCACCGTTCACGATAGTTGGTGGAGTCGATTTGAGAGAGAGAGTTTATTCGAGGTAGAAATGAATGCGGCGGCATATTGTTGGTCTTTGAACGAATTTATGCGAATTTTTTTGGGTTATATATTAGTTTCTTTTTGGAATTCGTTGCTGTGACAGCTCAGAAAGGTGGACAAATTTATATTTATGACGGATCTGTGATAACACTGATTACATTAGGAATAGTTGAGGTAGAATATAGGAAGTACCTAATGTTTCATGCTAAATTAATTTATAATAATCTGCAGTTGTGTATCTGAGGAGCCACATGAGTTTGAATTGTTCGCGAGGAATGTTCATGGAAAAATTTGGAAGTACTCTTGTTTACAAAAAAAATAATGGAAGTTCCAGGATACGAGAACATTTTTTGTCTATGACTGAGGTATGCAGGCTTTCGAACCATGTATTCCATGTATGGTTCGAAAGCCTGGCCATTGACGAAGCCAAATACTTTGGCTAAGGTAGTTTGACCAACTCGAAAAGTTCTTGGAAGATATCAATAAAAGCAGGAAGACCATTAAAATTCACCATGGAAAAGGGGGACATTGGCGTCCTTCCATTTCGTCAGAGTTGAAAGAATTGGAGGCTCCATTCAAACAGGGGACCACAGAAAGAAAACGCACACCGGACAATACCTTCATTTTAAACTACGCAACATCGACCAAAAAAGGAATTGTGAAAACTCTTGTGGAAAGGGCAAAGACTATATGCAGAAACAAAGAATAACTAGAAATTGAACTCACCAACACAAGGAGAGACATGAAACAGAACGGCTACCCAGATAGACCACGTTCTGGAACAAGGCAACAGGAAAACCAAGGATCAACAACCAAGCCAAGATATCCTCCTACCATACATTAAAGGCGTATCGGAGAGACTACGAAGAATCGTTTATAAGTACAACGTCAAACGCTGTTCTGAAACACATTGAGAAGCCTTCTAACCAGCCAAATACCATGCAAATGCGAACGCCGCTAGATCGGCGAGACCAAAAGACCGCTCAGCATTAAGATAGACAAACACAAAACTCAGGACTCAACGGTGAAATACGTCAAAATCGGGAGTCGCAGAACACGATTCGACGTAACACCACCGCTTCCAGTGAAAAGATGCCAACGTCTTAGAAGAAATAAAAGAGTCGCTATGCACCCAAGCCAACAACGCCTTCAGTCAACCGAGCGGAGAAATTGAGAATTTGTGGAAAACATTAATTAATAATAGATAAATTCTAGAAGAATACAAACCATAAGGCCTCTGCACGCATTACCACGCTTGAGTGTGGCCAATTAAGGAAACAGACCTATTACCTATTACCTCATGAAATATGAATCAGTAAACCATTGATAACGATTAGAGATATTGAACTGATTAAAACGTCGTGCTCATAAGAACTACCCAGAAAATAGAAGTCCGCAACAAAAGTAATCAATTTACATCATTATCTTAAACTTTCAAACAAATTTCTTTTTACGGTTTAATAATCTTCACTTCCGACACCGGTTATAAATCTCCTTGGTCCTCCCAAAAAAAAACCTCTCTTTATATGTGTATCCAGAATCTGACCATTTATGACTCATTGTGTTGAGCTATTACTCTTGATTTGCATATTAGTTAAAGGTTACACAAGTTGGATAAGTGCTTGAAATGCAAATCCCAAATTCGCATATATTTGCCAAACAAAGGGCGAATATAATCCCTCAAAACATGTGTTCAGCTCCAGGGTCTGAAAAAGTAATAATTGGGTATCGTTTTATGGTCTAGTAGAGTTGAAGTCTTTTAAATCCTGTAAAGGGTTTGGTTTATTGAATAGTGGATTTCCAGCCAAAATATGTGGGCTTTCTTTAGACGCAACTTTTTGCATGAGAGACATAACTGAGTTCTAATATAATAGTTCATATCTAGTAATGTTCAAGTCCTCTTTTGTTTTTGCTGTATTCATCATGTTTTTAGTTTACTTGCTTGTTTTTTTTTGTTTGTTTTATAGAATCATCTTGAAACTTATCAGAATTCATGCTACAAATTATTCGTGAATGATTCAAAACAGCAATACTCAGAAACTTTTATTACAGGAGGAACGTTGCATAAATATGTCAATGACCGTCGTGGCATTAGTCAGAGAATTAGTTGTTTTATGTCAAATACCTGCCTTACATTTCCTATATTGGTGGAAATGGTCATATTAAGTATACTAATCGCCAAACTAACTCTACACGCCTTATAAGCTGTTCTTTCGTTTATATACCCTTATAAGCTTTATAGTAGAGGATCGAACGGCGATAAACGAGTTGATGTTCTTGCGGAGTCCATGAATCAGCTGCTGCCCGAGACGCGATTGAGATCTGCACACGCCCAGACCGTTCGTCTATTCTCGTCGAGAATATGCAATCGGGAATGTTAGATTCCGTATATAGTCGTGTAAATAATTAGAGTCCGTGACACTAACAATGGTTAATGATCAGAGAGACCTCCGAGCCTGAATTGTATTTCAAAGCTCAAATATCAGATTAATATCACATCACAACAATGTGCACAAATACCTACTATATTTTCGAATGAAACCATATTACCCGTTAGCATTTATTGTGGAAAATAAATTCATCAGAACGAAATTCGTTGTGAACATCGCCTATTGAATAATAAATCTTGAATCTTAACGTTCTATAAAGTCACCCCAGCCATCATAATAAACATTCATTTCCACAAATAGCGCTATCAAAGTTAATACCATCCTATTACTTACATTTACCGTTGGGAAATTACAGTCATGTCTGGAATTGGGTAAACGGCCTTCACTTCGTGGCGAGTGGTTGGTACAGACCTAGGCGTGCCTTATTTCGGATAAATCTTCCGATCGTGACTGAGTATGAGCGAATACAATAGCGAATACAATATTTCCGATGAGTTTTCGACATTTTCGTTCAAAGATTCGGAATCAGCACGTCAAAATACGTTCGGGGACAAAAATTTGAAATTCGAAAAATTAAAAATAAACGAGTTCAAAAAATGATCTATCATGATATACTCAACTTTTTTGTTCGTCGATTTTTTTCGTTTAAATTTCCAGTATATACTAATTTGGCCATTCTGAATCGATTGGCGTTCACAGAATTGGTCTATCTCTCTCCGTTCCGGAGTTGGTCGGCTCTGAATCAGTTTTCAAATGTTTTTTTTTGGCGCCAAAAATATTTCTCATAAGTTTTCGACATTTTCGTTCCATGATTCGAAATCAGCACGTCAAAATACGTTCGGAGACAAAAATTTGAAATTCGAAAAATGAAAAATAAAAAAGTTCAAAAAATTGTCTACCATGACATACTCGACTGTTTTGTCCGTCGATTTTTTTCGTTCAAATTCTCAGTATATACTAATTCTGCCATTATGAATCGATTGGCATTCGCAGAATTGGTCTATCTCTCACCGTTCCGGAGTTGGTCAGCCCTGAATCAGTTTTCAAATGTTTTTTTTGGCGCCAAAAATATTTTTCATTTTCGTTCCATGATTCGGAATCAGCACGTCAAAATACGTTTGAGGACAAAAATTTGAAATTCGAAAAATGAAAATTAAAAAAGTTCAAAAAATTATCTACCATGATATAAGTACTCGACTTTTTTGTCCGTCTCAGTATATACTAATTCTGCCATTATGAATCGATTGGCGTTCGCAGAATTGGTCTATCTGTCACCGTTCCGGAGTTGGTCAGCTCTGAATCAGTTTTCAAATGTTTTTTTTGGCGCCAAAAATATTTCTCATAAGTTTTCGACATTTTCGTTCCATGATTCGGAATCAGCACGTCAAAATACGTTTGAGGACAAAAATTTGAAATTCGAAAAATGAAAAATAAAAAAGTTCAAAAAATTATCTACCATGACATAATCGACTGTTTTGTCCGTCAATTTTTTTCGATAAAATTTTCAGTATTTCTCACTGATTCGGCCATTCTGAATCGATTGGCCTTCGCAGAATTGGTCTATTTCTAACCGTTCTCGAGTTGGTCAGCTCTGAATCAGTTTTCAAATGGTTTTTTTGGCGACAAAAATATTTCTGATGAGTTTTCGACATTTTCGTTCAACGATTTGGAATCAGCACGTCAAAATACTTTCGAGGACAAAAATTTGAAATTCAAAAAATGAAAAATAAAAAAGTTCAAAAAATTATCTATCATGATATACTCGACTTTTTGGCCTCGAACGTATTTTGCCGTGCTGATTCGTGCTGATAAGTTTTCCACATTTTCGATCAGAGATTCGGAATCAGCACGTCAAAATACTTTCGGGGAGAAAAATTTGAAATACAATCTGCTGTCTGAACAATCATCGGATCTATAAAATTATTCCAGCATCTCAAACTAGGTGCAGGGCCAGTTTTTTATATGAAAAGAGCTTCAATGTATTAAAGTCAATATTCTGCCATGTCGATGGAATTCGATAGAAAAGTTACAACAAATAAAAGTTCTAATGCTTAATTTGACTGCGTTTGAGAATGCTTTTGCTTTAATTATGAATGTCATTTCCACACATTTATCGCTATTACTCGTCGTTACTGTTGTTAGTACTCTCAGAAGCTCATGACGATATTTGGAATTTGCTAAACGACCTTCGTGGATACTAGTTGATATCGACCAAGGCATGCCTTCTTTCGGAGATATCTTTCAGTCGTGACTGATAACTTTCAGTGCGAGCTACATAATTGATGTCATTATGGTAATCGCCGGCGTAATTTCATTTATATCGGACGGTGACAAGCAAGTATGTGTGTGCGGTTGCTGTTACGTCATCCGGTGCATCGCTTGAGGCTCTATAGGAATGTAGACCCTGTGATCGTCGGAAGAATTTTAAAATGTCCTCCTATTGTTTTATTGCAGTTAGCATTTATAGCGATTTCCATACTGGTTTCTGTGGATTAGCTGAATTAGGAGAGTTGATTATACGTGATTGAGAATACCGTTCGAAAACTTTATCAAACAATTAATGTCTCTGAAACAATCAATAATGTTATTTCGACCCATTAAAAAATATCAACATTGATAAGATATAGCGAACTGGTGACATTAACGTTAGATTGATGGTTTTTTTTAAGAAACTATAATTTTGTTATCTGCTTATCAGCATAATTTATTATTATATTTTTAATGTAGGTATCTGGTTATAATTGCGTCTCCTTTTCATGTTCTTCGACTGAAGATGGTTCTTTGAAAGCCGGCAACATGTTTTGCCCTTTACTCATCACCTTTTGAGCACTTTACTCAATATAATCGTGGAGATAACTTCGAGCATTATTTTTACATAACTACCCACCCCACTTCGAGTTATGGACTTACAACTTACAACAATACAACTTACAATTTACAACAATTTACAACTTGATGTAGTTTTAAACCTATACAGGGTGGCCACGAGCTGAGGTACGCCTCCGTTTTCTCCGTTGCTTCTCTAGCTATATTTGTGAAATTTGGAACATTAACTTTGGATCAATGACTACGGAGATATCGCCATTCATTTTATCCATAATCTCAATCAAACTATCTCACCCACTCATCGCCATTCATTTTATCCATAAGCTCGATGAGTGGGTGAGAGAGTTCGATTGAGATTATGGATAAAATAAATGGTGATATCTTCGTAATAATTGGAGATAACACCATCAAACCTGGTATAGTTGGATTCGTCATGATCATTTCTAACCGATCATGTAATAATATACAGGGTGTCCCAATCGAAAATCGAAAGTTAATGTAATTTCGCAAAAAACAGGAAGTGGTAAATTATCAGTAGTGGCGTCAAAATATGCTTATTCAAATACTATAGCAATATACCAAATTTGAAATCTGAATCTTTCAAACTATAAAAAAGTTATGGGGCGTACCTCACTTCGTGGTCACCCGGTATACCGGCGTCAGCAGTTACCAGAGGAAACGTCGAGGGAAGATTCATTTAAGTTATCAAAAAAATTACTCAAAGCGAAATAGTATCTACAATACTTGCTTTCCTATCTAGTATATGGAAGGTGTTACTATTCTGCACGCAAATACAGTCAGCCGAACGACGCGAAGCAAAGTTCGTATGAGTTTTTGCGTGCGAAAAAACCACTTTGCGCATGTGTTAGGAACAACATTTTTCCAATGAGCTTCATATCAGATAAGAACAAAAATATAAATATCATGATTTATTCAATAATTTTTATTGCAGTTGAAGTTAAGAACTATACCTATTAAACAAATAAATTACGTATCAATGTGTCAAGTCGACAAACGCACGCTTGACAATATTATCATCATTTACCATTAAACAAGTAAAAAATATTGTTTTTTTTGTTTCATAAAAAGTAGTGCATTGTAGAATATCTGCATTCGGTGTACGGGGAGAAATAGAAAATAGAATTTTGATCAAGAGTAAACCACGATGGCTGTGATTCCAAATTTGAATATTGTTTTCAATTTTGAACAACCTCCTTGAATGAACTTTTTGATAATGTCAATAATAAGGGGTAGTTTACACTTGATCAAATTTTCTATTTTTTGTTCCCCCTGTATACCGTTTGGAAATTTGAAATTTTGATAACTCTTATGTAAGTATTCTGCAATGCACTAATTTTTATGAAGAATGGAATTTTCTGACAAATCGATGATAAAAAAGTTTTCAATGTGGTGCAAATTTTGGAAACTCACTGTATATCTTGCTGTATACAGTTGAGACCGCATTTTGATAGGCAACCCATTTCAGCCATATTCCTCTATTTATGAAACTGCTTAAGAAGTATGTTTCATCTGTTAAACAGAACGGTGAAGGTCGACCTCTCTTCGGCTCTTAGACTATTTGTGTAATATGAACTTGTCTAGAACTCTTCTACCACATCGAAAATATCTGTAGGACATTAGACAAATACCCATTTATATTAGCCAACATGTAGGACAGAATAAGCATCTTTGTTCCTGCATGCCTAATAAATTATTAACAAATCCATTTTCTCAGAACAGCCGATTAACCTAATCCGACGTATGACAAGGGATAGTAAATGGACCAGAATAATGTTATAAAATACGTGCTCAATCCAAACGACTTAGCCAAATATATTAGTTGCCGCGAGAAGAATGTAGTATGCTTATCCAACACATTGTTTTAGCAGTTTAATTTAATCTTAAATGATGCATGCGTTTATTATATGAGAACCATTAAATTATTCTTCTTATTTATAGGTGATATTCTGAAGGAACTTGGCAAGTACTTCAATATAAAGCTCCCATCTGGCTTCTGATTTGAAATATTGTTAAAGAGAGTATAAGTATACTAACACAAAGTAAATTTTGTTCCAGGCATTATCAACAGAATGGAGCAACCGATAAAAAGGCCGGAGAAGATAAAACTGACAGAGATAAACCCGTATCTAACATGTTATCTCTGCAAGGGATATTTTATAGACGCAACTACGATTTCGGAGTGTTTACACTCGTGTAAGTTTACAAATACACATTACAATGTTCTCAAATTTCAAAAATTCAGGTAGTGGCACTATTGTACGTGAATAAATTTCAGCGAGGGGTGTTTCTAATCGATAATTTCATTTATCCAGCCAGCGTAGCAAACGGACTATCTATTAGGGTGTAAGGGGGTAGTGTGTTCATAATGAGTTATAGCAGTTTGTTTCACAAACCTGTAGCAACTTTTCTTCAGCCATCAGAAAATTCTGAAAAAACATTGTATATATAAAAAGGTATTATCCAATTCATTTTTTCTGAATATGAAGATATTTTGAAAAAATATTTGGATAGGTCGGTATTCTTTTCCGATGGGTCAAATTTTGAATCCTACCAAAAATATATAGGTTATCCTTTGAGTGAAAATTACTTTGGTGATATTTTTCAATAGGACCCGCCTTATATTTTTCTATATCTGGTTAGAAATTGTCATTACAAATCCAGTGATACTAGGTTTGACAGGGTTATGTCAAACGGGTGCGGAGATATGGACAAAAAACTTCCCCATACGCCCAATGAGCGTGACAGAAACTTTTAACCTTCCGAATCGTGTGGAGTCTTAGTCATACTCATTAGACATAGAAGGAAGTTATTTGCTAATATCTCTACAGCCGTTTGACATAATACCATCAAATCTGGTATCACTGGGATTCGTAATGACGATCCCTAACCAAATATAGAAAAATATACTGGGTGTACTATTTAAAAATATCACCAAAGTAATTTTGATTCAAGGGCGGATAACCCTATATATTTTGGGCAGGGGTTCACAATTTGACTCATCGGAAAAGAAAATCGACCTATCCGAGGATTTTTTCGAAATATCTTCATATTCAGAAAATTAATTGTTTCCTTCTTTACTTGTTTATTTTCTTCCTGCGCTCCTTTGTTTTGGGGGTCATTTCTATCTCATTTCCTTCTCTTTCTACTTGTTTTTTTTTCGCCTCTCTTATAATAACGAATCACATTGGAAGAATTAATAACTGCATGTCTTTTTTCTCTTTTAAGTTTTACACAATTGTTATCCAATTTGATACGGAGCCAAAATATGACTCGTTTGAAAGGCAGAGGAACATTTTGATCTATACTTACATTATCTTTAAATGGTGTTCTACTTAGCCTCCTTCATTTTCCTTCGTGATTAAGTAGTAGCCAGACTATGGTTTTTATTCTTCTAAAATTAATATATATATAATGTCACAAACCTAAAAGTTCCACATTTGAATTTTAATATTCTTGGAAGGGAAAACATACAATTTCGTATAAACTTTATAAATAGTGAATATCTGATAATATAAATATTCATGAAGGAAACTGCTCAATTAACACTACCTGGTTAATAATTATAATTATTATGAACGAGTGTACGATCCTGTTATATTCGATTTATCCGTTATTCAGGGGTTATCTGTAATTATTTTGCACCTCCTTTTGAAACCTCCAAAACGTTCACCAATGCTATAATATGATATGCCGTTAATATTAAATTTATAATTAATCTAACAAATTAATATTGAAGAAAAATTTTATATTGTGATAAGCTTTTTTAGTATTTGAAAACCCTTTTAATTTATTTTCAGTTTGCAGAAGTTGTATCATCAAATTTCTTCAAGATAACAGTTACTGTCCTGTTTGCGAAGTTATTATCAACAAGGCTAAACCTAATCTCAAGTAAGTACCACGTATTTGTCTGTCATGGTTAGTGCTAACTGCGTGAAAAATACTAATATACTTATTATTGATTAGCCCTATCAACGTTTTTCCAATTGAGTAGTCATGACGTTTATATTCATATTAGAATGAGTTTCATCTTCTGAAGAAACAAGAAATGGTTATAATTTCAATTTTTTCCCGGTATACATATATATTACAAGCATATTGTACACTGAATTCAAAACTATGGCATAATCAAAATCTATCTGAATTTTGTGTTAATCATTTATTTTAATAGCACTAATATCTTCGGGTTTTGCGCATTGAATAGAAATTGGTTGGATTTTGGTGCTTTTTAAAAAAGTTCATTTAACTACATTGCGAGAATATCCTAACGGTCTCCGTTCGTTTTGGTCTTGATTGTACTTACACGTGTTTCCACATCATAGACCAGTACACCATTTCATTTTCCGAATGGTCATAGTTCACCCTGTATATCTAACAGTGCGTTAGCAAAAGAGAATCTCAGGTATATAAAAGAGATGTTTGTGTGCTTGGGGAGAAAAGAGAATGAACTGCTGTGTCAAAACATCAGAATAAATAGCACCTAGCCGTAAATTGAACACAGAACGCTGAAAGTATTCCGAATATTTTACTACCTACTTGAAAAAACTTCAAACACAATCAGATCAGGTTTCTCATCGCATAAGATTATTGCCTTTACATTGATTCTACCGTACACTGTGAAATTAAAATTAGGAACTGATTTCATCGATCCGTGTCGGTCATGTGCTATCATTTATTGAAACTGTTAATTATAATAAGCGACCCGATTAATACCCATGGAGACCGATTTTGAAAAAACTGTTCTATGATGTTCGGAAGTATTTACTATTTCCAAAAAAGTAATTTGTTTCCACATGAAAACAATGCGAAATAAGTGACTTAGGGTCGGTCTTTTCACCTATAGATAAGCCCCAGAAAACTCTATCAGATAAGGAACTTTATGTGATAGATAGTTATCAGAGACTTTATTGAGAGGTGAAAAAACCGGCCCTTAATCTTGCACGGCGAGATCCAACAGCTATATCTCCGAATTCTACAATGTATTTCTGTGAAGTTCACTTTGACGTAAGTTTTCACTATATTTCGTATAATGTAAAATGTTGTGTGCATAATGATATTGTATGAGGTCTGAATTTGAATAACAATTCAACCCTTTTAGAGGTTCGATGGCATCTCTTTCGTAATGAAAACGAAGAAAGGCACGTTGATGTGCGCATAATGGTCTTGTTCGAGTTTGAAATTCAAGAATAAATTCAATAATCGTTGGGAATCACAAAATATTATTGATTATGTGTCGGGCGGTGTTAACGACGACCAACGGACACAGCAAGTCCCTCAATGAGAGGCAAGTGACAGAGAGGGTTGTTACGCATAACGCTATAACCTGGATAGTGAATGAGTATGGCAGCAAGTCCTGACAGAATTTTCCGAGCCTACAGAAGGGCCTGGAATATCTCGCCCCAATATTAAGGAAGATATCTCGGGCTAGATTAGCGCTGGGGTACGTCCCAAAGGTCTGGAAGTCAGCAAGAGTAGTCTTTATCCCCAAAGCGGGGAAAGAAATCTACACAGTATAGCAAACTCCTTCAGATCTATCAGCCTTACACCGTTCCCATTTGAGGTGACCCTAAGGGCGAGACTCTTCTACAGAAATCAACATGCATACAGAAAAGGGAGGTCGACAGAATCGGTCCTCCATATTGTGGTGCGAAGAATTGAAATAAAGTTTGAAAAGGTAACGTTAGGAGTGTTTTTCGACGTGAGGGTGCTGTAGACAAGGCGAAGACGACAACTACTCGTACAAGTAGCACTAATGGCCAGAGGAACACCTCACTCGATGATCAGCTGGATTGCATCGGTATCCTGACTGAAAGCTGAAAACTACCTCCCTCCTCACCTGTGATGCTTCGTCATGAATGAACTCTTGAGTAAACTTACAGACGAAAGTTTCAAGGCACAAGCTGATAATGGAGTTGTCCTAGGCAGCGGATGATTCATTAGTCTTCCGTGATCGTATGTAGGCCGCAGGTAGGATAATCGAAAGGTGGTGCGGTGAAGTAGGGTTCTCAGTAAATCCGACCAAAACAGAGATGGTCCTGTTCACCCAACGCAGAAAAAAAAGGGGTTCAGGCCACCCACCATATTTGGACAAAAGCTGTAATCGGTTCAGCAGGTCAACTACCTGGAGGTGGTTGTGCACTCCAATCTTTCATGGAAACGGCATGTTGGTAGTTTATTCAAAAGTCAGTAGCAGTCCTATGGCAACTGAGTAGAGTTGTAGCGAAAAATTGGGGAACCAATCCGAAGATTACACGGCAGTCGAAAGACCAAAGATCCAATATAGGTCAGCTGTATGGTGGCCACGAGCATAGAGTAGCACGATAGGCCGATAGCACAGTATGTGACCTGTTTGTTAATAACTGGTACTATGAGAATGATCTCAACCGCAGTTTTGGAAGTACTGTTGAGGCTACTGCCCCTTCCAATCTGGATCAAAAAGAAGGCAATTGTAAACCATTTGAGAGTGCGACACTCGGAGGTCTTTGTAAACGAAGGAGAGATGATAGGGCGTGCGGAGATCGCAAAGTGGGTGGAGCAGGAGATTACTATTACCGCCCTTAGAGTGAAAAGCGCAGAATACTGCGATGGAATAGGAAGTTGCCGGGAAATGAGGTAGCAGTCGAACTTGCTAGAACCAGTTCCGCGCCGCCATTCTCTGGGCCGGAGCCAGTACTAAACATTCAGAAGACCAAAATAAATAGAATCCATATTTAAATTGAACACAGGACTTTACTTTCTAACCGTGCGGTTTCAATTCGTCTACGAATGAAAGGGAACAAAAATACAACTTTATCTGTGTTGGAGTGAAACACTTAATCAAATCCGCGTACGTAAAAGTTAGAAAATACTAGCCCAGAATGTAGGTATTTTAAATATTCCACCACCAACATCACAATCAGATCAGGTTTCCCATCGCATACGATTATAGCCTTTACATTGATTCTACCGTACACTGTTAAATTGAAATTAGGAACTCATTTCATCGATCCGTGTCCATCTATTTCGGTCTCGTGCTATCAATTATTGAATCTGTTAATTATAATAAGCTACCCGATTGATTGATTGATGTAGGTACCTATGAGTAATTATGGAATGCGAATTTGGGGGAAACGTTGTATGTAATAATGCTTTTACGCGTTTTGAGGTCTGTTGAATCGCATCTCATATCGGCACACATCAAAGGGTCGACTGTAAAGAGCCATTTTAAATGTTAAACAACCGCAGAAGTGAAATCGAAACACGTAATGACGTGTTACGGTTCGCCGGATTGATTTAGTGAGTGAAGCGGTTTTCGATTGGAAATTATTGCCGCTTGTTTGATGAAGCCTTATTTAATACGTTATTATTGAATCTGTGTTGGAGCAGCGTATGCTTTCAAACTGAAATATTGGTATATTTAAATCTTGGTACCTAATCTAAAACAACAATTTGTTATATAAAATTCACAATCAGTTATTGTTTCATGTGATGTGTTAGCTAACCAAAGCATTCTTGATGAAGAATAATTTCTGCTGATGTAGGTATTGTAAACGAAGTAAAGATATTTTCAGATAGGTATTATCGGAAAAATTCTGTTTGCGGTTTTAACTTGGGTTATGAAATAATGAAAATGAATAGCATTTTTTCTATTGACTGAACTCAAATAATTTTGACAATGACAAAATATGGAATGTTTAATATACTAAGTATACAAAACCTGATAAGAAATTGAGAAGGGAACTAGCGTTAAGGCTGCTGGGTATTGAATTGGAAGAAAATAATGGAGATGTGAGTTTTGGAGAAGATCATGAATTGAGAATATCCTATCTGTAGAATATTTTCTCGAAAACCAGCAACTCCTAATCGTTATGAACGCAATCTCAAACGAATAATTTTAATAGAGTCGAGAATTAAGACTCAGCGATAGCACCCTCTTAAAATCATCGATTTTATTCGGTTCATTTTCGAACATTGTGTCATTTGAATTTTTGTAATAATTACATTGAAGTGCAACTTCAAAGAGAGGTAAGCGTATCTATACACTAACGAGGAGGGAGAGTTTTAATAATGTATAGATCAATTTCACTTCATTCGATTATTTTTGATTCCAAACATATTTGGATTTTAATTTAGTTCTTATGGAGATAACACTTGAGGTAATTTCTAATGAATATTACTTGATATTCAAAAAATACTCAGGTAGTAGAGAATATTGACGCTAACATTCACTCCATACTTGTGCGGTGAGTGGTTATTGGGTCCGAAAATCATATGCCTTGAGCTGACCAAGTGAGCTGGGTAGAAAATTTCTGCTGTCTTACAGCAAGCCAGTATAATTTTAAGGTTCTTCCGGAGATACTATAATCATAACCACGATTTTAACAGAGTAGTTTGGACAAAGCCTGCGGAATTCAAAGAGTAGATCTCTAAATTTTGGCCATTTTTCCTTCGCGCAATATTCGTTTCGCCGAAAACTCCATGACAAAATTCATCTTTTTTTGGCAGTCAAAGAGGAACATATTATCATCAGTGGCTTGTATTTTCCTGAGGGTGGTGAATGGGTAATTTCATATGCTTGACACGCTGATAGCAAATGCATAACGGTATCAAGTTCTACTCGGTAAACCCTGTATCTTGTGACCACTATACCCAACATGCGACTGCGATAGAACACAGTATTCACGACACCATCCTGGCAACCTCCGACTTGAGCTCACATGACTTGAGACAGAAAAAGATCACATGGTACATCTAAAGCAACGATCATCCAACAGAAGACTTTATCAAAACAAAACTTTGACAATAATATATCTGAAAATGTGGGTATTGGCAGTGTCGACAACTTTTCCTAAATTATATATTTTTGGTCCAGTAAGTAATGCCATATTTATATTATATTCAGTCAAGAAACTTGTTGGGCACTCGAGAAATCCTTGTACTCAAACTTATATTATACTGTGTACAGCAAAGTTCACTTTCAGATTATCCCGCATACCCGCATGAAAGAAACAAAATGGTAAACTCAGTGTATCTTTTATCATTAGACCCTATACGGACCATGATGCGGTTCAGTGTATATTATCTTCGTTTCAATTACTCGAGTCTGTTGAAAAATGTCGTATTTTATAAAGAGCTGCTTTTCACATTTCCGTTATTTTCTTTTCTTTTTTCTTTACGATTCTGATTGTGTTTTTTGGTTTGCAATATATCCTCGGGTTAGAATTGCTCCGGACTCTATTCTATTCTTCTTCCGTCGTATATGCTATTTCTCCTTGTCCTCACCTCTATCTATCATCCACCTTTTTTTTTACTGTTCCTTGTTCTGTTCCTGAATACCCGCAATCCACATTACACTTTTCTAGTGCATAAATTATTTCTTGAAGTGTTTTTTCTTCTAATGTTCATATTATATTGATTGAAATAAAACAGGCTCTTCTGAAGAATCCTATATCAATCCTCCTGAAGAGCTTGGCAAAGCGAAATAGATTTTTGTCGACCAAAATGTATTGGGGATTAAATGCGAGAGAAGCGAACCTTGCTTCAATGAAATGAACGATTTCTGTGAGTGATATTTTTTTAATAACATTCTCCCTACCTAATTTATTTAATGATTTGTTGAAGGAAAACTAGAAAGAATTAAAAAAGTCAGCTATCTGAATGAAAATGCAAATTTTCACTTTCAGATTTTTTCTTTCGTTTTCAGTTAGAGTCTTTTCACAATATCTATCAAATGTAGTTCAATGTCCAGCGTGGCTTGTGCCGGGGAAGTAGTTGTTTTCTGTTAGATATTACAAATAAGTTACATTTTTCATTTTTCAATTTTCATGGAGAATGTTCCCCCTTTTCAACATGAATACCTCCCAAGAGGTTATCTTGAACGATTGGAAATAGCGACTAAAGTTTGTCTTTCAGTCGCAGATGATTCCACAAAAGATTTTATGAATTTCCTATTCATATTTTCGAACTAAAATCACTTGAGTGTTTTCAAATTGAACGACACCCTCTTTACTATTCACACCTCTCCGTCTCAGTTCAAGAACAAAATTAGTATGAGTTACTTTATAGGCCATTAAGTAGTTGCAACGTGCCCAAACCTCCTAAACTCCACCAGTCCGTTTCGTAACCATTCAAAAGTCAAAAGTCGCACACACAAAGTTTCGCCAAACGACGCGAAACGGCAGACAGAATTTCAAGTTTCAAGTGCTTCTCTCTGGCCTTTCCACGTCGTCCGTCTCTCTCTGGAACAGCGCGTGGGTCTTCCTTCTCCGGTTAGGGTTCCCACGTTTTCTATTCGTTAGCAAAGCGATGCCGGCGATGTTGCCGTATATAGCCGAATATCCCAAGATATAGGTGAACTACAAAAATTAACAAAAAAAAATTATTTCACCGAAGTAATAAGAACAGTGCACTTGCATAGTGAATTCCAGAAGCTTCGAAAACTCTTGGTACATTACCAGATCTTGAATGTTTTTGATGTCGATTAGTAAAAGTAAAAAATGGATTTTAAATTACATAAAATCTCATATACCCATCAAAGCGTTGATAAATTCTTTGAATTTCAGCAAAGATTGTTCATGAAATGCACTTTTTTATTCTACTGCTCATCATATGACGTGACCATTTGAACCTAACCCAAAATGATATTGTTTTTGATAAATTTTACATCGCTTACTGTTGATTTTGGGTATGAAACTTTTGTCTCCATATGTCTAGTTCGAGACCTCAAATTCCGAGCATAAAATCATCTATCTATCCATTTCAAAAATGTCCTTTCAATTATTCATATCATCGTATATTATCAGTGACGTCTTCTGATGACAGCGAATAAATCTATCGGAGTTTAAAAACTTGTTCATTCTTTATTACATCTCATCCAGAATCGGCCCCATTCAATTCAGTTCAATCCTGTTATAATGCAATTTTGATTCAAGCAACACAAGTAAAATAGAATATGTTTCAAAAGTCATATGCATTAACTGATAAATGAATAAATGATAAAATATCCAATCAAAACTTGTTTTACAGTGCAAACTTCATTAAAGAATATGTCGTCAGTTACAGTTACTGTTAATTCGTATTTATCGATTCTTTGTTCATGAAACCTAATTGCCTTTACCTTGTGTCAACATCGAGCCTTTCACGACGTAAACTGATCCAAAACAGGTAGAAATGGAAAGTAGTGAATGTGAATCAGTTTGTGGTTAGCTTCCCGACTTGGCAACACCGCCGAGCTATACTGGCTCGACGCTTCTCGGTAATTATGTAAATCTCCGAGTTTATGAGCAAGACTCCGATTGTAATTGCAATTAGGATTATTAGACATCCAATACTACTGTGAAGCATATTTCGTGTGCATGCTTTTGTTTTTCGTTTTCCTTTCCTAGAAACTCACTGGAACTATGATTTATTTTTCCGGTCTGTTAGGAAGCCTCAAAGGGCATTTCTCTGTTGAGTGTGCCTCTCGGTGTATAGTAATGGGCGGTCGTTGTATTAACATAGGGGTCAGGTTTCTCTTGAGGCAATCTCGAAATGTTGCATAAATTATTGAAATGGCAAGTCAGATTCTCAGATACTTAAATATTAAACCGTAGCTCAGCAGGTTGTTCCGTTATCAGGAAGGTTTTGTATTTTTGCTTGAATAGACTTGGATTTGGATATTTCTCAATAACTGATCTGTCTGTATAGATATATAGATATTTCAAAACAATAATCTGAAGTTTTAAATTTTCTCATCACAAAACACATTTAGTTTTACGAAAAGTCAATCCAGTATCCATCCCCTTCATTAGTCCAACCAAACAATGCTAATATCGTTGCGGCTCATTAGTTACCTTAGCGATTCTTATCAGTTACTCATTTATGTAAATGACTTGTTGCTGTTTAAACTTTGCGGACGACAACTCTTTCATTCTGTCCGATCATAATATGTTATACTCTATTTCAGGAATAACGTAGAGTAAATTCTCAGGAATACAATAATAATATTATTTCTAATTGTGAAAATAATGAAGTTAAATAACTTGGCATATACCATTAGATAACAAGACACATTTGGTTTGCACATATTTGCCAACTGAAGAGAAAATTGTTGGGTTCTGTATTTGTTCCTTGCCAGTTGTAGTACAACACTGATGCAAATAAACCAAAAACCACATATTTTTCACTCTTTCTCTACCATTTCAGTCGTAATGTTGGGGAAATTTATGTCTCGCCATTCGATATTTAGTACTGGCCAATATTGGATACAGGGATCACTCTGTCAAGGAGATTTCAAAAAACTCAGAATTATGCCACTGCTTACTTTATTCCTATATTATACTTACATTATGTAACCTAGTCAAATAATAACAATAAGGTATTCATTCTATTCTATTCTTGATTCTTATGATTATTAAAGCATTTTCAACTCAGTTTTCAGCTGTTTTTTTAAACTTACCGTCATTACAGTGACCAATCACACAATCTTTCGTGCATCTTACTTCTAGAAACCTACCCGCGATCACGACCTCAAAAATAGTAACATTTCAGATTAGGTTATGTCCGTATGATTGCTTTTATTAATTAAAATGTTTCCAGAGTTTATCGAAAGTTAATATGAATTAATAGTGAGTGTTTATCACGGTTCTGGTCAAAGTTCGGTGTCGTGTCATTGTTTCATTAAACAACCAATGAGAAAGAGAACTATACATCATCTAAAATACATATTGATATTCAATAGCCAACACAAACATTTTTACCAATCAAAAACACCAGAAGCACAACCAGAGAATACCCACCCTTGATGTAGAGCCTCGTGGTAGACTAACTACTTGTCAAAATTGCGAATTGGATGAGAAATCTAAATAAAAATGGAGATCGGAGTTCCGAGTCCATGAGAGGAGCTGGTTCTTGGACAACCTTAAACTGAAACCCAATCGGAAGGGGAGAAATCCCAATCTGAAGCTACAGGAGTAAGCAAATACCAAAGATCCGGTGAACCGGAAAAGGCGTCTGATGTAGAGGTCTACTCACTTTTACACCTAACCTAACTACTTGGAACATTGACTGGTGTTAGAAAGTCTTTGATATGAATATGCTGACGCAAAGTTATCAGGCAAATTTGAGAGAACACTGTGTGATCGCACTCAATCAATTAGGATTTGGGACCACAATTGTATATTCGACAAGAATATTATCACAACAGTCTGTACGTCTCGGTAAACCAGAACTGATATGAGAGCAGGTAGTAAATTACCCAATTTCCTATTGAATCTCACCTCCACTGTATGCAATGGATCGTCTCCGATGAATACTGAACAATTATAGCTGTTACGCCAGAAATTGAAGGGACGGCCGCTTTACTAGATGGTTTTGAGGAACAAGCATTTTTATCAGACGTCATATTTAAATGGGATTTTTTCTACAGGACTTGATTTATCAACAGTAATTACACAAGTGGTGGTAATTTTTTGATGATTTTAACTAGATGCACGAATCTTTGTTGCTATAGAAATGTCACCAGTGGACGAAGTCCACGAGTGGAATTTCTTAGTAGCAACAAAGACGAGTGTTAATCTAGTTAAAATTATCTAAAAAAAATTATTACCAGGAATGTAATTCGGCTTGATTCAATTTTTTACCGGACATTAACGTTAACTTTCTTATGCATTCATTTAAACAAAGATCCACTCAACGTGAAAAAATTATCGCTGTACTTTGCTACTAACAAATTATCCGTGTAATTTTTCGATGACGATTTGCTGACAGGATCGTGTAAAAAATAATCACTGTAATTCTCTTCAAAAATCACATACCTCGATGTAACCTCGATCTGTGAATTTGTACATAAATATTTATGGTAAATTTTTCCTCTTGAATTCTTCCTGAATCAAGCGATCCAATTTCATCCCTTGTCAATGTCGCTCCGAATATAGTCTTCGTAAAAAAGCGTCGGTAACAACTGCACTGAGCAACTGTTACGAAAACATCGACAGATGGTTTAATAATATATAGGAATACAATGACGTTTTCATACAACAATGGCACGCCTCAGAAGTAAAGTGTATTTATCTCGACCCGTAAGGTTAATGCCGTTTTCACCAGCCTGTTTTTTTTATCAGCAAATTATTATTGCCAACAGATTTTTTTTCTCGGAAGCGAATGAATTTGAGGCTCGTTCGTCATGCATACGTTTTACTGTTTTACTATTACGCGTTTGTTTATCAAGATTACTCGACGGAATTGAAATATTTCTCGGTACCATGTTCTGAAAACAGTCCGGGTTAGTGACTGGATAGAGGATAAGGATTCAAGGTTAACTTTGTTTATTATTATACCATTTCGTGAAGCGAAATATAACGAGTTTTATTTTGGAGTTGAATGATACCTTTTTGTAATTCGTTTTCAGAAATAAATTGTTGAAGCTTGAATTGGTTGCTTGCAGTGGCGTATCCAGAAAATTTTCCTGAGGGATGTGGCACAAGACAATCTGTTTTTAAAGTAACCCTTTCCTCTTTTCAACCTGATCCGAAGAGCTGTTTAGGGACAGGATATTGAACCCCCAAAGTAAATCAATCATTTTATTACTCTTCCAGCTTATTTTCCATATATAACATACCTCAGCTTACATTGGAAATATTTACAGGATCTTTAGAGATAATTTTCTTTTGTGCTTTCTTATTCTTATTCTTCATGTTCAGAACTTTTTCAGCATTCATTTCGTTTGATATATCCTGATGACCATGAAGTAAACCAGACCATAAGTCAATCTTCATTCATTCAGTCGACGCAAAGATGAAAATGTTCAGCCCTACTGATTGTTATGGGGAGGGTGCACAGCAGCTGCAGTAACAACACTTTAATGTTTGGAAGCGAATCAGCAAACTTATAAGCTTTAGCCGGGTGTTTGGACATATTTCTTTTGGAATTTGACTTCCACGTGTATTTCCACATTTGCAGCTCATCGTTTAAGGCAGAAAAGCATGGCAAATCTTCGTTGTATATAGAATAAGACTCATGAAATCATTTAGATCTGATGTTAATAACAGATGTTGCAGCTTACCTAAGAATTCAAACCTTTAAAACCTTGCAGCCAGTTCATTGATTATGAAAAAAGATGCATCGTTTTTTTTGTCAGGCTTACGAATGACTGTGTCCATTTCTTCAGCGAACTCAGCTGACTGATTATATAGCTCATTGATAGTATCGATACTTTTATCTAATTTTCCTGCATACTTGATTACTAGCTTCTACAAGCTGTCCAGCTTTTAACACATTAACACTACTACACTAATCGAACACTCTTTTGAAACAGAGAAAATGCATTGTTTCCTCTACCTTCCGGTGAATTAGCAATACCTTCTAGAACAGTGGGGAGTGGAGGAAGGTGTTCCATGATTGCCAACACGTCTTTCTATTCGTCTTGTTTCGACCTGGAACAAGTCATAAAAATGCTCGTTACCTCAATCAACATATACTCATAGGCATATAATATTATTACCTATGAGAAAACTAACATGCAATAGGTATCCTAAATGTATGAGCTATCCAAATATCTAGCTGAGAGGTCCCGCGAATGTTGGCGGGAATTCGAATATTTGAAATCATGATGATAGTAATTGCTAGGATCCATACTCTTCCTGTATTGATTATGAGCGTTATTCATTTTTATTCTGTCGATAATAATATTTGTGGGTTTTGAAGCTGGTTATTTCGGTGACAACCCGGAAAAGGCTGTTGCAAGTAACCGGGTCGAGGTACAAGGCCTTTTAGAATATTCGATTCTTGCGCTGAGCCTTGTAAGGTCTCTTGTGAGAGAGCTTTTGCGAAAAAAGTACTTGTAGAACTTTACGACAAGTGTTTTCCCTATGTCAGGAGGGAGTCGATGATGGCAAGCTCATGCAGCGGGTCCAGACAAATGTACCTACCAATTTTATTCCCTTGTTCTGCGTCCTATCCAATCTCATAAAACGTAGTCTTGGTCAGGCTGCAGAATACATTGCAGGTCTTATGATCTTTTTGTATCATGTAGTTCAGACTTAGATGTGAACTTCTGGCTACCAGAGGGTACGTGCATTTTATCGCAGCTGCGGTTCTCTTGATAGCCAGATTTAATTGTCTATGCATTGTTAAGCGCTTGTCCAGTCGGACTCGCAAGTATCGGACAGTGTTCGAGGCTGTTTTTTACTTTCAATTGTCAAAGTTGGAATAATGCCTATATATAATGTTCCAACAGAAACACCAATAAACACGCAATTCAGTGCTTTATATTCAAAATTATAAAATTCAGAAAACCTTTGAAGATATTAGGAAATCAGTTCGAATAGCAGCGTTATCTTGTTGTTTGCATCATTTCAAGAATAATTAGATTATCCTTATAAACATTGAAATAGCAGGAAATTGAATATATGAAAACCCTCAGTTATTTACTGACTGTAATGTTAGTAATGACGAACTGAGAAGATAAAATTGTTATCGATTTGCTCATCTTTGAATGAAGTATAAGTGTATGTAAATGGTAAAGGTACTATACGATCTGAAGTTATATATATCACCTCACGCAGTCTATAAAACTCAACAATTACCTCTGAAAATTTGCTAAAGTAACCTCCATATTATTCCAGAATTCTCCCAAAACACATTCGGTACATTTGGCAGTTATGAAGCACTTAGGCATCTTTTATGTCACAACCTTTTATGCCCTTCAGCCGGCGTACATGATTTGAACCGCCACGTGGGATTCACGCTGCTGATGCGGTGCCGAGCCCTCCCGCGCTCCGCCGCCCCCTCAGCCCTTCGTTCTCCGAACCCTTCGAATACCGCCACGTTGGGAACGAGCATGCGCATTGGCAGCTCGTCAATAACGAGCTCTGAGCCACCACGACGTTGTATTTTGTTTTCGGAATAGGAAATGTTTCTTTATTTTTCTCGTGTCGCATTTCGAGAGACAAAACGTTTCTGTTTTTCCGTTTTTTTTTTTTTCTTCCGACGTTCCATAGCCGACAGACAGCCTGAGGGATTGATTGTTCTTTGCGAAGATGGTGGGGGAGGGGGATGTCAATCCGGTCGATTCGATGATGTTTATCGGGGACTAGCGACTCTTCTATTTTGTATGAGAAGGCTAAATGAGATGAATGAGGAAAAAACTATCTACGGAGTTTCTATTTAAGATGTACCAGATGTAAATTTTGTATGTCTATGTTGTTCGACTAGTGAATTGAATAACTATATGAATTTACAAGACAAGATCAAAAAACATTATTATATGTATTCTCAAATAATCACATTGTAACAAGAGATATCAATTTGACATTAGGATTATCAATTCGAAAGCTAACTTAATTGCTCCGAATGTCCTTTGGGTAGAAGTAAGTACTACAACATTTTTGCTACAGACCCTAAACTGTCATTAAATGCACCGCGTATCAACGAAGATGGTGATCAGTCGAAAGATTGGCCAGAAGTGGCAAACTCTGACTAAATCTATCGACCAAAAATCATTTTAAACGTTTTTAAAAGAACCAATTCATGGTACCTATTTCACGTCGCAGTCATCCAATAACCTAGAACCCATAAAAAAAAGGGATCGGTAGGAAGAAATAGAACACAGATGGACAGGAGATCTATTGAAACCCTAGGGCCTGTATACGAATTAAAAACGTTGTAGATGTATTTTCTCTAAGCAATATCCTCTCTAGAGATCTAAGATTAGTGAACATGCAAACATCCTGCAGGAAATAGCCGAAGGATTATTAGCTTGCTTCGAAAAAATTTTCCTATATGAATAATCTTTAACCACCAATAACAAAGACCTCTGGAGGAATTGATTAGAGATCTGCCTGTGAAAAGATCTCAACTGATAATTGGGAAGTGTAAGGATGATACTGTGTTCGGAATTAATAAAGGATGGAGTAATAACTATTCGGATAACTTATCCTAACCAAAATTATTTTTGAGTGCCGAGCACGACAGTAAATGAATAAATACAGGCAATTATTTAATGAGTGATATCAAAACAGTCAGTAGTGAGTCATAAATTAAATTTTTTCCATTTTCTGAAAAAGCAAAGTACGTAACATTTGAAAATTCAACTCTCGTATTATTGAATATGATCCGACTCAGCGTTTCCTTGTGATGAAGGAAAACATCGACCTAGCATTTTGTGCGTCAGTAAACACCCCTCCGATCTCAGCAACTCCAAGTTGGAAACTACCCTTCTATATATACCCTTTGTTAGAAAAGTAAAGTTTTGGAAAGTGGTTATGTGGCCAAAAAAATAAGAATTAGTTGATATCGGTTAATATACACTTGTAGTTGCAGATTGAATTATTGATTCTACATGATTGTGTGTAAACAGACTAACTAATACAGGGTGTACCTTAATAGCGTGCTAAGATTTTAGAGTATCATTCACGGAAAACTCCGTGTTCAAAACACTTTGCGCACGGATATGTCATCTCTTGTTCCCTGTAATATTTTCTTGATCCCCTTCTGAAAACGTAAAAATTCGGCAATGTTTCAAGTTTGCTGAGTTCGCTAGCAACTGTCACGGCTCTGTTGTATGTTGATTGAATACTTCAAAAAATTATTGTTTCCAAAGTTTATTGAAGAAAATGCCGGATTTTGCAGAAAATTTGCAAAGAACAAGCAAGCCTCATAAGTTCCGAACTGCTGCCAACAAAATCAGGAAGCAGGTTTAAAGCTGAGTTGAAATATTTAATGGAATGTAGACCGGCCAATAATGTCGAAACCTTCTCGGAACATGCAGTGATATTATATTTTAAAAAACATTCCATAAAATATCAATTTTCAACATAGTGGACAACATATTCGATGCAAATAAACAAAAATAAATTTGTATGGTTTCTATTTGAACACCTCTTTCCACACTCACCTTCTGCTCTGTCCACCAGTTTGTCTCGCTCGTGTGCAAAGAGACATTTTCAAATCTCTTAATTGTTCAATATACTATACTTCTAATGACGTTTGTCTGCAGGTTGCTAGGATAATATTTTTTATATTTCTACATTTCTCCTACAATATTTGAATTGAGAAGCAAATATCAGTGTTATATTTGAAATCCAACATAGAAAAACTATTTGAACTATTGTTTTCCAGGTTTTTAGACCGACTCCGACGTTTATTTTGAGATATTCTCGACGTTTTGCCAAAACGAGTGGTTGGCATTTTCAAGAGGTATGTTAACAGCTCCGATTACTGAACACTACTTGAACAAGAAGTAATCGGAGCAGCTATTTGTTGTAAAAAATTAGTGTTCAGTAATCTGAGCTGTGAACATACCTCTTGAAAATGCCTGTATGTTGACGAAACGTCGAGAACATCTCAAAATAAACTTCGGCCTAAAAACCAAACTACTATTCAATAGCCCACCAAACACGAAGACGCTTTGTTACGGTGTAGGAACGTTACACGCCAATCCTGCCGGAAAGCGTTCATGTATGTGTTGTGCAATAATTGGTACGCTATGTCTCGCTTCACGTCTGTGGCCAGTCCAGTCTTAGTGCTCTACGTTCTCTCTTACGAGCTTGCCCGCGTGCTTTTTTGTCATTCCAATCCAGAAGTGTATGGGTACCTAATCAACGATGGCCGCAAACTATTAAAAACTATTTCTTCAGCTCCGGAGAAAACGCATACCCTACCCTCCGCTTCGCGTCGGGAATTAAAAATAATTGAAAACATCCTGCTTCTTCTTCCCTCGAAAAACCGATAGCTATGTCATTGACGAATTGGATCTGTCCATTGTGAAATTCAATTTATTCATTTTTCAGATTGGACAAGACGTTACAGGACATTGTTTACAAATTGGTACCGGAATTATTCCTGCGGGAAATGACAAGGCGAAAGCAGTACTATCAGCAGTATCCACAGATCGCAGCGAGGGTGTCGCCGGAAGAGCGGGGAGACGATACCGAAAGGACTATTTTCAACCCGCAAGACTGCATCAGTTTATCGATGGAATACATAAGGTGAGTGACGAAAAATTAAGAATGTAGTTAGACTGTAAAACTGAACTACCGGTGGTTTTCTTGTTTGTTGATCGTACATGGTCTCGAGGTAATTCTTCCTGATGTTTTGTCTACATCTGCGGAAGGCATTTTACGCGCTTTGAACCTGAGGAGTGGATGTAAGAAAGTGGCAAAGTAAAACTTAATTCGAAACCCAAGTACCCAGCTGATTTCTGTTCTATTTCTTGACTGCTTTACCGTATAACCTATAACTCACATCTACAATTTACGAACTCCAGAAGTGATTCGGTCGGTGTCTGTGCTGATTTCTTCTTCTATTGTGCTCAGCCTAATAGGGGGCTTGACTTCATTAAACCTTGATTCAGCTTGTTTACTCAATTCCGAGGGGGAAACTACTCTTTCATTTGGTGTACATCATAACATTTTCATTAATTCATTATGAATTTTAAATAAATTCATTATTCGAAATGTCGAAAACTCTCCAGAAATTAATTTTGAGCAAAAAAAACATTTGAAAACTGATTCAGAGCTGACCAACTTGAGAAAGGTTAGAGATAGACGAATTCTGCGAACTCCAATCGATTCAGAATGGCCGAATTAGTATATACTGAGAATTTCAACGAACAAAATCTACGGACAAAAAAGTCGAGTAAGTCATGAATTTTTATCCCCGAACGTATTTTGACGTGCTGATTCCGAATCTTTGAACGAAAATGTCGAAAACTCATCAGAAATATTTTTCGCGCCAAAAAACCATTTGAAAACTAATTCAGAGCTTACCAACTCGAGAACGGTTAGAGATAGACGAAATCTGTGAACGCCAGTCGATTCAAAATGGCCGAATTAGTATGTATTATTATTTTCGAGTCAATCAAAAGAAATTAAAAATTACTCGAAAAAAATCATCAAAAATACCAAGTCGTCACATCGACTTGAAATTCGCACTGTATGCGTAAAATTTTACGGTCATTCCAAAAGTGTATGATTTTTATATGCTCAGATATAAGATTTAGGCGGAAAGAGGTGTTTAAGATGAAAAATAAAATTATCTGTGATTTTTTATTTTTCATTTTTTGAATTTCAAATTTTTGTCCTCGAAAGTAATTTGACGTGCTGATTCTGAATATTTCAACAATAATGTCGAAAACTCATCATAAAAATTTTTGGCGGCAAAAAAACATCTAAAAACAGATTCAGAGCTGACCAACTCGAGAACGGTTAGAGATAGACGAATTCTGCGAACGCCAGTCGATTCAAAATGGCCGAATTAGTATGTATTGTGAATTTCGAGCCAATCAAAAGAAATTAAAAATTACTCGAAAAAGTTGCAAGGGGTTCACCCCTAAAAATCATTAAAAGTACCAAGTTGTCACATCGACTTGAAATTCGCACTGTTTACGTAAAATTTCATGCTCATTCCAAAAATGTATTATTTTCTATGCTCAGATATAAGATTTAGCCGGAAAAAGGTGTTTAAGATAAAACATTAAATTTTCTGAGATTTTTTATTTTTCATATTTCGAATTTAAAATTTTTGTCCTCGGACGTATTTTGACGTGTGATTCCGAATATTTTAACAATAATGTCGAAAACTCATCGGAATATTTTTGACGGCAAAAAAACCATCAAAAAACTGATTTAGAGCTGACCAACTCAAGAACGGTTAGAGATAGACAAATTCTGCGAACGCCAATCGAATCCGAATGGTCGAATTAGTATGTATTGTGAATTTCGAGTTAATCAAAAGAAATTAAAAATTACTCGAAAAAGTTGCAAGGGGTTCACCCATAAAAATCATCAAAAATACCATGTCATCATATCGACTTGAAATTCGCACTGTATACGTAAAATTTTATGCTCATTCCAAAAATGTATGATTTTTATATGCTCAGATATAAGATTTAGGCGGAAAACGGTGTTTAAGATGAAAAATAAAATTTTCTGAGATTTTTTATTTTTCATTTTTTGAATTTCAAATTTTTGTCCTCGAAAGTAATTTGACGTGCTGATTCTGAATATTTCAACAATAATGTCAAAAACTTATAAAAAATTTTGGTGGCAAAAAAAACATCTAAAAACAGATTCAGAGCTGACCAACTCGAGAACGGTTAGAGATAGACAAATTCTGCGAACGCTAATCGATTCAAAATGGCTGAATTAGTATTATTTGGTATGTATTTGGGAATTATTTTATGACAAGGTACTAAAATGAACCTTTCTCCTTATGTAACCATCCAATCTCCAATTTATTTGATACTCGTTGTCGCCTACTTACACCAAAAATCATACGTGGGCATGAGCTTCGAACTTTCTGGATCTTATTTTTATACATAAGAGTTAAATTATGTCCATACAAATCCGCGTAATTGAATGGTAATTATCGTTCATTGCCTCCTAAAACTTTTTCATTATTTTTCATTAGAGATAATTACTTCACTGCTTTCATTAGATGTACAAAAAATGACTAGTTGTTTCCCCCTCGCTCAATTCCGATAGGTACATGTTTCTGTTTTTGATTACTATTGTTTGTACCTAAAGAGGGTTTTGTTTTGGTTTCTTTTATTACCTACCTGCTCCACGTTTTACTTAAATTGAAGCCTTCTTCCGTTCGGTTAAAATTGTATAGGTGTTTTTGAATTTTAATGGCCTCTCTGAATATTGGCGGGTACTACCCTGAGGTCCTTTCCAGCACCTGAGTTTCATTGAACGCAATTGTATGGTTGTCCTCAGTGAGTAGAGCATGCTCTGCAATCGCGGATTTGTCGGAGTGTCCATACTTGCAGTTCCTCTTGTGTTCAGTATATGTTGGTATGACAAAAAGGAGCATAAACACCCGCCTAACCGAACACAAACTGCAGGTATGGGCACTCCAAGAAATCCGCAATTATGTTCAATGAAACTCGGGTACTGGATAGGACCTTAGGGTATTTCCCGCAAATATTCAGAGATGCCATTGAAATTCACACCTTATAATTTCAACGGAAAGGAATAAGGTCTCGATTTGAGTGAAACTTGGAGACAGCCAATAAGAGAGACCAAAACAAAACCATTTTTTAAGTACAAGAAATGGCAGGTGTGAAAAATTCGAAAAAAAATTGTGGAAAGTTTAAATTGTGTTGGAAAATTCGTCGATATTTTACCGCCGAACGTCAGCTGACCGGAGCAGAGCCGCAATTATACGGAACTGCCGGATGAAAGAAACTGATGTGTAATTTCGAATAGTGGTTTCCAAGATTTTCCGAATTTTCCAACAAAATTAAAAATTTCCCCGTTTTTTTTTTCGAATTTTTCACACCTGTCATTCTTTATAACATGGCAATATACACCCGTCCTTCACGGGAGTGCAAGAGGTTAGATTACACCCTATATGAACCGAAGTAGCTGCAGTGGTATTTCTCTTCCATTAAAATTTGAAGCAATCTTTAGCTAATCGAATTGAATTTCATATCAAAAGAAAGGTAAAACGCTGATCTATATACCCCAAAAATTGCTTTGAAGTTACTGTATTTTTGGGATATTTTTGAGTTTTTTTTTGTGAAAAAGTGTAATGAAACTTCAATTCGCATTATAGCACGTACATAGAATCAAACGTCCAGTAGAAGCCTGTCCTTGTTTGAAATCGACACGACGAACCGTTGTTGAGTTATCAATTGACTCTTGGACCCTAAAAGCATCCCAAATATGATCGAGGCCTCTTAAGTAAACAAGCGGAATCAAAGTTCAATGAAGTCACGCCCCCTATTAATGTAAGCACAATAAAAGAAGTAATCAGCACATACACCGAATCAGTTAGGCTTGCTTGAACTAACGACTCGAACGCTGCGTTCGCAGATGTAGGCGAAACGTCAGGAAGAATTACGACGATACTACGACCAACAAACCAAAAAACCACCGATAGTTCAGAGATTACCATTCGTGAAAGTTTACCTTCTCCATGAAATGTAATGTAGACCGTATACCAACATTTTGTCTTGATATTGCTTTTGGCAGCCACTATATGCACTAGGCACCCAGATGGAACACCGACTGAAGAGTAATCCCTCGTAAAATTTCACCGATGCCGTTAATAAATTTATTGCAGCTTTGTGAACGTGAGTTAAATGCGTCAGCTCTAGAATCAATATACTTGGGCAGATCAGTTTTTATGGGTAATTGCGATAACTCGAAACATGTTGATTATTATCATTACGTCATGAACAGAACAGAACTAGGGTTATATGTCTAACATTGTATATTTTTGCATATACCTACTGTGTTATCACCAGAATCCCTATTTCATCCTTCGTTTTTCGAAATAGAATAGGAAGTGATATCAATCTATGATTCTTAAATGTATATTATTGCATTTTCGGAATCCTTAGAAAATTCTGGATAGATTTAAACGTTTTTCACAATGGCGTGATTTCTTTTGAGCATTTTCTTTTTCAATCTATAGTATAGAGTGCTGCGATAAAATTAGAATCATCATAAATGACATAAGAAGTAATGAGAAAATACAAATTTGTTCAATGACCAACAAATTCAATGACTGGGTATCAAAAAATCTCAGTTGTTATTTATTCTTCATGAAATACTATAATTTTAAGAGCCATGTAAAAAAAATATTATATCCGAAAATGATTATTTTAACGATAATTAGCATAAGAGATCCTCAAAGTGCAGACCCTCCACTTTCACGCATCTTCTAGTTCATTAGAGGCGAGGCGTAATAGTTTCAAACGCTTGACGTATTTTTTTTTTAAATAGCTATTGCTATTGCAGTCGGTGTGGAGTATTCACAAATATTTTACCTAACTACATAAAATCTAGTGGTGTGAGGTCCGATAAACGTGGTGGTCAACATATGGGAACATTTTCTATAACCTGTTCACGAAATGTAGGTATGCCTTGGATAATTCTACGCACTTTCAAATCCCGTAATTAGCTGAAAATGTACGATGAGTCACCACTTACAATTTAGGACTAGACTATAGCTTTTACCTGGGATCAACCTGCAATGGGTAACAATTTTTTTTTAAACTTACCGTTGAGCTAAGAAAGTGCATGAAAACCAATTTATGTAGCGAAATAGCTATTGTATCTAATACGTTGGTTGAACTTTGCAAATATATAATTCAAGAATTTATAAATATAAGAAATAAAAAATTGACCCATCAACGAGCCCATCAAGGATCAACACTCTCCTTTACTTTGTTTATTTGATTGGTTGTGCAGTTGAATTTTTAGTGCACCATTAATTTGGTATTCTGAATGAAACTGAAATAATCCGATCCCATATAGGCATGTAACGCAGAATCACCGTCTCTGTGATGTCACTTTCCCATGAGTGTATGTTATCGAATACATGTATCCGATGTTACGTCAGTAATCCATAAATAATCGCTATCCGTCGCAGATCGATGCATTTGCACCGTCTGCGACCCAGTGAAGTTATTTATTGTCCCTACTGCATACAGTCAGGTCGTGCGAGGACAGACAGACGAAAAGAGAGAGTTTGGGTGGTTTGCGGTTTTCATGTAAATACCTACTTCGCCATCGGTCGAGAAGCCGACGTTTTTTATGTGAAAAACAACGTCACGTTGTTGTTTCGTCGATTGGCTTCCGGCCGGAACAATCCGGCATCCGGCGCGGCTCGTACAACAAATTGCTCTCTAGGCAACGTCGGCTGGATGATGGTTCAGTGGCGGAGAAATGAGATCTGGATAGTATTTTTCAAAGGGCATTTCTTCCGCCGTCTGTGATAACGAAACAAGCAATACACAGGGTATTGCCGCAATTTCAACAGATGATATCTCGAAATTACCTAATTCTTTGTTCATGGTAAGGCCATCCTCACCCTTTTTCGGTCCTATCCCTTGGCAATGCACAATAGATTTTATCTAACATATGAAAACAAATACAAATCATGATTTTTATTTTTTATTAGCTCAAGTATTTTTTTATTCATAAAGATTTAACGGTTTTCCTATAGGTTTGCGAATTGATGCCCAAGCTCCTCAGTGGTGTGCTCCACGTATACCTGGGTAGCAACCATGGAGATCGGTCGGTATCCAGGGCCAGTTATCTTCACCCAAAACTTTGATGTCCAAGTGGATGCAGGCTTTAATTGCACCACTTATGAATCTGAATACCCGTTGCTATACTTTACTTCTAGCTTTGACGTCTCACACTACACGGTTACACTTCCTGAAATGTGAAAGATGCGGGAATCATAGAAAAAATAAACCACACAATGGGTTGTTTATGTAACGGCTATAGACACACGTTATTTTCCTTCCAAAAAGTAATAATCAACAATCAGCTTAAATTCTGACATTTAAAATATAAACATACAATAGAGCACTGTCAGTGACGTAATATGACAGTTGGGGAACAATGTCATAGGGGGACAAACAAACCAAACTTAAAAACAAACCCATTGAACCTATTTTCCATAATGCTACGGGAATCTTTCTGGTGAATTTTCTGCGGAAAGTGATTTCTTAGAAAAAAGTTCTTTGCATCATTGTGATAATTAATTCATCAAATGTCAAATGCTTTATTTGTCCCCCATGACCGCCAGTAGTTTTGTCCGAAGTCGCAGAGGCACGTAAACAGTCAATGGGAAAACGTGCAGTGTTACCAGAAACGGGAAATCAAAATAGACAGCTCTTAAGCATGGTTTGCAACCTTTTTTCACTAAATTTTACCGGAATACACAGTGCAAGTGAATTCTGGTCGTTTTTAAAGATGTATTATAGCTCAGTCACTTTGGGAGGCTAAGATCTTGATTTTATTGTACGCATACGTCCCGATAATCGGTATTTTGATGTTTTTACTAGTGGACTCTATTTTTTGGATATTATCGTCTGCTTACCTACTGCTTGGCCTCATCCTGACAAAGCCAAAAGCGATATTAACCTGGCAGCTCGAGCCGTTGGCTTGTACACGAAATTGACAGAGGAAAACGAAATCGTCCATACTCGAATTCTTCCCAGATACGGCTGATGAAGATGAAGAGCAAGGTTTTTGGGTAGATAGGTAGTCCAAGGGCATGCTGCGAGGCTACATTTTTTTATTTTATGCGATCCCGAGTCTGAGGATTGAGGTATTCTGTAGCGGGCCATTTTCCTATTTTTATTGTAACAAAAAGTTGGTTGCTAATTGAAACAATTCTACAACATTTACGAGGTGGAAGGTGCAAATAAGTCTACGGATTTTATATCGTTTTGTAGGTTCAGAAAGATTCAAGTAACTCAATAATAGTTATGCATCAAATGACGCATTCCCATCAAATATATTCTGAGCTGTTGGTCGATCAGATTAACATCTTGTATTCAATTAAATAATAGATAGACAGATATTTATTGATCATACACCAACGTATAGTGGATTGCCAAGTCACAAAGAGAACAGTAACGTTAGTAGAAATTAAAACAATAAATTATGTGCCTCCAGGAAACCACTATTCAAAAACCCATTAAGAACACATTCAATTAAAAATATTGAAATCAAATATACGACAAGGTACTGGATTTATAATTATATATATATATATATATTTATATATATTATAAGTTGATAACAACTCTTAATTCATTAACATAGAATTAGAAGCAAGAAAATATTTGAAATTTGATTAGATCAAATGGATTTTTTGCAAGACCCAGTTTTTTTGATTACTTATGGTATCAGTTGTCAAAACGGTAAGTTTTGGTAACTTGTAACTAGGCCGAAAGCGTCATCGGTAAGTGATACTGCCAGGGGAAAGGCATCGGTAACTCACTTACCGACGACTTATGTCAGTTTTATATAAATGTCACTTTTGACTTTTCAGATAATTTTGTAATTAATGTGTATCAGTCAAGAGAAAAATATCGAGGATCGTGCAAAAAAGAATCACGAACGTTAACCATTACCGATCTCCAGAGTCGTTGCTACGCTCCTCCAAACAGTCTTCGATCGGTAAAATGTGCTTACCGATCTTGATACTTGATATACTATTTCAATTCATCAAATAACGAATTACACGTTTGCGTCGGCATGCCTTGGCAATTTTTGCCGCCAGTTCGTATGAATTCATCCGCTCGATAAATCTTCTCGACTTCAACAGTATATTGGATGTCAGTGCATTACTGCGTGACGTCAGATAATAACAAATGTCCATGTACAGACTAACTAAGCTCGGTATTCCCAGTCATGAAACAGTTTATACCTCCGGCACTCAATTTGCATCTATTTAGGGATAGCCGCTGATCCGACATAAACCTTATCGGGGTGTGTACCCTGTGTGTTCCGTGTAGCTCTGAAACGACCTGGCGCAGCGAGTCTGTTCCAGGGCCAGTTCTGCCTTTGAGGAGAACAAAGGACAGTTTAACTTTTTTTTTTCGGAGACCTGTTTTACCGATTCTTTTAATCAAACGTTGCACAAATATTTGTCAGATGTATTTCAGTGTTCGTCATGGTATTAGCCAGGGAAGTAGTTGTTTTCTGTGCCTCATATTTTCTACATGGTGATATTTGGAGAGAAGGGTACTTCGACATTGTCGATTTTACTATTTCATTTATTTGATACTCTCAGGTAAAAATTATTGAACACCAATGCTCAATCAACGGTCTATCTTTATAAACAAACCTTAACTTTGCGTTGTAGCCCGAAATTAACATCAATTTAACTTAATTTCGAGTTATATCTCGAAATTAGCTCGAGTTGCAACTCGAAATTAACACTTATATCAAGTTGTACGTCGAAATTGGGGTAATTTCGAGTTGTAATTCGAAATGAACTAATTTTGAATTACAACTCGTACTTTAAAAAAAAATATATCACAATATGTCCGTTCTACGCCTTCGTACAATCCAACTGAACCATAACGTTGATTTCTCGGTTAATTTATTTCGGGCTCTAAAATAGACGTCATAGGTATATTATAGTTGGACGATTTTAATTTTCACATAGGTACTACTGAGTTCTCCCACTTGTGAGATATACCTCATTTCCACGTGACTTCGCCTTTGTCATAAAATTGTTTTTTTCTAATTATAATTGTGGCTAGGGAAGGGCTTTCGCTCGGGTTTAATATACTCTATATATTCTACTCCGACAAGTGGAAATTTTGCAATTTGAAAATAATACAAAGCTTTTCTATATTCCGTATTAAATCAGCTTGGTTTCAAACTCAACTGAAATGTCTAGGTTATTCCGTATTCCATCAAACTATCCTTTTGGCTCCTCAGTGTAGTGTTTTACTCGTTCTGTGAAGGCTGCATAAACGATGAATGTTTTTTTTTATATTCAGCATTTTTGTTCTTTGCTGAGTTCTATTTTCGTCTACCACTACTTTTATATCTCTATACTACATCTGCCCTGTTTCTTTCAAGCCCTCAAATGCTTATTTCGAAACTGGACCAGGACGTTAAAAAAATTACCACGAAAATCTATCAGAAACCCTTCTGTAAATCGCTTTTTTGAAAAAACCATCATATCAGTAAATGTATCTTTAGAATTTAATAAAAATCTGTGGCAAAATGTTTATATTAATGCCAACCACATATTCACACATACATTACGCAAATCTCAAATGTTGAACGTGACGGCCCTGGCTGTCTCTCGCCCGACCAAAAACACTCTCCGGTTTACAAATATGGCAATTAATAATGAAAACAGTACTGTTTACGTTAGTAGAAAACAGCTGCGGAACATTTTCATCGGCGAATGTGTGTTATTTTGACTTTTCGAACGGCGGTGCTGTTAATCAAATCGTTTTAGTCGATTAGTCGAATGTTTGGGGTGTTTTGGTACGGTTAATTAGTTCGATTGCAAAGAGGGGAGTCGTAGCTGCCATCCGCCGCCGCTTGTTTTGTTAAATCTGTTTTTGAACGGATTCTGTATGATGAATGGATGTTCAGTTTTTATTTCGAATGATTCGATAAAAGTCTGTCCGATCTATCAATTGGGGGCTCCCGGCTTGTTTCGAAACGGTTCTTTATTTGCTGTTTAATTCTCTACTGTTTTCTTCAAATATGCCCTGTTCCTCCTTTCAAAGGGAGATATTTTTGTTCTCGTTTTCAGTGTAATCAAAACCGTAAATGTTGTGTGAAGCATAAGCCATAAAAAGAGATGGGAGAGTAGTAATGAATTAAAATATACTTTAAAAAAAATACCACCATCATCCTGATAATTCTAGTGAAAAATAGCACTGATATATTTCACAACGGTCTATGGTGTAACATAATAGTATATTAAAGTATAAGTGGATAAAAAGGTCTTTCAAACACTCGCGATTTTTCGAGCACGACGGCACAGCTGGAGTGTTCGAATAAGAGCACGTGTTTGAAATATCAGTTATCCACGAATGCTTTACGTTATTTTTTTCAATTGGTGCACTTTGAAATCATAAATACTATTACAAATAATGGAGATAAGAACTAAAATGTAAAATGGTCGAATTCGTGATGACACATCAGTATATATTTCGTTAATGTTTGAATAAAAGTTTTATATTTATTTGTAATATTTCATTTGACTTTTCAAGGTACTCCTGTCAAATCAATAATCATAAAATTGTCATTTAGACTTCACGTCAACTACATATCTACATAAAAGTTGAGAAAAGTTCCTACAAGATAATGGAATATTCGGGAGTAATACCACAAGAGATCAGATTTAGCCGGATATTTTTTGTGGTTGTTTTCGAATACTTACTTTCATTGGCAATTTAACGAGAGCTGAATTACCTATATGAAAGTAAGTATTAGAAAACTACCGTAAAAAATATCCCGCTAGATCTGAGCTCGCATGGTATTTGTTAAGACAATCCCATGAATAGAACATGCCATTCAATTAAACTTCATTTAACATACTAAAAGAACAATAAGTAAAAGAATAATGTTTAAAAAGAACCAAATCCAAATCTCGACAAACTTACTGGAATATTATTTGCTGTGTAATTCGGTTTTTGACAATTACAATTGTCTTACAATTGTCAAACTGAACGAACAGTAAATGCGGTAACGTAATTTATCCGATATTTTTATCCACTTGAATTTCTGTTCCTTCCTACTAGCTGATAGCAAGCTACGATTTTTGTACTTGCAAATTGGAATTATTATACATGAGTGGAATTCTCGCGAAAATTTTTTGGTTTTACTGTAATTTTACGTCGTCGAATTTCGACTGGACATAATAGTCGTCTCTGTAGTGACAGCAAAAATTCTAGAACTTTCGGAAGTATTTTTCTTTGGCGGTTTTATATGTTAGGATGCCGGATTCTAGCGCACCGTTTACGTTTTTCGTATTTTACGACTATAACGACAAATATTCGTTAAATACATGTAAGATAGAAATGAAGCTAAGAAAATTTCCTACAAGATGACGTTATCGCTTGTTTGCCTAACAGTTCGTCGCTTGTAGATGTTATAGGTGGTTATGTGTGCTAGGATGTTGGATCTTAGCGCATTTTTTACATTTATCGCATTTTTCGACCATAACGAGACACATTCGTTAAATACATATCTATATAGAAATAAAGCTAAGAAAATTAAGACAAGATTATGTTATTGTTCGCGTGTCTAACAGTTCGCTTGTAGGTGTTATAGGTGGTTTTGTGTGCTAGGGTGCACGATCGTAGCGCACCTTTTATATTTTTCGTATTTTTTTGACCATACAGAGACACATTCGTTAAATACATATTTGAATATAAAGAAAGTTGAGAAAATTGCTCACAAGATGGCATTATCTTTTGTTTGCCTAACAGTTCGGTTGTAGGTGTTACAGGTGTTTTTGTGAGCTAGGATGTCGCCGGATACGTGCGATACAATTTATTTTTCACATTTATCATTGTTTTATGGTACATCGTGTATCCGAATATATTCAAATCATATATTTTCGGAATCAGCATAAAATTTTAAGTATATCAGTGGTAATTTTCAGTGATTCTGACGACTTCGGATTTTTGGTGATTTTTAAGGTATATAATTTGATGTTTTTTCTGCTGAAAATTCATTTAATGCCGATCGACTTGAAAATCACAGTATATACTAATTTCGTCATGCTGAATCGATTGGCGTTCGCAGAATTGCTCTATCTCGATCCGTTCGACGGTTGAAAATGTTATCCACTGTTCGGAGCTGCCGTGTTCCCGCCAAAAAAAAATCTAATTTTTTTCTATGTCATATTCGTGAAATGCAATGTTTTTTCTATAAGCTCACCGAATTTGAAATCGATTGCTAGTCAAACATAGATTTGGTAGGCATTTTAATGAATGCATTTTGAGTTAGACCGATTGGCATTTTTAAATTTTTTGCATTTTGCGACCACAACGACAAACATTCGTTAAATACATGTAAGATAGAAATGAAGCTAAGAAAATTTTCTATAAGATGACGTTATCGTTTGTTTGCTTAACAGATTGCTTGTAAGTAGTATAGGTAGTTACGTGTGCTGGGATGTCGGATCCAAGAGCATTTTTCACATTTTTTGCATTTTGATATGAGATACATTCGTTGAATATTTAAATGAAAAGACGATGTTATATCGGTAGCTTGCTTAACAGTTCGCCTTTAGATGTTATAGGTGGTATTGTGTGCTAGGATGCCCTGAAAACGCGCGTTTTTGAAGCAGCCAAAATTCCGTCGCCCCCCTTTCTTCTTCTTTATTTTATAATTACAAAAAAATGTTGAATACCTAAGTTGTAGAGTTTCATTCGATCTCCTTAAGGGTCTGAGTTTCATTTATACAAAGTGTCTCATAAAAGCGCAGCGACACCCTTTATTTTATTTCATGATCGGTTAGGGCTGATCATAAGCAATCCAACAAAACAAAGTTTGATGATGTTATGTCTAAAGACTACGGAGATATCGCCTATGATTTTATTCATAAGCTCAATGAGTGTGAGAAAGAATATATTGACTCGACAGAAAAAGTTTCTCTCTCCCATTCATTGGGCTTACGGATAAAATAATAGGCGATATATCCGTAGTTTTTGGAGAACCTCGCAGAGAACAGCATCGAACTTGGTATTATTGGACTCCCTGTGGTCATTCCTAACCGATAATATACAGGGTGTCCTATTTAAAAAAATAAACTTCTGAGTGGCTGCGGTTTAGATCGAATGAAACCCTACAACATATGTATTTAACATTTTTTTTGTAATATGTAAAAAAAGAAGTTACGGTGAAGGGGGACGGACTTTTGGTCCTCACTATATATATCGCTGTTGTCTGTTGGCTAGTATGACCAGGATTTCCAGATGTATATGAATAGAAAGTATTTCACTATGTAATGAGAAGGCTTCACCGTACGGTAAGTTACTTGACGTATTTGGCGAAACTTGCGTATCTTTAGCTTCTATAAACAAAATCACCATCCACAAACTGGATACTTTCACGCTTTTTCATTGCTGATTCTTCACTTGAAATCGTTTCTGTTATCCACCTTGTATTGTTTGTCAATCTGTTTCTGAAGCTCCATTGAAATTTCATATGGGTCAATAAAACAGTGAAGTTTCAAACAGTCTCTATTGAGGTTTATTGATTTTACTGAGAACTGCGTGTTTCTTTGTTATTTCCCAAGAGAAATGATTTCACTATAAAACGTGAATGAACACATACATATATAGTGAATTAGTTAAGAACACATGTATAGAGTAGTTTTCTCCATTATGAATTCAATGTGTCTTTAGTAGACAGCATTTCGTATGCCTTGAAATGCTGTGTTACTTTTGTTGATTATTCGGAATTAGAAAGCAATTTGAATTACTTCTAATAGAAAAAGGGTCTTGTTTCATCTTGTATCCATGAAACTGAGACACTGTTATTCTTTGTTTTATCGTCATCATGGGCTTGAAACAAAGTTAATCGACTTATTATTACACATTTTTGAAACGCTATGTCAACTTTTATATCGCAGATCTTTATTTGCTGCATTTGCACTGTTAACTTGATAACCTCGATGCGATTAGAGTAACAGAAGCGGCACATAAACGTCTGCCATTATTACTGCAACTATCATAGCGATTCTCGCGTGTTTATACAAAATTCGTCTACACGACATGAGAATTGCAATATTTAAATTGCAGAGTGGTCCAGAAATTAAGCGGGTATCAACGACCTTCCTGTCAACCTTTTAGATGTATTCGATCCATGTTCATATTTGCCTTAACTCAATATGTCAATATATGTCGGACTAGCAATATTGGAAAATAGTCAACTATTTCGATATTTCTAGAATGTCTCAGATTTGTTATCGTACTATATCAAAATGCTTCTTTGGTGTTGAATAATTTTTAACAAATAATATTTTAACAAATAAAAGATCCACTGGTTTGTTTTTATTGAACGTAGCTGCAACACCTGGCGTTGCCTGGAAAAAATATAGGATCTTAGACAATGTCACTCCAGTTTTTTTTTTTCTATTCTAGAATTTTATTTTTCATATTCCAGAGATTCCCCAGAAAGTTTAATAATCACGCCCTTCATCTCGTTCGCCGAACTTTCGAAAACTGTCTTTTCAGTACTTTCTAGAACATTACTCTGTTCCTGTGTATTCCACGGCGATCTCGAATTTTTTATAACTCTCCAGAAGCTACTAGAACGTTCTAGATCTTTCTCTCATAAATTCTTGAATTTTTTTATATTCTAGAGATTTCTAGATAGTCTCCTCGCCACACCCTCTCCTTCATGGTCGAACGTTCGAGAATTGCACTTAAGGGATATTTAAGTACGTTATAGAACATTACAAAGACTATGTTAGAACTTTACAGAAGCTTCAAGAACATTCTAAAGTTCTCTTTATTATATTCTAGAATATTTCAGAAAGTTATATTAGAATTTTTTTCTTTCATTCTAGAAATTTTGTTGTATAATTTCGATTACTCATATTCACTCACTGCACTTCACTGATGAGAACCTGATGTTCAAATCCGTAGAAAAATTACTTGGAATAGTCGCCAGTGTTTCAAAACATTCCACATTCGTGAATGTTCTGGAATGCTCGACAATGATCTGGGATGTTCTGAGGTGCCCGAACTTTCCAGACTATTCGAATATTCTGAACAATATTCCAAACATTCTACAACATTCCAAAATATTCCGTGATGTTCTGGAATGTTGTGGAATGCTCTCGAATACTCTCGAGTGTTCTGGACTGTTCCAGAAATTTCTTTAAGCACGCCCTTCAGGTAAAAATAGGAACATTCTTCATGGATGGGGAATAGAGGGCTCACCACCCCATAACTTCCATGATCGTACCGTGTCTTGTTTTTGAATTTTAGCTACACGCACATTGTACACTTACTTTTATAATATACAGGGTGAACCATGACCACCTACCGAAAATTATACTGTGTGCTCTCTCTCTCTCTTTCTCTCTCTCTCTATCAAAAGAAGTAGAAATCAAAGTGAAATTTGGAAATCTGGAAAAAAAATACCTTTTTTAAGTGTAGGATAGCGCTGTGGAAATGCAGAATAAGCGTTTCTCTGTTCATATTCCTTCATCAAACTGAAGCTGGTTGTTTGAAATGAGGTCTTAGCAACATGACAACGAATGGAACAATAGTAGGTTGCAAAATAAATGTTTTTGAAGAATACAACAAATGACATGCAAATTCAAGTAGATACTATTGGTGTCGAACAAACTTTCCATATACGCGAACAGAATATTCCTTAGAGCACAAATCACATTGGATCCAATCGATCCAGAGTAGAATTGATTAATTAATGCAGTGTTCATGACAAATGTTCGGTCTATCTACTGATCTACTGATCAGTTTTGATTCGGTAATTGACTGTGAATAATGTGAATAATTATAAATCTTGTTCGACTGAAATCCAGCCAGGCGTCGGCCGTTCCTCTGCCGCTCCCCAGCCTCTTTCCGTCGTCGGAACTAAAAAACAAGCCGAGCCGAAAGGCTGCCGGTTGCGTCGACCCATAAACCATCGTAATCAGATGACGCCGTTGACGTGCAGCACGCGTGGGAGAAGCTGATAGACTCTGCCATATGACATGGTCGCGAGGCGGGGGGTGCCGGGGTCCGTTCTTTCCCCCGTCGCCTCACCGTCTTCGTCGCGCCCCACCGACGCTCTCACAACAGGTTGCCGCTGTACGTCCATCGGCCGTCTTTGTCTTTCGCCGGCATTGTACATAAGGCAGTTTTACATAGGCGCCCCACGTCGGTAAAAACCCTTTTTGGCAATTTGTCGGGGTAATTTATTGGTTCAGGTTGTGATAGATGAGCTAGGCGACCTCTTAGAATCAATCTTCGTTGAGAGTTGAAAAGAAAAGAAAAAGTTAATCGCTCCTATATCTCCATGGTATTCCTGAAGAATCGTTATCAACTATGGCTGTGCAATATGATAAAAGGAGCAATTTTTTTTTTTTTTCGGCTCTGTCATAAAAGGCGACTAAAAGAACAGGCGAGTGATCTGAAATAGGTGTGTGTAGTGCAGCATATTTCTGAAGTCAACAACCAGATTGCTTTATATATGAGACATTTTTACAACCAATCTCGATTCCTACTTCAATCGTATTCTCATGAACAGAACTTCTTATCGCACTATAAATGAGAAGCAGCATCAGAAACTGTTCTAGAGGCTAGCCAAGGAGGAATCAGGAAAACCACCAATTGGGCAGGAACCCATCCTAGGAATCACCGATAGCTTAGCTGTTGCTGCAATGGAAAAACTGTTGCAAAAACAGTGTAAAAAAACTGATGTGGTGCCTGGAGAAAGACGAGACATCGTCACATCTTCTCGCAGAATGCCCTGCACTGCTGCATCAGAGGAATGCAAATTTCGATGACCTTGCCAACCAAGAAATTGTAACCTACAGAGATACAGAGCTGAAGAAAACTGTGTCAAATGCCAACTAAGAAGGCAGTCAACGTAGGTTCCTTGACCAAGAACGTCACAGTCACCGACAACGTAATGGTCCACTGAGAGATAAAAAAAAAAAATCGTGTGAATATCCAATGTTTCCGGTTTCAATCGGTATCAGGTTGAAATTTTAAATTGTACATAAGGAAACATATGACACTAATGTAACGGCCACGTCAATCCAAAAAATAATGAAACATATTTAAAATTGAACAATTTTCATCCTGTGTCCAGGATTATTCTGGATTAACCCTTTACTGTCTTCTTCTTGTTCGCCGATAGGTTACCTAAAAACTCTTCTTTGCTGTCCAAAGCTTCGCATGTGTTTTACTGTTTCTGGATTCTCGCCGCAAAATCTACATATAATGTCGCCATTAAACAGTCCCATCTTATTTAGTTCTATCTGATATTGATTCCACCAAGTGGAGGAAAAACAATTCCAGTACTGTCTACATAGCTTTAGTGGACGTTGACCCCTGTGACCCCTGTGATTCTGAGACAGGCAAGTCTCTGGACCTTACTTATATAGTCTTGCTTTGTTGTGTCTTAGGTCACCTTACTAGGGAAGCATAATATGATCGTATACAGTATCGGAAAGTTTTTATCTTAGGTATGGTGGTTTCATGAGAGCGTAAAGAATATGTTAAGAGAGCATTACAATTTCTCCTCTTCTTGCTCGAGGAAGGGATATCGATGTGAGCTGTTAATTCGTCGGGCGAGGTAACAGGAGAGGCGCGCAGTAGTGCGTCTCTCTTATTTATGTGGTATTATTATATCAGTGCGTTCCTTGTTGCTCGCGTAGATTTCTGTCTATACCACAGATAAATTGTTTCATTTTCTCCCAAAGTGTTTGACCAGAAATAGTGATTTCTTCGCTTTTTTTGGTTACCTTTCCCAGATGTTAATCCTGGACAGTTTCGAGTCTAGAATCGTCCAGAGATATTTGAGATCTTAGAAGTCCCAGGTCCTCTACTGGTAAATTTAAAACTATGAACTGCATTCAGTTGCTATAAAAAGTGCGGTTTAATAGTATTGCAGAGTGAGAGAAGCAAGCACACGAATACTGAATCTCGTATATATTTATTGTTTCATGTGAATGTTTCCTGCACGAAATTCTTGTTCAAGTACGCCAATGAGGATTGCCATCCATCCGTAGAGAAATACATAAGGGAGACGCGAAACCGCAATAAGTCTTAGTCGTTGGCTATGTGCCTGTGAATTCATCAAAATTAATGAAGACGGGCAGCGACAAGGCGAACGCTTTCAAATAATTAGGAGAAAAAAAGTGATGCCGCCGAGATGGTGTAAATCAGATTTTTCATGATAAATCGCTTCTTAAAAGGCCAATAACGGCGACTTTGAAAAATGTTTGGCTAGTTAATCGCGCTCAAGAGTTAACAGAATTAAAGAGGATAAAGAAAAATGCGTTCATTAAGTGGTTAGTTATCTGAAAGGCTGATCGCTGGTGATTAATTTATATTAAAGGGGATGTAGTAGTACTTGACTTCATATATCTGTATTTTTTGGAAAGAAGGGTATTTTCTATATATCAATGAGGTCATGGTCAGTCATCGACTTCATGCATGGCATCACACGTTAAAAGGTAAGGACTGCGTTTCCCTTAGCTAGCACAAGTCTCTCGAGGACTTCTGAACGTTGCTCGTAAGGGTGTATGTAGCCGCTTGATACAATTTTTAACAATTTTTTTCTTTTTCAAGTCGACCAAAAATTGGTGTAGTTCCAAGGTTCATAATAACTTGACTTTTTAAAAGCTGTATGTAACAGGTAGGAATCATACGAATCTTTGATGGACCAATGGGATCAATAATGGGAAAGATAGACATCAGCCTATGTTTCTGATGATAATTTATTCTAAAGTATTGACCAAAGCACAAGAATGTCAGAATATCTTTTTACAAGACGACGTACAGTGTCAACTCTATCATTCCGTCTATTGGTTGACACGGATTAAAGCAAAATGTTGGCTGCTGTTTGTAACATTTTCCATCTACTGGGACTCAAAGGAAAAGTATCAAATAACTGTTGGACATTTCCAGAATAAGATGGTGTACTTTGGATCTTGGTTATTTGCCCATTATGTGTGAATCGGCCCAGTCTTTGTAAGTTCATCATATTCATTGAATCTAACAAGAAATATTCATTTATTATTGAAGTTCAGTCCTCACTCCTCAGTGGATTTTCGAACCAGGCCTCAATGGCCAACTTCAAAAACAAAACAATTCATACTTTTTTACGCCGCTTGAGGGTCCTTAGAATTTGGAATGTGGGGGCCTGGGGCAAAATGCCCCAATTGCCCTCCCCTGATGGCGGCTCTGACAGATAAATCAATTAGAAATCCTTATGGTAAAAGGTATAGACTTTTGAGAAGCACTGGCAACGGTCACTCGTCTGTTTGTTTCTCAATAATGTGTGCAGTCAGTTCCGGTTAACCAGGGGTGTTTTGGGTGCTATAGCACCAGACGGCAAAATCTTTAGGACGAGACGCGGATAAGCCGGTTCCAAAATAAACTAATAAAGAGTGAGATGTGAGATATATAATATATTTAATATTCCTATGTTCTGTATGTGTTCATCAGTAGTACAGTAGTAAGTAATTCAGTTTCAATCCAGCATTAGCAGAGTTTAGTTGTTTTGTTTTTTATGACTTTGTGAGTTTGAAGGGCTGTCCCTCAGTCACAGCACCAGACGGCAAATTACCTTAAGCCGGCACTGTGTGCAGTACAATAATTGTATATAAGTAGATTTTGATTTTTATTGGGTGTTGGGTGCTGTGTTGTTTTTTGCAAAAAACTGTTATTTTTGCAAATTAATTAGGAGTCAGGCTGACATTTCTTTTGTAACAACCAACTTCGGTCTCACGTTTGACACTTGCCTTATAAGAGGTAAGTTTTTGTCCAAATTATAAAATTTCACTCAGTTTTCCATTTCTTTGTTGAAAGAGTACACTGAAAAATTATCGGAAGCGGTCGTAGTTCACCATTTATATCTGATATAAAAAATAAAAAAATAAACAGATTATTGAGTTTGATATTTTTCCTTTCATTGCCTTTTATCAGCTATTCTCATGTACACATCATATACTTCAAATTTGTGTGATATATTGATCTGCTTCTACTGGAATTATCAAATACTATCCGAAATATCAATTTTGGAATGATTTATTGAACATAATTATGCTTCTACGGCTCACCTGTCAGCAAAGAATCGAAAATAAAAAGTATATAAGTACGTATAAGTACGAAGATAATAATCACCATATACTTAAAATAATCAACAGCCTAAATAATAAAATTAATCATCACTCCAAGGTAGGTATACTTCGGCAAGAAGCTACGGACAAAAAAGTTCTTTGCATACAATATCAAACACCAGTACCCTCCCTATGTATATAAAAATTATGCACCTGATATTGGTATGCAAATGCGAATACATCCTTCAAGAGGGGAAACAAATTTTTGTAACAGTGCCAAAATGCCCCATGTATTTTAATAAGCTCCATACATTGCTACCTCACGCCGGTTTGCTTGCAAACAAATTCATTATATAGTCCAGTTAAATTTGGCTTTTAGCCAGTGTGTTGCATTGTTTGGAACTTTGAATATATTTTTGTGTATTTTACATCAAATTTTGTAATGTACTACGGAAGATTATATACAGACGAATGCAATTTTTTTTTTTGTTTTGATCGATTCATTTCAACAACATTTTAAACAATCTTTTTTCTTTATTTTTCACGTTTCAACTATCCAATGCTTTCATAAATTAAGACCATGCAGGTATTTTCCGTCAGCCGCATGCAACCACTTTTAACCCACTGAAATTTCAACCAAACCCTCTTCCGAACTTGATCGGTATTTTGTATCGGCTGCATAGTGTAAATAGAATAGTACATAGTTTATTAGTTTTTGTACACTTATTGTATTGTTTCCTGCAATACCTACTGTTGGTAATTGCCATTTTGTATACTCGGAGAGTGATGATTTTTTAGATAAACCTGTTGTGTTAATATTTTGTGGTAGATGTATTTATTTGAATGTTGTTACAGAATCGGGATATTTTTGACTGTACTAAACTGACGCTTCTATTTCACCATTTCCCCCACGATCAGAATTTATGACGTCCCAATTTACACGTACTTTCAGACGGTAGAGAAATATGCCTCGCGCTTTTGCTGTTGCTTTATTGTGTTAAAACAGCTTGAATCGCTTTTATTTATGAGTTGGTAATTGTTTCGAGATTATTTTATAGATAGAAAGATTAATACAATTAGTATTGAATAAGGTGAGATATATATATAATTAATTAGCGCGATCTGCAGTTTCCTTCACCTCTCGTTCAACAATAGCTTTGGTGGGATATTCAATTGAAAATTCTTACCAGATGAATGCCGTTGGATTAATTAATTTATAAAACTTTGCGTGATTCTCAGTCATTAGCTCTTTAATAAGTGGTACTATTTTTCACTTTACTCAAAGTGCTACTAACTTAAAAGATGAATCGAATTAAAAGGGGACTTTGATGTCATGCTCCATGATTTTCGCATATCTTAAGTAGATATCCATTGATTTATCACGCACATTTCAAAAAGTGAGTATGGGTTAGTTTATGTTGTACAGGTGCTGCTCTTTTTCACACGCAACTATGGAAGTTGTAGTATTGGTTGAGCTGATATAGATTTTTTTGTGAAATTTTGACTTTATGATTTCCTTATGAACTATTAGGATACCCTGTTGCATTTTTCGTAATCGAGTGACAAGGTTTCAATGTTTAAATTTATTACTCATCAATTACTCACTATCGAAGGAATAACTACTTCTTTCCTCTCAACTTTGCTTTATTATAGTTCAGGAACCGAAGAGGGGTCGACCATTACCGTTCTCTTTAACGCCTGAAACATACTTCTCATGAAGTTTCATAAATAGACGGATACTCCTAAAATGTGTTGCCTATCAAAATGTGGTCCAGACTATATACAGTGAATTTCAAAAATTTGCACCATATAGAAAACTTTTTTATTATCGATTTGTCAGAAAATTTTATCCTTCATAAAAATTAGTACATTGCAGAATACTTGCATACGAGTTGTTAACATTTCAAATTTCCAAACGGTGTAGGGAAAAATTGAATTTTGATCAAGAGTAAATTATGTTGGCTGGGATTCTGAATTTGAATATTGTTTTCAATTCTGAACAGTCTCCTTGAATGATCTTTTTGATAATGTCAATAATAAGGGGTACCATATATAATAACCCATTTTCTCAATTGCCGCAGTATCAGAAGCATCATGTGTATATGTTATATGGAAACTAGCATCAAATGCATCAATGTTTTGGTTGCTTATAAGCTGACAAATGAAGTGAAAGGTAAATAAGGCGTCTTAAAAATTCCCACAACTCGATGAAGAAATACAGAATTCACTGAATTTTTATGTCCATCTGAAATTGTCTGACACATAAATACAAGCTGGGATTCACAAATTTGCTCCAGTATATTCCCTTGTATGACGTAAATCAAATTACCAATCACCCTGTGTGAGAAAATGTGATACTACTGCACCTTATTTCAATAAACCCCTCAATCAAACCAAAACAAAGAGCATGAGAACAAAGAAGTCGGCTGAAGATATAGACACTATACTTTTTGAAAATTATTTTTATTATTATTCTGGTAAATAACAGTGGGCTATGTCTTATATCCGTTAACTAAATTTTCCGAAAGAGTTTCAGAAGTTATCTTGCTCCTCAACATCACAATCATTACGATGTCTTATGATAATTATAGGGTCGCTGATATCTATCGTGTTGGCCAACAAGAGAAAAATAAAGTTGTCCAACAAAAGATAAACAATGCATCAGTTTCAAACGCACTTTTTCTTTGCATCCCTATCCCATAATTTGGATTCAACCGGCCTAAAATCTAACCGTTCCTGCCACTCGCCACAGATCGTTACCAGGCGACTAATGTTTTCTCCTCTGTAACTTGAAACTCTCTCTCTTCTATGTTCTCAGTTATCGATGCGTTACAGAAAAAAGCTCCGGCAGGAAAATGATATTTTCCGATGTTATTGCGGAAATGTCGTTTCTTTGTTACTCCCGTGAACTTAGTCAGTTTGTGGGAAATGGATGCCTTTTTTAGAATGTGAGTTCATGCGTTACACATGCACATAACACATTATGGAAAGCAATGACATTTCAAACAACCTTTCTTTTCCAAGACAGGATATGCAATCAAATTATTAGTTCATGACGAATTAATCGATTTTCAATTATCAACTTTTTTTCATAAAGAATTTCCATAAAAATATGTGTCAGATGTCCGTCGTAGTATCAGCCATGGAAATAATTGTTTTCTGTCAGATATTTTCCTCATATATTTTACTGTGTTTCCACACGTTTCATTTATTGTAATGTCTTCATGAGAAGAAGTAATACTATAAGTTTGGAACCGAAAGACCTTGAATTGAAACCAAATTCTGCTGTCTTCACCTATTTCCTTATAGAGCATCCGAGGGCAACCTTTTCGAATTTCTATCACTCAAACTGGTGTTTATCCATCGAAACCATTCAACAGCTGACGTCATCATAATGGGAGATTTTTATGTACACATGGTCTATATTTTTCAGCAGAACAGACTAGGCAGATCGGTATCGGGTATGGTCTATAACAGCTGTCGGACACTTTCTGAGATCATAATGCTGGGAATGCAAACAAGTTATACCATACCAAACAGGTCAGAAACAGTGTCACTTGAAAAACCCTGGTTCAGCAAAAACTATTGCAGAGCTGTCACCTTCAACCAGGCAGCATACCATAGATAGTGTACTAGTACAAAAAACCGGGCTTTGAGACCAACATATGATCTAAACTCGTCGAGTGTCCCAACGGGTCCCGCTCATTTTGGTCATTTGCAAAAGCTGCGAGAAGAAATTTAACTTCCAGCTCATTTCCTCCCTTAACCAAAGCAGATAGAAAACTAGGGACGAACGCCCAGACAAATGCTATATTATTGCCAACATGTTAAATGTTACTGTACTACACTTCATGGATTCGTTGGGAAAACAACCCCAGAACATCACTTCCATTGACAGTCATATGCCTGAGACGAAATTTGCTGGGTTTTGATACCAACAAAAGCTGGTGGGTCTGACGGAGTTCCGCCGAATCGTTCTCGAGAATTGTGCTCCCGAACTAACCCCAGTTCAAGAGTTCAACTAGTCCCAAAAAAGGGGCAAGAAGACCTTACCCAGCAACTACGGACTTGTCGCAAGGACCGAAGCACTGGTTGAGGTATGTAGATGACACGTTCGTTGTTTGGAGAGAAAAACTTCAGAACTTCCTAAATCATCTGAATGGTTTTCATCTAAAAATCCAGTTCACCATGGAATTAAAAGAAAACCTCCAAATCCCATTTCTTCGTGTATTTGTCATCAAAGAAGGTAATCAACTAGGCCATAAGGTGTACAGGAATGAAACACACCACAGATCGATACCTACATAATGGTTCCAACCATCATTCAAAGCAGAAACGAACCACCGTCATCAACGCTCTAATGAACAGGGCTTTGGGAAAATGTTAACACCTAACAACTGTTTTACTAGCGAACAGCTACGACAGAAAATACGTTATCCGTTCTACGCGTCCAAGGGAGGATAAGAGGAACATAAATGAAGATCAACCCTAAGTACTCTCTATCTGCCATACATAGAAGGTATCATCAACCGAATTGGGAAATGAGAAAATTAACACCGTCTTCAAACCAACGAAGAAAATATCGGAGTATCTGAGATGAATAAAAGACAGCAGAGATCCACTCAAATCAGCGGGAGTTTAAGGTCGCTGAACATTCATTGTCAGACGGAGAACACAAAATCCTTTCCGAAAATACCGAGAGGTTAGCAAAGTGGAATCATTATTCAACAAGAATCTATTTAGATACGATAGAAATATACAAACACCAAGAGAACTTCAAGAGACCGGAAGACAGAACATATCTGCCAGAGATCTGGAGACAGCATTGAAAGTACGTTCGAACCCACCATCACAGGAAGTGCGCCCAAAATCAGAACTGTAAATGACATGCCAGAAACGAGAGGTTCAGTTTCAGTTGATACGTCAAAAAGAGTAAGTCCTCTACTAAAGCTGACTGCCGCAGTTGCATTGAAACGTTTGGAGATTTTAACCAAAGAAGACCACGGCAAAACCCTGAAATCAAACAAAACATTGACGCCAGCCGTGAAAGCCTAAATTCCTATATATTTGTCGCACTGCTATCTGTTATCTCGAAAATCATACAAAAAGACATCGATATCGAGCTCATGAAATATTTAGAAGAATCAGGAATTGTGAATGATCGACAATATGGTTTCCGTCATCAAAAATCAACTGGTGACGTGCTTGATTATGTCTCACGTATATGGCAGCAATCTAGCGAATGATATGGTGAAACTCTGGCCATTATATTAGATATCTCCAAGGCGTTTGAACCTTGCCAATCTTCCATCATACATCTTGCGTCCCTCAGCTATATTTTTTATTTTATAGCTTTCTCTCACGTGGTTGGTGGAGTTTTGTCCGACATTCTACATATAAATTCTGGTTTTCCGTACAGATCCATTCTAGCATCAATTATGTTTCTTCTCAAGATCAATGATATGTTGGGAGCTACCTCATGTCCAGTGCACAGCTTTGATACCGCTTTCTCTTCAAAAGCTCCAATGTCAGTCCGTGAAAACAAAAATGGATGGGAATGAATGACAATATGGACTTGGCAAAAATCATTGAATGGCGGTCCAACAACTTGGTAGAATTAAGTTAATGCCCAAGTATATCTTTTGTCAAGAAGCCAGAAAGGTCGATCTCACTGTGGCCAGCATAACTATGTCAGGAGTATCCGTACCAATAAAATCCTCCACTTCAGTTACAGGTATTACCATTAGCAGTACCCTTTCATGGCAAAACCATTTGAGGCCCATTGCCAAAAGTATGCTTCTCAAAAACTCTTTTTTCTGTTTCGTGATAAGAGCGATTCAACTTTTCACTTTGAAGACATGCCGAACATATCTTTCGTGGGACTCGTTCTTCCAACAAACGGTAAATATTTAGAACTAACTGTCTCGGGAGTTGTTCCCTGAGGTATACAACCTGCAGAAATTTAAAACGAACACTAATTCCCAGCTATACTTTTTCTCTGTCCTCACGATGTTCTTTGAACATTACAGGATTTTCTAATTCGTATGAACCAGAATTTAAAAAAAAACGTTAAAATTATTGTGATCTTTTTATGAAAAGAAGGAAAGCCGTGTTTCAACATTTTTTTGAAGAAGTTCGTTATTTTTTAGCCAAATTTTCTTGTAGCATAGCGGATTTTCGTTCTATTTTATGGCCAATCGACGTTTTTATGAGCCACAATTTTGACGTTAGAGATTTTCTCAAAGATCACTTCGTATGTTTACACTATAGATTATGCCATGAATCGGGTCACGTCGGGCCTTGAAGTTTTCAAAGATATAATACTGCGTATATTGTATGTCTGGAACGAACTTTTGCGTTTCAGTTATTTATACTACTAGGAGTCGGAAAACTTGTTTATTCAACCGATTATCGTAAATTGGACGCATACCGAGAGTTGCATACGCTAATGAATGTCAGTGTTTCAAAGGATCCCACCGAATGCTTTTAAAATAGGGTTTGAGGTTGATTCAATAGAGGTTTCTCAAGTATTTCATCAATGCTGCATCGAAATTATTATGCGGTAATGCGGAAAATGCGGTACCATCATTGATATTTCATTATTTCAAAAATATTTGAATATTTGAAGAAATTTTTTGAATCGAAAAATGAACTAGTCTGAATCTGATGTTCATTGCATCAAGCCATCTGGTGAGTTTAACCTACATTTTATATGTCCCTTTTTTACCTCCCAAAATTTTTGGACTTTTCCTCATTGGTTGGAACATCTCAGAAAATACTGGAGTAAAACATTCATCGTGAAAATTGTAATGGAAGTACCTTTTTAGTATAATTCAAATTCAAAATCACACCATCAGTGCGCCATCACGAAAGTAAAATTTTATCATTGCGTCGCACATCTTGTGTTTATGGGCGTATATATATATATATTATATGTGATCTTTTGAGAATTCATAGATTTTTCATGTTGAAAGTTTCGCGTTGACTTCACAAAAATCCCTTTAGAGCAATATTGGAGATACTATATAAGTTACGTAACGGGGAGTGCCAGTAAGGTAGATATTTCCTGATCGTAATGATTTTATAAAGAAATTTTTTCTTCTGGATTTATAATTTCTGGTAGAGTTCGGGATTTCTTTAAAAACCAATAATCCGTTCAGTTCCCAGATTCTCACAAAAAACGCTTAAAACCGATTCCCGTTTCGTCAAGGTAGGATTCGCTCTTAAGGATGAAGGACTTCCAGTAATCTGAAATAGATCAGACTGATGAAAGATATAAATAAGGTATATAGGTAATTAATTGAAATGGAATCGAACATTATTGCCTTTTCACGAAGACTTCTTTTATTTTCATTTTTGAAATAGGAAAAGTGACCAGTATAATTCGATTACCACCTTAGCACTGATACGAAACAAGAACCTTATAGACTGGTATATGCAGATAGTCATTCTCAGACTAATGAAGAATAAGCTCGGCTGTTTGATCGGATAAACTTATCTCATACGGTCTCACAGATAACCTAACCTAACGCATAGACTTTAAAAATTTCAGCATAGACATCTTGTATCATCTCTTCACTCTTTACAAAATGTAAGTGTTTAAATTTCTCGCACCAAAATGTCGATGTGGTTAGAACATACTAAAAATGTCTCCTCTTATGATGTATGTTTTTGATTTTTTCGAGCCCAAGTGTCTACGTTTGGTTTGAACGGATTCTGTTTTCATTAATATATTTTAAATTTAGATTCAACTACATATTTGGGTTCATGTGTGGGATTGAGCACCCTACCCCCCCTGAGATAATATTATCAGATATTTTACCGTCTTCGCTGTTTGGTACAGGTTGCACTTGCAAAATAGTGCCTGTCTTGAAATCATTTCATAAATATTTTTCAGTTGATGTTCAATCTCCTTAATGGTGTTGGCCAGGAAAATAGTTATTTTTATTCAAGTATTTCTCTCATATTTTCCACTTTGTGAATTGAATACTTACTTCTCAACCGCACTTTGTTATATTTTATTTAATTCATTAGGTTCAGTTACGCAAACGATTAATTGTGTAGTGGATTTGAACACCTTGCTTTCAATTATCCTTTGACAAATAATGGGAATGGCAATGACAAATCTAAGAAAGTATAGCTGCTTTGAACTGTCATGCAAATAAATCTGTTTCAGGAGAGCATCTGATAAATTAAAAGTTTTAAGTACAGAACTAGGACGAGTATATCAGTTAAACTGCGATTCTATACGAAAATAGATTGTGACTAATAACAAACAAACTTCAAGGGTAGCTGCTTAAATATAAATGCAGCAGACTGATCTTTGACAAATTGTTTAATTTTATAGTCTTGGTTATCCATAACATGTTATAGAGTTATTTAGAACTGCTCAGCTACGGGTGGGTTTCCAAAAATATGGTGACCTGATGTGTGATGTTTTGAGAATTCTTAGATTTTTTATGTTACAAGGTTCGCGTTGATTTCACAAAAATCCCATATACAATTAATTGGAAATAATTTCAATTCTAGATCTATCATGTCTGTAGGTAGCCAGATAATTGTTATTGCAGAGTTTAATTTTTCAATTCACTACTAATTGTTATGTTGGTTCACGTAACATTGAATCCGTGGAGCTGGAGATTGAATCCATGAAGCAATATTTTCCATCGCAAAATATTCAGTTGTAACACGGTAATAATAAATGTATTCGGTTTTCACTTGATTATTTAAAGTGTTTTTATTCGGTCTACTGAACCGGCTGGCTGAAATAACTGCAACGATCTCTATGTAATCAATCCACTGGATAAAAAATGGTGTCAAATTGCAATCACTCGTCTGAGTAAGTAATCTCTCAGTGTTGTATTGTTGATGTGAAATTTCAGTGGAAAATAAAAAAATAAAATTTACACAGTTTTGAGGTTTATACAATATTCGATTAACTTACAATTTGTTCAACACTGACCAATGACGAATATATTTTAACTTCGACCACTAAAGTTTTAAAAGTTTTTGTTTCCTTTGGTAAATGGTTATCAGACCCTGACGAGTAAGTAATACCGTATATCAATTTCATCATTGATTTTTTTCCATACTCGCGCGAACTCCCTTTCGACTTACTACCCAAGAGTTTCATCCTATGGATGGTTCTGGTTTGAGTTTTATTGTGAAGACGCTGAATTGTATCGGATATGTTGGCAAATTTGTTGATAGTTTAGTAGAAGTCACTGTTCCGAATACATAAGAACCTTCACCATTCCGCGATACTTCATTTATCAAATGTTGGAATGTTCTATATGCTTATATCATATCATATATATATATTCTTTATATACAGTGCGGATTTAATAGTCCCCCCTCTGTTAACTTTTTAACGGTTCGACATAGAAATATGAAAAAAAAAAATGTTTCAAGGGTTTCACCAATACCACTTTTTGAAATGTAAAAATGGTCGTTGCCTGATGGGTTAAAACGATTCGGAATTAATCGAACTGAAATTTCTTTCTGAACTTCAAATTCAAAACTAAGCAGCCAAAAAACTAGCCCAGAATCCTGAATATCATCGCCGAACCAAGCATATTAGAACTGGGCACTTTGTCTCATGAATTGGAATTGGATTGTATTGAAAAAACTATTTAATGAAGAAAAGTAGGTATTGAAATATTCATTATTCATTATCAAGTTTTTCATGTAACAAATGTATTGAACTTGTAGTTTATGTTTTTAGTTAAAATTTGTCACATATCTAAGGATGAGTAAAAAATTAATATATTTTACTGTTACTGAAGCAACCTTTGAAGAATCATTATCGATTTCCATCTGATTCTAATACTTTTTTCACTCGTTATCACCCATCAACAGAAGGGATTTGTATTGGAACTCGAAAATAATTCCCAAAATCCAGAATACCTACATAACAACATCGTTTGACTTTGAACAACATTCATCGACCCAACTTTATGAATCTAGTTATCCCAACAGCTAGCCATCTAATTCAAACACCGACAGTATAATCCAATCAGCATCCTACTAACACTGACCATACCCTCTGCTAGCGACACAGACACATACACACAAACACGCGAAGCAGAGCAGACCAGCATGTTAATTTATCGAATTACATGCGACCACCACAGCAAAAAGACGCATGATGAGAGAGGGAGAAAGAGAGAGAAATATCCTTTGCCGAATCTCTCGAATGTGTTATGAATCGCTAGAATCGCCACCCGAAGCAGATGACACGTCCTTGGAGCCGAAATGATCCGTACGCGAGAGAGCGCCAGCCGGATTCGAAGTGTGCGGGAGACGGGAGAGAGAGACAACTAGATGGAAGAGCGAGAGGCAGAATACGCCGTTCGAAAATCGATAGCGCTATAAATAATGCATCGAGGGTCGTTCCGAGTTCCCGCCCGCGCGTGCTGCTTTTTCGCGCGCGAGGATCACAACAGGTCGTGATTGTTGGACCATTGTGCGACGTAAGATTCTTACCGAGGTCTGAGATGTATCTCCGTCTGAGATTCGAATGAGTATGACTATTTGTTGCCATTGCACTTAAAAGTCAAAGGACCAGGGCGAATGTAGGCGAAAGCCACAGGCGGCAAAGTCAAAGGGCTGCAATTTCGCTAAATGAACAAACCGTACCAACGACCTTTTTTGTAATGCCGCGCGTCTACTCCAATTCATGTTTAATGCGTGATTCTCTTTCGGTACTCTTTTGCTATTAGCGATAGGATCGAGCTTAAAAAGTTCCGAGTATCACAGGTGGCTTAGCGGTAATGGTAAGTATCAAAATATAGACATATTTTTCTTGGTTTTATTGCTTCTTTAATTCGAAAAAGGCTTGAAAGTCGTCTGTCGGAAGCCGCGAAAAGCCACAAAATGAGCCGGAAAAACTCATTTCTTTCATTTGCAAAATTGCAAACATCAAGTGATAATGATTATTTTAAATTATAGATTTTTTGATTATACAGTAAATTAACACATATTTTCATTTCAAAATTAGATAAGTAAGTAATGTCGATTATTTCAATTTTGTGTCTACCGCCTGATCTGATGTATCAGTATCAAAATTAAATATAGGTATTAGTACGTATTTTAATTTTATTCATGTGTACCCATCTTATGTATACATTTGCACTAAAAAAGGGGTGAGGGGCGTAAAATTATATTTTGCACACAGGCGGCCGCAAGGCTTGGCGCGCCCCTCCTAAGGACAGTCGGCAAAATGATTAGGCCGGTATAAACTGGTATGAGCTGGATTGTCATGGTCTGTATGGATCCAAGAAATAATAACACGAATATTATAGTCGCTAGAAATACTTAAGCATATGAAAAAAAAGCGGTAATTGTTGGAAGAACTAAAAATTTCACATGAAAATAAAAATAAAATAAATGACATTTAAAATTGACTACAATAACTACGTCAAACCATATAGATGACAATTGTCACATCATTATTGTGATAAAAAATATCCGAAATTGCCAAAACACCATGAAAATAAAAGCAAATCTATAAAAAAATTACACATTACACAACCTAAGTTAAAGTTGCTGTGACCAATGTTTTGGTGGCAGGCAGTTAACTATTACCCAACCCCAGCCAAATACATAAATCCAAACATTCTTATTTCAGACCTTGACGTTTGACGAGAGCTATCGCTGATACTCTATGAAACATTCCTATCGTGTTGTCATTTTCTGAATTACAACAGTAAAGTTTAAAATTGTATCCGTACTTTTCCACAAATCATAGAAATTGTATTTTCACGTATGAAGCACTGTTGTTAGTAAGGCTAGCTATCTTTGGCTTATCGACGGACAATTATCAATTTCTCCAATACTTTTATTCTACCTATGATCCACTTGCTGTGTGAACTATTTTATAAAATACTTGCTAGTATTGTCAGTGTCATCTTCATGCCTAAAACAGGAATACAACCCATCTAAATTCCCAACAGTTAGCCTCAAATTAGCAAATAATAACTATATAAGATCAAAAATCCTGGAACGGGCGCCACTGCACATCAGCTTGCGTACCAAACGGTCAAATTGGTGTAATTAATTGACAGATAAAATTCAGGATGCACTGTAGAGTGATGAAAATGTAGTATGTGCCTTCCTTGACGTAGAAGGGGCTTTTGACAATACACCACACGAAGCTGTCAAAAGAGCACTGGAAGACAGAGAAGTAGACAACTCGATGGAGGAGTGGCGTACCCACTTACGTGGAGCCTAATAGTAGATCGACTCCTCTGCGGTTTGACCGAGATCGGCATATCGTGTCGCAGTTATGCAGATGACATATAGTCATAATCGCGGGGAGCAAATTCAGAGCTGACCAACTAGAGAACGGTTAGAGATAGACCAATTCTTGATTCAGAATGGCCGAATTAATATACTGAGATTTTAAAATCGAAGGAAAAAAAGTCGAGTGACGTGCTAATTCCGAATCTTTGAACGAAAATAGTGAAAGCTCATCAGAAATATTTTTGGCGCCAAAAAAATATTTGAAAACTGATTCAGAGCTGACCAACTCGAGAACGGTTAGAGATAGACGAATTCTGCGAACGTCAATCGATTCAGAATGGCCGGATTAGTAAATTCTGAGAATTTGAACGAAAAAAATCTACAGACAGAAAAGTCGAGAATATTATGATAGATAATTTTTTGAACTTTAAATTTTTTTATTTTTCGAATTTGAAATTTTTGTCTCCGAACGTGTTTTGACGTGCTAATTCCGACTCTTTGAACGAAAATGTCGAAAACTCATCAGAAATATTTTTAGCGACAAAAAAAACATTTGAAAACTGATTCAGAGCTGACCAACTCGAGAACGATTAGAGATAGATGAATTCTGCGAACGCCATTCGATTCAGAATAGCCGAATTAGTATTTACTGAGAATTTGAACGAAAAAAATCGACGGAGAAAAAAGTCGAGTATATCATGATAGATCATTTTTTGAAAACTGATTCAGAGCTGACCAACTCGAGAACAGTTAACGATAGACGAATTCTGCGAACTTAATCGATTGACAATGGCCAAATTAGTATATATACTGAGAATTTGAACAAAAAAAACGACGAAAAAAAAAGTCGAGTACATCATGACAGATAATTTTTTGAAAACTGATTCAGAGCTGACCAACTGGAGAACGGTTAGAGATAGATTAATTCAGCGAACTCCAATCGATTCAGAATGGCAGTATCAGTGTATACTAAAAATTTGAACGAAAAAAATCGACGGACAAAAAAGTCGAGTTTATCATGATAGATAATTTTTTGAACTTTTTTATCTTTCATTTTTCCAATTCCAAATTTTTTCTTCGAACGTATTTTGACGTGCTGATTCCGAATCTTTGAACGAAAATGCCGAAAACTCATCAGAAATATTTTTGGCGCCAAAAAACACATTTGAAAACTGGTTTCAGAGCTGTGGCTAATGACCATAGCAGTCGATACCAACATACCAAAAAAAAATAATAATATTTTTTCAACTAAATAATTTCGAAATACCTAATCACGAAATAGGGATAAATATAACAAAGTAAATTATGTGAACGAAAGTCTAAAAAACTTGGTCGTGAACTGAGGGACAGACAGTAAGTAACCTCTAATTCTTAAATTTTTTACATTATGCACATCTGAACGATATGTAATTTTGTGATGTAGGTAGGAAGGCTTTTTATCAAGAATTATTACATGACATAAGGTACTAAAATGAAACTTCTCCATATGTAACCATCCAATCTCCTTTAATTTATGTCATACTCGTCGCCGAAAATCATACTTAGGCATGAGTTTTGAACTTTCTGAATTTTATTTTTATATTAGAGTTACATTATGTCCATAAAAGGTATCCGCGTAATTGAATGGTAATTATCTGTCATTGCCCTCTAAAACTTTTTCATTATTTTTCATTAGAGGTATACTGCACTGCTTTTATTGGGTGTACAAAAAATGACTAGTCATTTCCCCCTCGGGACTGGAGGAACTGCTCTAGTCGTTGGATCTCAGTCCAACATAATTGAATTATTTTTATTGTAGCCATTCGAAAATAACGAACGGTCTGAACGACTGGCGTCAATTAAAAATCAGTTACTACCTTCTCTCGATTGTTTCGTTTCACCTCCGTCGGTCACAATACCGTCGAATAAAACCCGAGATTTGTTTCGTATGGTCGTGCGCTTTAACGCGTTCATCGCCTCCTGCGAACGAGTATCCTTTTAAGTGGTTAATTAATTGAGGGTTTAATTAGTCGGGCAACTTGTTGCGACGTAACTTTCTCGACTGTTTGCGTAGCGAGGGCCGAATGGCGCGTGCTCGTCGCGCTCGGAATAAGAATTGAAACGCGAATGGAAACGATGCTTTGATGTGCTCGCGTGGTCGTGTCGTCTCGTCACGTTCGTGGACGAGAAAAAGGCGATGTACTTGCCGGGAGTATGGAAAAAGATATTGCTCAGTTTGGATAGCATTTTTGTGTTTCGCGGCACCGAAACTAAGAAAGATCTAAGAGAAAACTTCAATCGATAATATAATACGCCTATGTTTGGTTGTTTCTTATTGTCTATTCTTTTTTTTTTGCCGTTCTGACTCCTATATTCATTGTGACTCGAATAAACGACACAATAATGTTCTCGGGATGTCGAGGATGAACCAGAACACGTATACCTCCAAATTACGTCTGGGAACATCCCTATAAAGTCTTCTAGTATGTTACGTGAACAACTTGAGGCTGTATTCAAAAGGTCCCCTGGACGTCACATAAACCTTTTCAGGCCCCATTGGGGCGTTCACAAAAATGTCCTCGAAATGTCGAGAGGAACCTGCGGAAGTCCCTATAGTCATACTACGAAAGAAATAAAAGAGTTTCGTCTATTTTCCGTAGTTTCATAATATTTTCACTAGTTTTGATTATTACATCATCTTCATAACTGTAATAATCAAAATTAGCAACAAATCATAAAACTTTCAGTGGAAAATAGACAAAAGTATTGTATTCTTTTGTAGTGAAAAAGAATGTCCATAAAATAAAATAATCGATCAAGTTTGTCCCTAGTCAGAGTATGGTTATATAATTAAATGAACAAATATTCACAAGTAACAAAACTTGAAGTATCTTTATTTATTTGCAAAAAAATGTAAAAACTTTAGATTAAAATATATACATTCATGAGATGTATCTATAAAAGAAAAATAATAAAACAATTCTTTGGTTGAAAAATATAAAATTCTCTTAAACATTTTTTCAAGTTTTTATAGAGCAGGAGTATCATCTTCCCCTTCCTTTGCTGCCAGTGTTATGCTTTTGGTTCCAACCCCATGTCGGTCAGGTGCGGTTCTTAGCCAGACTTTGATCATACCTGCAATTTCAGCTCCTGCGACATTTCTCGAAGACTAACTGAAAAAAATAAACAGGGTCAAGTGGAATGAAACCTGGAATTATCGATATAGTTTTCCAGTACAGTTCAAAGGTAGTTCTAGTATGCATTTTTTTTCATTTCAGTAGTTCTCGAGCTACCTACTGTACATACTTCGGAAACATATTTTTGGAAATACCAGCATATATAAGTTATTTTTTATAGTGTGCATGATTGTACTGTGGTTGATGTAAATTTTGGGCATTTCGAGTGTTATAGCCATGAATTTCATTGTTTTTCAATAATATATTTGTTTATAATTATAAATTTATATAGTTTATAATTATAAACGAACGATAAGAGTTTGTACACATAAATATATTGACGATACGGTTAAAATCTTATTATTTTTGAATGTATTACAACTGTCTCTGTAGACCATATCAAAGATAAGTCTAAGTATGCATTTTGAGCATAGTAAGTTTCTATCAAGGATTTTGTTGACATGTCATTTTTTAGGGAATGTAGCATAAAGTATGTTTTGTTAAATTTTTTGCAAATATGTCCTACGTCGAACGTTCCAAGAAATCGCGTATGCCAGACTGAGTTTATTGATAAATTTTTGCGTTCTACTTTTATGTCAATAGTCGAAACTTCCTGAATCCAAAGATGAAGTCAGAATTTTGAGAAAAGTTCTGAAATTGAAGTGGTAAGTTGATAAAAGGATACATTTTGCAAATTTTAATCCCTTATTACTTTTTTTATCGACGATCACATTTTGACATAAAATATTTGAGAATGTCGTGAATTTAGTGGTGTAGGTAGTCAAATTTACTCTAAAAAATCAATATTAACTTTTTTAGATTTGTAGAAACTTATATGATATAGATATTTGAACGTTTCCTTACGTTTTCCACTTCTTCATTTTTCTTTTTTGCGGTTGAGTGGAGTCAAAACAAGTAGTTTGAACTCTGCCTTATGATGAGATATAAATGTGTTATGAAAACTTGTAGAAAAATGTAAAAATGTCTTGTCAATAAAAGCCTTTATTATTATTATGTAATAGATTCAAAATTAGAAAAATATAAATTATACTCGTGCCACTAAAGCGATAAAAATATTTTATCCGATTTAATGAGACCGCGAATTCATGTTATCTGTTTTAACACAGCACTCTGAGTAAGTAGGCTGTTCTCTTCAGCGAATTATTTGCCTCACGTTGGGGAAATATTGAATTTCTTCCCCCGTTCGCTCGTTTAGATGCGATCCGGTTTGCCGTAGTAGTAGTAGTAGTCGTTTAATTCAATTAATCGATCTAAATTTAAGTTACAGCAACTTTGTTCTACACTACGATTTTATCACCGAGCTTCGTCGTCTTCTCATTCATTACCTGTTTTATAAGTATTGATGTAAAGGATTGCCCTGGAATCTGATTATCATATAATTAAAATTTATTATCAAGAAGCTTGTGTTCTATTCCATCCGTTAACGATCTCACACGTCCATTATTATTTAATAAATATCACAATTGAAAGTTCATCGTACTTGTATATGGTTGAACCCGGTAATAATTAAGAACATCATACTTGGGAATGTGGCATGATTTCCACGAGAGACACAATGGGAACATATAGTGTAGCTTTGATTGGCCCACAGTCACATGTATGTGATTGCTAGGGGAAGGGGGCGTTGAAATGGGCCAAGGATTGTATTGATACATGCGTTGGTTCTTTACTAATCTTACATTGGTGCAATGCTCTCTATACATCTGGGAATAAAACTTTGACCAGGAATCTAACACATAAAATTCAATGGTCGGAGGAGGTAGTAGTTGTTTTTTTTTTGGAGACTGGCTGACGAATAGGTTGAAGCAGGCCGCTAGATTACTCAATCCAATTTTTCCTTAAAAATTTTAGGTGACGATTTTTTCGTTTATGCCTTTGAGAGGACTGAAAGATATAAAAGTTCTGGTGAAAATGATGGAAAATTTGAGCGGTCCTCGCGTGGTTTTCATATGAAAAATTCAATTTTCATTTGTACAAAAAACCTAACCTCACTTCGGCATTCGCAAACATGCCAATTTTTGTAAGAACATTTCATGATAAAAACTTTCATATTTTCAATTGGCAGCATTTTTTTACAAGTTTACCCCATCATTTCAGCCCTAGATCTATTCTAACATTCTAAACCCATTTTGGTTATTTGCTCCTCAAATACTCAGTTATAGATCACAAAGCAATAAATAAATATGTAAGAAATCTGGTGAAAAATGTCCTGAAACTCAAAAATACTCGAAGCTAAACTTTTCTTTCTAAATGAAAATGCAAAAATAATCACGAAAACAATTCTCAAAACTTTTTGATTTTCAAGGTATTTTGTGTTTTTTCGATATCACTAATCTTGACAGTTTATTTAAAAATTACATTATTTCAGATAAAGTTATGAAACGATTACCAAAGAAAACTTAATTAATCACCGAATCACTGGGGCGACTTTCGGTCAGTTAATGAGTCCGTGTTGAATTGAAAGGACACTCATTAAACACAGGTCATATATGCCTACATTTAATTTGGTCAATAAAGTTCGGGTGTAGAAATATTTTCTTATTGAAGTTCTCAAAAATCATTATCAAAATATTCAGATAAAGAGTTATTCACAAATTCAGTCGTATTCATCATTTATATCGAACATGTCTGTAGAAGAAAAATATTCTGTTTGGATCTAACAATAGTACGAAGCCTGCCAGTGAAAGTTGCAGTGGTGTAATTGTTGTACTCTGCCTCATTCTCTCATGGTTAATGCATGCCGCGTGTAGTCTCATTTTAGAAACTGAATATTTTAGAATGTCTAATTCAAAATGGGTACATGTATAATCGATACTTCCAGTTGTACAGGAAGGATAACTAGTAAAAGTGACTTCTTTTATTTTTATTAATTATGAAAAATGAGATGATGGATGCCGGTCGTGTCACACAATGGAAACAAAAAACTATACTTGTCCCTTTATCACTTACTTTTTTATCACAATTTTCTCCACTGCTGGCTGGTGTGATCCCTATCTTTTCAATCTTCCTTATGTACAGCGTCATATACCCTTAGGACATGGCGGGAAGTCTGTTATTATGGGATTTCTATTCAGGCTAGTTAGACCTTTCTCTGTTGAAGTTGTAGGTCTTTGGCTTGCCCTAGACCTGAAAGTCTATAAATGCATACTTCTCAATGCGTCCTCTTGTTCATCGAGCAAGGAAACTTCCAAGTCCACGGAATGATTCTGGCCCAATTAGTAGAGTGGAAGCTCATTTTCGTGCGAGTGTATCTGCTTGTGCCTTGCTCTCCACTCCTGTATGCCAAATGTCTCTATAAAGGGGTTGTAGAACCAGTTAATGGAAGGGTTCAAGTGGAGTCAGCATTGAAGGGTGTAAAGCACTAGAATTTGCTGACTAGTTTGTCATCATTGTAAGAGGAAACCTCAACGGTCGCCAGGGCCCTGAACGAAGTTGAGAACTTGGTGAATGGGAATACAAAGTCTGTAGACTAACTTTGTGCTAACGTGTTTGAACCATAGTAGCATTCGCCTGTTTAGGAGGAATATAGAGGAACTTGTTCCTGTCAAACAAGACACTATCGGTGTTGCCATGAACTCTATATGAGTACCTATAATCAGCATATTGAAAATAAGAAAAGAAAATTACCCTGGCAGCAATGACATTGAACAATGTTCTGTCAACACTAAGTATATGATTTTTCTTTTCGTGGGACGAAAAAAAAAACTTGGTACACAGTGCGATACACTGCAGTTTTTTTGTGGTGGTCGTGAATTATGAAATTCTTGTAATAGACAAGATCCGAGAGGCTGGCCTGCATGATACGACCGCGATGGTAATTTGTCAAACCTCCCACCTCTCAGTATATTTCTGAGAAGCGAGGTGAGAATATAATTACACATGTTCAAAAATTCTAGTGATTTTAAGGGACAGAAGTGTCAGACCAGGTCACATGGATCAGGATTGTGGTAGAGCCAATTTTTTAAAAAGGATTTGGACTAAAGTACTGAGAAATGGTTCAAATGTAGTCATGGAATATTAATCGAAACGATATGCCAAAGGTACCGTACTGATTAGTCCCAGATTCAGGAATAGGCGGGAAAGAATAAAACAATTTTCAGGAGTAGCTCAATAATGATTGCAGTACACTTGTGTAATTTTTATAATTATTTCCTCACCGAACTGAAGATCGTTGAGTTTGTTGAAATATGATATTCACGTATATGTAAAAATTAGTAGTAGCTGAAATGGATTTGAAATGTAATGGACAAAGCAGTTTTGTCGTATGAAACGTTTGACAGGACCTTACTTGAAATCGCGGTTTATCTTTTGAAGCATTTCATTAGTTACGAAAAATATTGATTATAATCTAGATTGGCCTTCAGGGTATATTTCTTCATTTCGAGCTTAACAATAACGAACCCTCCAGCAAAGTTCGACTCATGAAACATAAAACTTGGGAAGTAATATTCTTTTATTATCTCCCCGGTGTCGAATATAAGATTTCATGGATCGCACGCACAGACACGATTAATTAGTGATTTTAAGGACCCGATTTATGTTATCGTTCAGAACAGCTTGCCTTCCATTTATTAACTGATTTAAAGCCAACCCAGTCTATGGAAGGTATAAAGTATACCACCTTGTGGTTGTATATTTCTAATGTAAGTATAGTGGTGGAGAATTCGAATTAGAAACGACCTTCACCTAACTGTTTAGTGAATGATAAATATTTTATATCTTTTATTTAGCATGTTAAAAAATATATGGCCAAATTTTCCTATCAAACGCATATAACCTCCTTTGATATGAGATACTTTTCATCCATTGAAAAGATGGGTGAAGGTCTTTTCTAATTCGGATCTAAGACTAAAAAGGGCAATCAATAGGTGAGATGTTTTACTCATTGGGTGTCTTTATATGTCAGCTTTACGTTTTTTATATAGATTCACACATTTTTAGAAAAATTAAAATATTATTCAACGATATAGGTACTTCCATTATAGCTCAAATCACATTTATTGATGATTTGCTGCCGCATGCAGTTCCTGAATATATTCTACAAAAATTTGCTTTAGTGAACACAAGTTCCAGCGAGTTGGTTTTTATGCTATATGTTGATCTTGATGGTCAGAACGAATTGTGAATAATTCAAGCTTGATTTCCAAATATTCAAGGTTAGGTCTGATATATTCTGATGAAAGAATTTAATCTATTCCAGTACTTATGGACTCCGGAATATTTTGTATAGCTTAATTCTTTCATAATTAGCTATTTAAATGACGTATTAGAAAAATAACGCTGAACAAAAACAACATCAGAAAATTAATCAACCATATTTAGAGTGTCCGGGTTGAAAATTCAACGTAATTACGTAATAGTTCTTAACTCAACACATACAAAACGTAGGATTCGTTTGTCGAATACAATTTGTTATACTTAAGTCAGTATAAAATCCATTATGGCATATCAGTCGTTGCGCATCATAATTTCAGATAGGGACAGTCGTATCGTATTCCATTTCCTGATAATTTCACTGAGTGGGATGGTTGTCAATTATAATGTCCTACACAATGATGCAAATGCTCTGGAATTATCAGGAAAACCCTCAGGTGTTTCGTTCTCAAGCTTAAAGTCAACACTGGAACTTTTGATACCCTCAATCTTTCAGGAATAATCGATGACGAACAGAGATTTGGTAATGAGTTTAAAATAGGCTTGCGAAAAGTTTTCCTTTGCAAAATTAAATGTATGTTCTCTCTGGAGTAAATGTCCACATCCATTTATCCATTTCGAGTGATACCAGTAGTCTTTAATGATTGAATATTGTAGAATCATCGTTGACTTTGGTGTACTTGTAATCTTTCTAAAAGCGTACAATCACACAGATCAAGGATTTTCGAGAAACGAAGGAGTCATATAGCGCAACTTTCATCAGCAGCTCCAACCGCCCTGAAAACTTAGCAACAAGCTGTATCTCCATCGTGGTATCGTTTCTATTGGCTGGAATAAAAAATGTAAGATCCAATGACAGAATTGAAATGCAGCTGCTGTTGTTTTTAGTTTATGATTAGTCAGATTATGTGAGAATTTTAAGATGAGAGGTATTTATAGTCATCAAAATCTCATCGAAAATTGAAGAGACGAAATAACTGGGACGAAATCGGTAATCAACCATACTTTTACAAAAGTATATATAATTTCACTATTCATTTCAATGTCTATTCAGGTGACTATGCAATCACTTAACTAGTTGAACGCAACCTACAGACCAGTAATTACCACGTTACATCAACTATCCACTGCATAAATAGTTCAATAATCAAAATATTGAACTCGTGTTACGCGCTTCGAGCACACACACAGCTGTCCGGTCCGATATGTTTGAATGATTAATAATAGTTATTTGTACGGACATGCTTCAATAAATAACATTTTATGGTCGTTTGTTCGAAATAATTTTTTTTATGTTTTTGACAAAATGTAGGTTATATCCATTGCAGTGTGGGTTGCGTTGATCTGTTTTTCATTGAGAGAAATATCTCAAATGAAATACAAGCAATCATCATGCGGATTTCATACGAATTAATTGTATTGGTTCTCAATTATTATAACATTATGAGTTAGTAGTAAACAACAATTTGGCGCATTGATTTTCATCATTGGTTGTCATCTTTTCATTTCCCTTTCTCATCAACAGAAAAACAGTTCAAGTTGATATTGTTACAAAATTTACTAAAGACAAATAATTGATAGGTCTATATTTTTATAAGCAGATCCTACCAACAATAAAATATAGAATAAACGAACTAACTTCATTACGCGCCATTCAAAACGCAAGAGTTTGAGCACGAAATACAAATATAAAACCCGTGTATGGGAATAGATGAAGATGATAAACCACTAGCAAGTACAAAATCCAAAATGTTACTTATTAAACACTCTTTGTTCGAAAGCGATGGTCAAAGGGAGACTATCGTTTTCTGGTTGGTTTTTGAACGTTCCCTCGAGATGGCTTGTTTTAGGGCAGCGTGAAGGCACGTAATCCGAAAGTTCCTCTTATACACAGAGAGATGAAAGCTGCACCGTGATTAATAATAGCCGCGCTCTGTCGGCCTTCTCTTTTGCTGGTTCTCTGTTATTTTTAATGAATTGTTATTAATGTAATGGCTTTCTTGGGTATAATGTTGCTTTTGAAGTATGATCGTTCGAAATGTCGTGAAGGGGACGAATAAAAGGAGAAGACGATAATGAATGAGCTTTTGTATTTGGTTTTGTCTTATTCAGTCATTGTTCAGACACAGTCTTATACTTGTCTGATATCTAGATGGATATATTTTATACGGACATCGAAGTTTATTTATATATACTATGTATTTATAAATACATGTGAAAAAATCCAGGAGACTTATGCTGGTAAATTTTTTGGGGTCTGTTTTATAGAACCATGTTCTCAGTCCAATCCCTTGGGAAATATCACCCCTGGAATGATGGAGGCAAAATTGATGTTAATTTTTTTCCTGAGTTAATATTGAAACCTAAAATGTTGTTAATTAGATTCTCTCATAAACAGGTAAATATGTATATTTTTTCAGTGTCACCTCTGCATTTCTTATGATCATATTGATATGAATGAAGAATATGCTTGATATAATAGGCGTTTCGCATTCAATTTTGCTATTCCACATTGAATCAATCAAGTGATACGTGGGAAATTGTGTGTTATTTCAAACCAGTCTTGAGAAGTTGCCAACTCATTCATTAATGGGGGTTGACTGACAGTAGTGACACTGTCAGTAGTCAGACAGCTTCCGATTTGTGTTTACGGTCTGTTAGTGTGTGAAATTGGCGGATAGTTACCGAGACCTGTTGATTTAAACTACCGTATCGATATACCTCACGGAAGCTATTATAAACGTTTGGCAATACTGGTCAGACTAGCGCACACACAACAGCGATAATATATTCGACTACGCTGTCCTGCCTCCCCACTCTTCTGGGATCTCCATAGTGCTATTATGAACCTAATTGCTAATGTACATAAATACTTAGGATTTTCCTACGTTCTTAAAACGATTCACAATACGGTTTTTTTCACAAATCAGAAGTCTGCCTATATAGGGTTTAAATTATCCGTCCTACAATCTGAATTCTACGTTCTAAGGTCTCCACTTTACGTTCCACCTTCGCCGTTCTACTTCCTACGTTCACTGCTTATCACGTTAGATTATATCTGTTCTTCGTAACGGTGTCATCCCCACAGTTTGCACACATACTCACCAAAGCATTGGATTCATATGTAACTGTATTCAGAAAATCAGAGGCTACTACAACCTGTCCGCCGTATGACTACAACTAGCACAATTCCTTGAAGAAAGTCGCTTTGGAAAGCGTTGACTACGTAGTAGGTACACTATCAGATAAGTCTGTGATTGCCCTTAAGGCTTTTATTCATTTAAACCCCCATCACATATCCTGGTGCTTGGTTGTAAACTGTCAAGGTCACAAGTACGGCGCACACTTTATGGGTGATTTATAAAGTGAAGAGTTTATCTTGATCGATAATGAATTTTAGACGTTATTATGAAAATAAAATAAAACATATTCCATTGTTATATTCTGGCACCAACAATCTGCGCTTTCAGTGCTATAACGATCAGAAATGATGTGGATCTGCTTACTCCCATACACTCCCCTCATTTCCAAGGATGCACTGTATTGTTCGGTCCAAAGGAGTAGCTTAAGATAACTCTGGAACTTTGACCTAAGTCAAGATGACATACCATTGCCAGTTTTTGACCCGCTTGTAAACAAGAATATGTATACTCTAGAAGGTGTATGAAACGCAAGTGTGCGAATACGAAACAAGAAACACCTATATTTTGCCGGTTATTTTCTCAAGGTCCGATTACTTCCAAATGTATTTCTCTAGTCCTCGCATTACGTTCCCAGATTCAAAAACTGGAATTTCATCACGCCTCCGTTAATTTTTTCCGCTGTTTATCATGCCAATTATCAAACAATAACTATTTACATGGATTCACACAATAACAATAAATAATATTCCAGTTGTTAGCTTCGACCCGATATTCGTCGATTTGAAATAAATTATATCCAAATTACACAGTAAATAACCAAGTAGCGGCATCGACCAACCGTGTTACGTTGATGTACAGTTGGAAGCATATAATGGTACACCCTTCTAGCTTTGCAAATTAGAAAATGCTGGGACCTGATGCTTCTATGAGAGAGAGAGAAAGAGAGAGATTTCCGAACCATTCCTCGCTCCAATAAATGCTTGTTGACGTTTGTACGGTTGGTTCCCTAACCTTTGATTGTTTTAGAATCGCAACAAGATGTGGATGTTCATACCGTTTGATTTGAAGAGTTGTCTTTGGAAAATTGGGAAATTGTAATCAGGGTTACAGGAAATTGCGGACAAAATTTCACGTACCACAGCTACATCCATTAGTTTTTCTTGGATAAGTAGATGAGTACCAAAATGACTGCACTGGCAAGACTAAAAAAAATTAGAGTACTAACGGGAATCCTAAAGCCTGGGCTCCACCAATCTGGGCTAGCCTAGTGGCACGTGCCGAAGAAAAATCGATGATAAACAGCCTCTTGAGGCCGCTAGCATCGACCACCGGCAAAATTTTGCTAGCGGGCAATTGTCGGTGAAGATCAAAGGCATTTCAGCCGGCTACGTGGGCAAGCTCTATCTGAACCTGTGTTCATCTATTCAGTTTTGAATACTTATATCGAACGGTACGTAGTTTCCGTGGTATGTTTGTATTTTTTTTGCTATTTGAGTTTGTATTTTGTTTTTCACAGCGGACTAAGAAACTTTAAAATGGACCCAAAACCTGCACTTTCTCTTATTTTTTTTTCTTGGTACTAGTTTTCAGGACCAAAACACTTACAACAAAATTTCGTCACCGTCAAACATTCATCGGATGATGAACAAAAGCATAGCCGTCGCAAGCCGCGGCATTTTGTGTCGGCGGCAAGGCCGCAAATGCCGCCGGGCTAGCCCTGTTTGGTGGAGTCCCGCCTTAAGAGAGCACTGTCAGTTGAGATGGCATCTTAAGAAACTTGGACTAGTCGAGGAATGCAGAATGCATTCATTACCCTACAAAACCCGACAGTAAGAATACCAAATAGAAGAGGAAAATCTACCTAACCTGAATCCAATATCCTCGACTTTTTAAAAACCATATGAGTGGAGGATTTGCTCTAGTCGACATCCTAAACGGCTGGGCATCAGCAGAAGGGGGCACAATAGATCTCATTATACAGGGTGTTATGTAAGTACGTGGCCAATCTTGTTGGGGTGATTCTTTGAGTGATTCTAAGACGAAAAGTTTATATAAACGTAAGTCCTATAATGCTTCGTTTTTTAAGATACCTACAGGGTGTCAACATTTTTGAAAGAAATCGATTTTTCCTAAATATCTTAAAAATCCTTCAAACCGATTTTGTTGAAATTTGGCAGTGTTATTAAGGGTTGTAAGGTGCTTATTTAACCCTCAGTAGATCAAAATTATCATATCCAGTAGCGTTCCGAAAGGAACCTTAACAAATATTTTTTCCAAAAAAATGTGCTCCACTGTTTTTTTTAAGGTTTTGTGTATATGTTTCACATTGAGCAACCGAAACCGATATTTTTATATTATATCTATTCTAGTCTTAGACATTCTTATCAAAATTAAACCAAGCATGTACACCCCAGTTTTTAATAGTTTAGTAGTTAATTTTTTTATTATGTTTTCCCGGGGACATACAATAAAGTAATTTTTATGTTTTTTTCTCAAAAATTAAGCACGATAGGAAAAAAATTCTAAATGTAGTAAAGTTGTAATTTTAGATGCTCAAAACTGTCACTTGAGACAAGTGAAAAAGAGTTGTGTAATATTCATTACGCAACTAGTTGTGTAATGAAACTAGTAATTTTATTTTTCGAAAATCTTGAAAACAGGATTTGCTACGTGTCATATCTAACTTTGGATTTGCATTTGCACTTGGGCATTTGCAGGCCCAAGTAGTTTTTTTGTCAGGACAAAAAAACATTTCCGAATTTTCAGAACACTGATGAGTACACTTCGTGAATATGTGAATAGGTTGCTGATAAAGCAGAATACCATTTTCCTGCTCCCGACTGTACTTCGTCTTGTGAAAGACAAACAACATAATCCCGTCTCTGTCTATCCAGTTTGGTGACGGTGCACATCGGGGTTAGGTCGAGGAAGGCCTCTTTCTCATCTCCGTCGACAGTTCGTCCCTCTCTCTCTCTCTCGATCGCACCGCTGAAAATGTACCGAGGAGCGCCAGCCGTCGGTCGGACTATCTTTACACACGCCGCAATGTTGGATTGGGATATTGCGACACAGCTGTTTCGAGTTACACGGTTGGCAGGCAATCATAGAAGTTTGTAGTGGGTAGATTTCGAGCTGAAAGTTCTCCGCACACACCACTTTATGTAAAATGGTCCTCGGCTGAATCTCTGTAGTTCGCACCTTTTTCGTCAAGACGTAATCATTGAACCAACTCATTGCTGACAGTAGTTTGCTGCTAGGGTGCTGAAAAGTTGGCAAGTGTATAACAAAATCATTTTAACCCTGTTCGATTACATGCGTGCCCGGTGGCCATGCAGGATTTTTTTAAGCACGAGCACATATTTGCCTTTTATTTGCGTTTCTATCACGAACTTCCTATTTTCTTTGGTTCTGTATTAATTTTGTCAATACTGGAAGAATGACATTTGACACATTTGAGTTTTTCGAGTTATACCTCCGTATATTTCACTGCATCTTTCATTTTGTAAACTAAAACACGCGGGAAAAAAATGTGTGTATTTTTTTTCACAATTATTTGAAATTTTTGATCAAATTGTGTCTGGAAAGGTTACAGAGACAATGTTGTGTAGAAATTTCGCACACTACTGTTTATCCTAATTTGTTGTAATAATATATCCATATTGTGTATATTTCTTTTAATCTAGTTTTTACACAATATTGTTTAAATTGTTTAACAACACCGTAGTGTATAAATGTTACAGAAATTGTAGTTCTTTTTTGTACAATTCTGTGGACTATATAATTGAAAAATATACAATATTATGTCATTTTTGTACACATCATTTTGTTTTTATTATAGTTCTGTGGACAAAATTGAAACTCAGAATGCACAATAAATAGTATAAGAATTTTACACAAGGCTTTGCGTTTTTTTAAATAGCTGTGAGAGATTATCAATTTAAAATACTTTTTTAAATATCTCATCACTGCTTCCTCGTTCTCTAGTCCCTTCCTTCTTAACCGGTCGGGGGCTGAATGGAATTGGTGTTGAAGATTGGTTTGGTCTTGCTAGTAAGCCATAGTGAAATCTATTATAGCGCGGGTTGTGCCCTGTATCGCCTGGTAGTCTTTTTTGAAATTTATTACACATTTCTTATTGTACCGTTTGAATAAAAAACGTGTAAAACCCAATCACAATTATGTATCAAACATATTGTGTATAAAAGTAAAAAAACTGGGGAAAATTTCACCACAAACTGAAATAAATAATCATTGGTAAAAATAAATTACAACCAGGTGTACTAATTTTCGACAATTGTTCAACACTGTTAAAGGAAGGGGGTCATACATGAGTCTGAATCGGCCTTAAAAAGAACAAAATAACCCAGCTCATAACTGAAGTGAAATGCAAAAATAATAATTGGACGCAGTTCAAAAATAATTCATCGAGCTCTAATCCTGATCATGTTCGGGCGGTTGAAATTTGATCAACTAGTAGTCATCAATAATTCGGAATATCTCGCAGATGAAGTGACTGGATATCCAAAACAAAAAAATTCCTCACTTCAGGAACGAACCCTGGAAACGTTTTTGGCTATTGAGTTCTCCTTGGCATCAATTGTTGTACAAAGCCCACCACCAAAATTTTGGCTCCTTCTGTTTTCCACGGGAAGGAAAATCCTGTAATCTTCAGAGAACATCAACCCTTTAATATGTTGTATACGTTTTTCTTCCTTTAATCTCTTGATGAATTTGTGATCTGACCTGCGTAGGATACTCCAAACTCATTTCCATATTTTTGCAATCTCAGCTGTAGTCCTAATCATTCTCAACTATTTAGAAAACTTATACTAGGATCAGGAAGTGGAAGGAAAGTTTCTCTGAATGATGTGACTATTTCAGTTTCTTCCTGAGTTTCATTTATGACAAATTTTTTTTGCCAATATTCTGCTGATTCTTTCAAGAATTGAGGACCCTTCTAACCATATGGTGGACAATTCTATTCCTTTAGTTACCATGCTAGCCAAATTTGCCGGGTTCATATTCGTAGGTACCCATCTCCTATTCCTAATTTGCATTGATTTCTCCATTTCTTGCAATCTGTGAGCTTCATAAGTTTTCAATCTTCTTGTTCTTGTATTGAGCCAATTGAGAACAATCTCAGTATCTGTCCACCATGTTACTTCACGAATTCTGTAATTGGTTTCTTTTTGTATGGAAGTACACAGACGAGAAGACAGTACCGCTCCTTGGAGCTCCAATCTAGGAACAGATGTGATTTTATTCAGTGGGGCAAGTTTAAATTTTGAAGCTACCAATGATACCTCAATATTTCCTTTAATGATGCGTTTAAAGTAAACTACATCAGAACAGAAGGCTTTGCTGCTGTCGTCAGAGAAAGACGTGGAGAGAAACTTCCTGGAAAACATTCTTGAAATAACATCTTGGAATTTTCAATGTTTCCATCATTTTTTATTTCATCATCCCAATTGACTCTTTCACTCCAACTTTCTTGCATTATTAGTTTTCACTGAATAAGAAGAAGAGCTAAAAACCCAACCGGATCAAAAATAGTCATGACTACTTTCAAAATCTCCTTCTCCCGGAACACTCACATAAAATGTTGGTTGATTTCAGGAATTAAACAAATCCCACTCCTGATTTCTCTTCGCAAATAAATATTTCTGATTCCGATTCGAATTCAACAGCGAATATTAATCAGTGGAGAAATCTTCACATTTTGACATCCGCTTCTACATTTAATGAGTCAATTTAGCATAGTGAGTGGGAAGCTAATTACTTTGAATATATTACGATTCGCAGGGGTTGCGCTCGCCGATATTGCTGTAATACCCCGTCGGGTAGGATATCAATTCAACCCCCACGGTTTGTCACTAACTATATCGGAATCAATGCTGCCTTATGCATATAGAACAACTCGATTTAACGATTATGTGACGATATCTGACCGTAAATGTGGGTTGCATTACGGGCTGTAGATATCAATCGGAATGTGTCCCTAAGGTATATTGGGTAATTAGGGTGTGTCTTAAAGGCAAGGCGATTTGTATCCTTTCTGCAGAATTGCAGGGTAGTTTACAACAAAATGGACAGGCAACGATTATTCTATCGTAATCAGTGTATCATTCAGTTACCCTCAGATATAGCAATCATTGATATTTTTTAAATATGAAACAACCTAAAATAAAATTTCAAGTATTTATATTACGAACGATACAATGAAATTTAGTACACTGAACAAACAGCTGAATAACAACAGTGTTTCCTAATGAATTCCTAAAACTTTATGTTTGTCTTTCGCTAGCAGAAATTAGAGCAATAATTCCGACCCCGATGTTATTTCAATGGGGAGCTAATTGAGGCTTTCATATAGTTTCATAAAGAGGGGGACGCAGCAAAATTAATTTGATCCCTGCCGGTGAAATTCCTTTTATATATAACTGCGAGGTGTGTCGGGAGTCGATGAATGTATTCAAATGTTACACGATAGGGATATCAAATCCATTCGTGTTTCTCGTTCGAAATCTCTTTATCAATCCCCAAACCTTATTATGAGAATTGGCAAATATTTGACTGACTTTTTTATGTAATGATATCGATGAAAGGTTCCTGAAATGATATTGTTGAACTGATTTTAACATGGTGTTCCTTCTCTCCCTCTCTTTCTTCCTGATTTTTTTGGCACTTGCTCAGGGCCGTAACGAGGGCGGGACAAGGGAGGCTTTGGCCATGGGCGCTAGCCCGCAGGGGGCGCCAAAATGACTTTGGATCTGAATAATATTAGCTATCTAAGGTTTTACTATTGTTAGGGGGCGCAAACCTACATGTTCGCCACGGGCGCCGTCGAATTGCTACCATAACGGCTTGCATTTCTGCCATCAGTTCCTCCCTATTGGTAAACGGGAGTCCGTCCTGTCCCGGCATGATTACAGGCGTAATTACCAGGGGCTTCGTCCGGAGGATGGAGGAGAATATTGCTCGAAGTAATATCGATGGAGGATAGACATGATTAAACGTCTATCCTATACGACTTCTGAACCGGAACTCTAATGTGTTCCTTGCCTTCTTTCGCTATTCCTATATACAGGGTGGGCCATCGTTTCTGCATATTTCTGCATATAATTCAATTTTGGGCATGCGGAATTTGAAATATCTATTTGGAAATATTGAAAATAGCAATATTTATTCATTGATTGAAAAAGCTGATTTTTTGGGTCTCAACTAATTTTTAGGGATTATTATAAACGTATGTAATTTATAAAATGGAACTTGTTATAATCCAGTACGATTGGGTTTTGAAACGAGGATCGATTGTAGCACCACCAAACTTGGTATGCTAGTAGTTGGAACCATGATAACACGATTCCTCACCAAAAATTAAAAACTAAGTGAAATTTTGAATTTTGGTCAAAAATTTACATTTAATAAGTGTAGAAACCGCCCCTGAGTGTATACACGTGGACTGTCAGAATCTCTTTCTCTCTTATTTTATCAATTGTGGAACTGAAGCTGATGGTTTGAAATTGAGTTTAAGCATGACTCCCAATAGGACTCTGCAAAAATAAATAAGTTTTGCAGAACACAACACACCAGGTATATGCTGACATATTGAACGGTATCGATTACAATAAAAGTCAAAATACGTTCGTTGTACAACTTACTGCAAAATCAAACTTTCACTATACACAATATCTAAAAGAACAAAAGTATTTGATAAACAGAATATCCTCTAATGATGTGGAAAACCATCGCCAGATCTTTGATTGATGTGAAGAATCATCATAAACACAATAAATCATGGTCTTTTCATTTATGCAAATCACTAAGCTATTTAAGTAAGTATATGTGGGACGCGTAATATTATCTACGTTATGAATATCAAACGGCTGGAACTCGGATGCCATAATTTAAAGCTAGAAGAGGAAGTTTGGCCATTACAACGCTATATCTTTTTCTATTTTTTTAGTTTCCCTTTGATTTACGATTACGACGATGCACGCACCGTATCGTTCGGGTGGAATAAAAGAGCAAAAAATTGCCCGATAAATCAATCTATTTGTTGGTAGATGATGAGGTTTCTTTGTCGAATTTCGAGACTCTTTCGATTTAATCACCGAGATTGCGGTGCACGTCTCTTACGGAGTAGTGGCTGCGAAAGTAATACTATTCGGGTTCCAGTGTACTCATTTTTCATTCGAGAAATTCCGACAATAAATTTTTTAGTACATTTCAATTAAACGAATTGACAGGGCTGACGAATTCAAACTGGAAATGCTCTTCCGTGTACCAGTTATCCTCGTATGATATGCCCTTGACAGTTTTCACAGATAAATATGTTTTGTTCAAATGGGACAAGAACATTAAGTTGGTTTTTCAAAATAGAATAATTTGCAGAATACTTGAAATCAAATAAAAACGGTCGAACATTATTAAACATTCTTTTGATTCATTATCGTTTCCCTCATATGTCAAAATGTATTAGATCATAAACTCTTAGTCCAGCTTTTGCAGATGAACCACATGGTTCTGTTTGACAATTAACGAAGTATGCAACAGATTTTACAGGCTCACATGGTGTTACATGGGCAATTTGCATTGATATCTAGTATTCATTAATTGACAGTTTCATTTTGTGAAGGAAGTTCATTTCTTGGCATATTTGTTTCAATCTTTTACATTCCGAATATAATAGGCCGTCAAATAGTGACAGATTTAGGTGTCCCATTTTCGCATACATGCCTCGAATAGGGTTGAGAAGTATATCGATTTGAAGTAAAATGACGATATTTTTACGAGTGGCTCCTGGGGGGTGGAAGAGGATTTTTTTATGTCACAGAGTGTCTCTTCAAAATTATAACTCGACGTGTTTCATGGTTTGTCTTGAAAATTACTGTTAACGTAGAAAATTAATTTTTCTGTTACTTCAGGACCTCACTGCATAACTTCCACCAAAGGATTAATTTATTTTGTAAGCACAATTTTCTGAAAATGTATCGGTATTTTTTGGGTTCCATGTCTGTAAGTATTGATCTCAATATATTTGTTATTTCAAATGTCGCTTTTACAATGATGGCTCAATCCCTTTTATCTTTTGGGACAATCCGAGGACATAGTATGTTAAATTGTTTTCAGACTGTGGAAGGTTGAAATCCTTTATAGACCGTGCCAAGAAAAATCTAGTATCATTTCGAAATATCTTATGCACCCAATGCACCTTGTAACAACAAAACTATTTTGAAATAAATGTTCTTGATATACCTTTGTATTCAGGCTCTTGGTAATCAAAATATAAATTACAATATTACAAAATTACAAAATTAAACATAGGAACATAAATCCATAATATCCATAATTCTCCTTACAAACAAAACCATTTTCGTGAAAACTCTTTGTTTGGCAAAAATATGACGAGTGTTTTATCAAGGAACAGGCTGGTTTATCAGTATAAAACCGAATGATTGGTCAGAATTAATTTCACTTGACCCGCATGAATCAACTTCTTCTTCAAAATGAAATAATATTTTGTTCTGTATAAAAAATATGTATACAATTCTTTCTTCTTCTATTGCTTCTTTCCATATCGGTACAATTCCTCTATTCCTACTGGAAAATTACTGGCCATGCTGTGATATCAAAGGAATCTCATAGGTAGAAAAGGGTGTACTGGGACGATTTCAGGCCCGATATAGTGAATTTCAATCGTCTGTGAATAAAACAACAGCAATTTTCCCACCCCTAACGACTATTTTCCATTAAATCCACCTAAAAACACGAAGCGTGTGTGATCAATTCACGCCCGATTCAACCCCTTGTCATGAAAACAATGCTGCGCCCGCCGTCTGTATTCTCCGTCTCATTTCGACGCCGCTAATTAGTTGGGAATTCCAACGCGAAGAGGTTTGATTAAATTCGAGAAGAGGCCGTTTGTCCGACCCCCGCTGAACACCGGAGGAAGGCGATAGCCTCGTTACGTTTTATCTGCGACGGGCATCTCTAACATATGGGATCGTGATAATTGTCCCTGTGTGTGCGTGAACAAAATAAAATTAACAGCCGCTTCGCCAGAAGCCGAACCAAGTCTCTAGAAGACTCCTCGTTGATTACCGACTACAGGTTACTGGTTGTTTTTCCATACAAAATACATACAATTAACATAATTTACGTAACTATGTGTTTTGAAAAATGGCCTTGGTTAAAAATTCTCTCCACAGTGAGTACGAGTATCGGCCTACATTTTGATATTTAAAATGACAAAATCCATGCAATTATACGGAACATTCATTTAGACGCACTTCTTATTTTTCTTCTTCTTCTTCCTCCTCTTCTTCTTCTTCCTCCTCTTCTTCTTCTACTGGGATTTTAAAATCACGGTAGGTAAAAAACTTCAGCCGTAACTGAATGTTATGTTGAGGACTCCCTAAAAGAGCAAGTGCCTTTTAAAGATCCAGAAATGTGTTAATGACTGTGCCATTTCCGAAATCCACCTGTTGCAAGCAGAATGGTTGGCAATCTTTTATAAATATTTTTATGGACGATGCTCTTTTGAAATATCATACATCGTACCACCGTTTGCGGTTAAATTGAGAATGTCAGTCCTTACATCAATCTGTGGAGAAATGCCAAACATCGCATTCCCAGAACTCGTTCTCCCGAAGAATGGCGAAGCTTCAGAACTCACTGCCCCAGGAACATTGATTCCTACCTATGTACTCCTATCGATTCTCACATAACAGGATTTTTCTATTCGAGGGAACCAGGTCATAAAAAAAGTATTGAGAGGGCCATACTATAGTTTTCACTTTTTATGGCTCTTTCATCAGAAGAATATTTGAGGCTACACCAAGAGCGCCAATGCCTGCCCCTAGATTATTCTGCACCAACCTCAGTCTTTTTCCATGAGTGTGCCTTGAGAACAAGTGTAGCATCATCATTCAACGGTAATGGGTGGGTCTTTTACCATTCGATGGAAAAGGAACTCGGCATAAAGTACCCTTGTCCATTCCTGTGCTAAGTATATGTTGCAATCTAGAGATCACTGCTAATTGCAGCTGAATCAAGTTTGCATCACTTTTGATAAGTTCATTTTCGAGTAGTTTCATTCCATTGTCTCTATTTCAAGATATATTTGAATAACCTGCTCTTCGGGTGAACATGAGAGTTCAATATGGTCATTATTTGGAAATTATTTCCAGTTAACTCAGACTCCTGGATACTGGATGTTTTTCCTTACAAATAAAAACAATTAAGAATAGCCGTGGTTGAAAATTCTCGCCGCAGTTAGTAACAGCATATAGTTTGATTTTTTAAATATTTGAAATTGAAAAGTACATCCTCCTCCTCCTCCTCCTCATCCTCCTCCTCCTCCTCCTCCTCCTCCTCCTCCTCCTCCTCCTCCTCCTCCTCCTCCTCCTCCTCCTCCTCCTCCTCCTCCTCCTCCTCCTCCTCCTCCTCGTCCTCCTCCTCCCTGAGAACTCCCTGCAGAATAAAATAGTAGAACATATTATAGTTTGCTGCACTATACAGGGTGTTTCCAAAATTGGAGCGATTAGGAAAATGGATTGTTATATAAAAAATGATGTATAATCTAATACATTTTTATGAAATTTTATGAAATCGCTTTTAGTTACCTTTGTTTAGGAGGCACTGGTTTGATTCTCCAGGCAACAGTGTGTCTGTCCGTTGGCGGTGTGTCAGCGCAGTTTACGCAAAAAATTTTTGAAAACTTTAAAATTCAATAACTCTCAAAATATTTGTTTTTCAACAAAAATGTATTTTTTCATTTTGTTTTATTTTATCATCTTCTACTTCCCATTTCATTTATCGCTCAAATTTCGAAAACACCCGTATATAATGTTTCATTTATTAATATTATCAATTCTAGCAAGGAACTGGATAGCTTCATGATCAGACAAACCTAATGAAGCTATAAAACAAAATATATTATATTCATTATCTAGGTCGTTATACGAGTTATTCAGATCGAAAAATCTCACTATATTAATCATTGATTAATTTGAGTTTGATGACGGGGTGAACTACAACCTCTTACAGAAAATTGAACAGTGTGCTCTTCCCATAAAAACAGGAAAACTAATTGAAATTTGAAAATTTGAAGAATAAATAAATACCCTTTGTAAGTGTAGGAAAGTGCAGCCCCTGTATGAACACACGTCGACAGAATCAGTATTATTACGTTCCTCCTCCTCCTCAGTCAAATGTAGAACTGAAGTTTGTTAGATGAAGTTTCAGAAGTTCTCCCAATAGGAAGCTGTAAAATAAATAACTTTTGCAGAACACAACACGTCACTACCATGAATATTTAAATAAATAATATTGGTGTCGAATGAACTTTCCGTGCATGTGAACACATTGTACTTTTGAGCACAAATTAATTTCTAACCAAAGCTATCAGTGCCTTTTGAACGATCCAATAACGAAAGTCAAAGTAGATAATGTTGGTGTTGAATGAACTTTTCGTGAATTCTATTGAGCACAATACATCAATGCCTTTTGAACGATCGCTCAAATTTGAATCGGAATAAATGTTTCTGTTTTAAAATATCACGGGTGTGTTCCCACATGATTAGTATATCCTATTTTATATTCGGTAATTGGTTTATCCTGTTCATAGTCAGGATAATTTTCTTTAAGTGTCAGTTACAGGTTCATCATTATCAAAACACATCGTGGTGGATCGAATCTATTAAAAAATATATAACTTGCCAACCCAATCCGATTTATTCTTATTGATGATATGATTTGAACCAAGCCGAGTCAAAAAGAATGACGTTGCTCGATCTCTCGTGATCATGTTCTTGTTGGCGCACATGCACGCACGAAATTAGAATCCGTTTCCCGCGGCCCATTGGGACTAGACGGCGAGCGTGGGCGTAGCGGATCCGATAGGGTTATCCCTCATCCGCTTCTCTTCGGTAATCTATAATCTGTGCTCTGGAGACGTGTCACCGTCAACCGGTTAATACCGATATACCGCTCGCGAGGGGAAAAAGGATTATTATTTGCGAGCCCTGCAGCCTAATCATTATTATCATTAATGTTTGTCGTCGTCGGTGACTTTGGCGGTTGGCGGTTCGTGTTCACTCGATCATGGTGAAATTTGATGATATCTGTGGGGTTGTGTATGTGTGTGAGAGTGTCTATTTGCCATGCACCTTTGTGTCTTTATTTTATTGTATCATTATTTTCAAAAAAGACATTGAAATTAAAGTATGTAGTATAAAAGTCGTTATATAAAACCTTAACGCAAAACGTAACTAAAAAACTAGAACCAATAAAATTATAAATTGAATATCAGAATATGAATAGTCTTCCATGAGTAATTTTTCAGTTTTGATTGGGCTAAAACCCACGATTTTATGTCTCGTGGCAGTTTCTTCTGTTCAGAATATTTTTGTTAATTCTGTCATCAGCTGCACCCTTACCCTACAACACTTAGAATTCACCGAAACACTAGCTGAGGAAGACCAGAGCCTTCTTGACCACCACAGTAGCCTAACAACAATACAAGGAAAAATTATTTACTGGCGATTTGAGATCGGGAAGGGGTCGGGGGGGGGGATATTTTAAGGGTGGAAAACGATTTATCACAATTTCAGGCAAAACTACGAGTCCTATCAAAAAACGTTAAATGGCAAAGATGTAGGTAATAAAATGATTCACAACTTGTGTATCCACACTTTTTTCACATAACCTCAAAATTTATGCGAAAAATCCATAAATTCGACTTTTTTGTGTTCTATTTTTATCTCCCATAAAAAAATTCACTTTTTACGAAATTTAGTAAAAACTCACCTTTTAATGTCCCAAATACACTGTAATTTTTTTGATTCAAAATATTTATTGTTTTCCCTTATTTTGATTTAATGCAAAAACCGAAAAAAATCGATACATTTTTCTTAAACATTATGTAAAATTTTGAGCTGTTTATTAAAATTTACAATTACTCGATAAATGTAAGTTTACATGTTACATTGATAAACTCCATAAAAAACACAGATTGCAAAAATCATGAAAAAATTGATGATTTCCTAAGGAGACAAAGGGCTGTGTTAATCTAATCGTCAAACGAATAGTAAAATCGAGTGTAAATCACAGCAGGTGTCGGAAAGTGCAAAAGAAAACCTTTTATTTCATCTAAGGTATATTATCGAATGAAGGGATGAAATAACTAAATATTTGAAAGCGAGCGTTGCAACTGAAATATACAAAGTAAATTTAAAAGGTTTATTTATTACGATCATATTGAATATTTCAATATTTTAAGTTTCCCTATAAAATTTCATGCATAAAAATGAGCTGAACATATTCCGAATCCCAGTGTTCTCTCAAAGTGAGGCAAATCCAGCCATCTGGGTCACATAAGAAAAACCGCAATAGTACGTTGCACTAATTACAGTCGAGTACATGATTTTGCAGTGCCAATCAAGGCGTGAACATAAATATACACTCTCAGCAAAAGAGGTCATAATCATAGACTGCGTTTGTGCGTGCAATAGATGGTGTTTTGTACAGATTGAATTAAAGCTGTCTTTAGAGCAGCGCCGACGTGTAAAAGTATTGGGTGTTTTGCAGTTTGAATGAAAATAAAAATATTGAGAAAACTAGAACATTTTATAAATATTAAAAGGGTTCTATTCAATTTTAAAATTGATTTCATTTATGGAGTGCACATGTAGTTTATCCTTTACAAACTATAACAACCTTGGAGTTATGAACTAAAAACAAATTTTGGCACAATACCATTATGAGTCTTAACCACTTTCAGTTGCTACAGCATCGCTAAAAAAAACAAAATTTCTTCTATATAATTTGATTGGTCGAAAAGCAATAAAATATTTTAAATACATTAATTTGTCAAGGGAGTGATGGTAAGGTGGAATACGATTCAAAAAATTAATTGGTAGATGTTGCTGTTACTATATATGTAGTAGGAATGAGGAATGAGAAATAAAATGTTTTTGAACCGCTTTATACTTGTAATATACCTACTGATGCATCAGTTTGAAAATGTCCATATAGGGCGAAACTACAGTAACGTAAGTGTTTTTTTTACGTAATAACGTCTTATAAATCGATGAACGACGGCTGCACGCACGAAAAAGTATGACTCATTGTCACATTCCGCCTGAGCCGAGCGTGAAAGTGGACAGTGGCAGCACACAACCTACACCTGAACTGTTTTGTCGACTGTTTATAAAGTTAAGTGAAAAGTTAATGTGGTATCCATTGTTTATCACAACAACAATTGCGGTCAACCAGCCTGATTAACATTATTTTTCTAAGAGACCAAACTGTAATTTTTTTTTAAAACATCTCTGTAGTATTTTAGAATGAAGGCTTTCACGGCCGGAAGTAGAATGAAGAAGTATGATTTCCGGGCTTTGATGTCGTGGTCGGTTCACTCCCGTGGAGGCGGATTCTTCGGACGTTTCGCTCACAACTGCGGTGAGCATCTTCAGCTTGGATGTTGTCTTCTCGAAGAGTGACGTAAAACTGATACAGCGGTTGGAAATTCTTCGTATATCGTGTACTTTTGTCTAGTGTCAGTATTCAACTTCATAATCATTTATTTTTCCCACTAAATCGTTACAAGTTTAAATATTCCTCTATACATATAAATATCTCAAATTGTAATTTTTACAACCCTCAACAATTTCCGAAGAGGACGCTGAGCTGAATCTTTCAAGACTTTTTTATGCCAATGATTCCTTGTTCACGTATACATGATATATGATAAAACACGTTACAGTATATTATGTTCAAATAAGGATGAATTCGCTTTTAGCCAGGCAACAAACTGGACCAACTTTCATCTTACATCATTTTGGGAGTAGCTTTAGATGTCCTAAATTGTAATTTCATTTTGCTGTCGCATTTATTCTTCTATGTTGGTAGCAGATCAACATCGGTTCGATTGGAGCCCAAAGCCACAACTATGCCAGGGCCCACTGGTCTTTTTTGCTGACTATTCTTGTTGGCCGAAGTATTTGTGAGTCATTATCTTTTTCGAGGCGAAGGTTTTCAAATCCTTCGGCTTTGGGCTCCATTAAAGTTGATACTCCAATTCCTTGCGAGCTTTCGTACAGTCCTGACTCAGTTGACACACACGGGAACTACCAACCAATCCTAACCGTTGGTACCTGTCGCATTGTTAGACCGATGCTCTAGGTCTCTGGGGTTCAGCTTTGACTTGAATGTCCAAAAGCCTCTGTGCTTATCCGACTTGGAGACAAGCACAAGTACTAAATAAATGGACCACTTGTTCGACTTTAACAACTTAGATACCGAATCTGATGAATCTCTTTTTCGACAAGGCTGCCTTTGATCTCTATAGGTTTCGGAAACTCTTGCGAATGATATACGCAGTAGCTGGCTGATCTTCGATTCCGTCTTTCTTGGGCCTTGGAGAAGATAATTATTTTTTTCTTCTTCAACTGACTGTATATCGCCACACACTTGTTCTGTGATGGGCGAGATAACTAAGTTATTTTGTTCACTTTGGAGGTTTGGTGTGGGTGGGCTCATTAACTTCGATGTTGTTATTTCAATTCATTCCTTGGATTCTCACTGTCTCGGCATTACTTTGATTATTTTATAATGCTATAATGTGATTGTGGACAAAATCAGTTTATTGGAAACCAAATCTTTGAATTTATGAATTATGGGTAGTTGGCATTTTGCCGCCCGACTATATCTCAGTGAATGTATTCTTCATGCGACTCTCACTTTGTAGTCGGGGAGATTACCGTGCGCAGCCGTAGGGTGTGCCGTATAGATAGGGACGCTAATACGTGCCAGAAAGTGATGGAGAACACGTTTTAAGAGACCGTCGGTTTTTGGGCAAAGCGTTGACGCGTGATATAAATCAAAGGTACTTCGTAAGAGAGACCAGCGATTTAAAAATAAAACCCTCTCGATTTTATCTGCTTTTTATACACCGCAGACTTCGAGGATGTAGTAGTCACAGTGGGTTGATTCGACGGAGGATTTTTTTGGGATAATAGCAGTAAATTGTTTTTTCGGGAAGATAAGTTCGATTTCCGGGAATTTCAGTCATCCTTCACTGGAGACTGTGGTGCTTTATTAGGCCTTAGACAGAACTAAAGATTTGTATTATAAGTTTTAAGTTTTGTGATTTAGGATATTATTTCTAGAATTAAAACGGGATGCAAAACAGAATTAAAAATTATTGTCTACCGACAATTTTGATTGTGGGCGTGGCCAGAATTATTATGACAATGAGAGTTTCCTCTTAAGAGGCAACATCAGCACATCATCACGAAAGTCAAATTTTATCATTGCGCCGCACATGTTGGGTGTGTCGGGATATATTTTTCAAGGGCGATAGTAGAGATGACAAAGCACCTGTCCGTAACAAAACTACGTAGCTGGGAGCGCGAATAAGGTAGATAGCTCCTAATCGTAGAATCGGTTTTGCGTTAAAACTAATGATTTCATAAAAAAAAATTCTTCTGATTCTATAATTCCCCTAAGAATTCGGGAATTTGCCTATTTTTGTCATTTGTAAAACCATAAAAAAAAATTCCCTCAAAATCATCAAAACCAAAAATCAGTTAGATTCCCGAATTCTCACAAACGAATTGAATCATTTGTTCCAACAAAATTTTCGCCAAAAAATTAAACTGAACGCTCGAAACCGTTTGCTCTTAAAAAAAATGTGAAATTATGAAACTCAATGCTAAAAAAATAAAACTTCAATTCTGTCTTAGTGTTTATACTGTACGGTCTGAGTTTGAATATCATCGATGATTCAGCTTGTAGTGTGTAGGTTGCGATTCAATAATCTTTCACCCCATAGGATATTTATTATTTAAATATTCTACAAACATACTCCCCCACCATTTACTCCCTTGATTCGTGGCTCGAAACCATACCCTCTCATACTTCATTCAAATTAACGTATAACATGTCAAACGCATAGCTAATACCACAATTTTATCTTTATGTATGAATACAAAAGAAACACTAATTTACAACATCAAAATCGTGAGATTTTCAGGAAAAAACCGTTTTCGCTTCACAATAAACAAGTGGGCAGCTTACCGCATACCAAAATATTGATGGCTCAGAACAGTAGATCGGCCTCTTCCACGAATACAGCAGCACTCAGTAGGCGGAAACACCATGTCCCCGTTTTACCCGCTGTCTCCATTTTAGACGACTCGCCCCTATGCCCTGTTTAAGTAGCCGCTGGCGTCGCCAGAGCTCTTGCCTTTGCGTTATTCCCTCTGGGGTGTCATTGCCCGGTTTCTGTTATTTGTCTCTGTCTCTATCATTTTGTTCTAGTTTGTTCTCGTATAAGTAGTTAGTTTGGGTGGGTTTCCACCCTGTCGAGTGTAGTCCCCGCATGTTGTCTTATCGGGCAATCCGGATGAATATCTAGGTCACGGTATATGTTCCTATTTGGCGTGTATCACAAGGCGTTCATTGCCATTCTTGACAGCTCCTCTATCTATATGTTTTACGGATTGACCTCAAGCGGTCGACGCATTTAACATGATAAGCAATAAGATTGTCTTGATGAGGCTCAATTTCAACTCGAGTATCATGTTGCTACTGCATCCTATGAGTGGCCGTAGCTTATGCCTCGAGGCTTTTGATTGTGCCAGTCCTTTCCTTGGTATGGCTTTCACTGCTCTGACTGGTATGTCGTCTTAGTGCGGTGCTTTTCTGGCCTTGGTTTGTCTGAGTATGGTCTTAATTTCTTCCGGTTCTTCTAAGTCTTCTGATTGTCTGGTGATTGTCTAAACTCTCCTAGTTGCTTCAGTTCATCTCTTAGCTGCCTAGCCGTTAAGTTGAACTGTCACTTTCTTTGAGCTTCAGCGTTCATTGGTCGCGTTTTTTCAAAAGTCTTCTCTGCTCGACCATCTCCTTGATTTCAGGTGGGAGCCCTCCTTGAAAGTCGAAGTTTGTACTATCATATTCAACAAATATTACCTAATTAGTTTTTAAAAACTCATTACCTACCGTTCTGAAATACTTGTGGAATATGTAAGGACATTCTTCTCAAATATTTATAATTGCTGGAAGAAACCTCCAGACCGTTCAGCCATAGAAGACTGACTTTGTTCGGAAAGTCTTGAGCAACATTAATTAATTATTCGATTAACCAAATAATGCAACTGTCTATTCTGTCGATTTTTCTCGCCAGGAATTTTACAAGTAATAAATACATGTCGAATTATTTTTTGGTATACGAAGATGGACAGCCAAATTTTATAGATAAAAAGTTGGATTGTTTGTTGAAGGAAAATGAATTATAACCTGAAAAGTTGAAAGTACGGTGGAAAACCTTCCCTGATTTTTACTGACAAGTTTGGAAGGGAAAACTTACTTTATTGATTGGTACAAGGGTGCGTATCGCCGAGATTCTTCGGATAAATAAAACATGGCTTCTGGCTATACGACTGACAGCCGAACTGGTACATTCAGAATTGAAAAATCCTTGGATGGAGGGATTTACGACGCGTTAAATATTTCGGCGCTTTTATGCTCGTCCAAGCGTAGTTCAGAGGAAAATCCGGATAAAAAATGTATCAGATGCGTGCCTGTCTAGCGCCATTTGAATATTTCATTTCTGTTCTGTTATGACTTATGTACTTATATTAAATCCTGACTTTATTTGTATTTCGAACAAATGACATAGAAAACTGTGTATGACCATGGTAAATATTTCAAATGATATAACGTCCTCAAGTATTATCTCTTAGAAACGATATTTGACTTATTTATATTTCCAGTGTTCACCAAGGGATTCTTATATTTCAAACAGTTGAAGTTTTATAAGAAACAACAAATTAAGTACTCTTATGGGTGTAAATATAATTACGGATCTGCAAGATTGCCTTGAGTCATTACAATGAATTTCAAGAAGAAATGATATTTAAATCAAACAGAGGAAACTATCCCGTTACAATCACTAAGATAAGATTACTCTGCAAATTAACCTAGTACTTCATGCATGGTAAACGTGAAAGTTGTCACATAATTCAGGTAGGTGTATGAATACTTGTTGTTATAAAAGTGATCAAGCGGCACTCGGCCAATCACAGATTCAGAATTTTCAGGATCCAGGGTAACTAAGACGTTATTATGTAATGAACTACACTGGCCAAAATACAACCCACAAGTTTACCTGTGTGGGAAGTAGTTCTGCTATTTATTTTTCAGAATATATTTGTTTGCATCCAAATGTTATCATTTTATAATTGTGAATAAGTTATTATTATTGTAAATGCATGCCTTGATAAAAGATAATAGTTCCCGAAAGAAGATATAGAGTTTTTAATCGAACATATTCAACGAAAAAATGACTACTTTCGATCCGTTGACGTTATCCACATGAAAACCGTGAAGCGTGATGTCAATCATCTCTTTTATATATCAATTTGGCTATCATTATTACGGTTCGGTCGCGCGGCGGGAATGGGACCCCGCGGGGACCGAAATACTCTTTCATGCCGCGTCTACCCATACATGAACACCAACATAATGACTGGCCCACATGTCAATAGCACGCCCTTGGTTTCCGGCACTCATTATTACCGCTGAATACATCTGCACAAGCGGTTCCTCTTTCTTGGCCATGTATATATGTCTGTCTTTGTTATCTTCAATTGGACGAAGGGTCTTGGTTCAGTTTCTGTTGTTCGTTGTTCAAAATGTTGAGGGTTAATTTCAATAGCACTGACTGAAATCACTTTTGAATATGAAATAATTATTTATGATTTGCAACAAAAATAGCTACTTGTATAACAAGTTTTGTAATTTCGTTTGAATGAATCATCATTCATATAAAATGGATTACACTCAATAGTGCAAATGGCAATATGTTGCCGGGTAGCGTATTGCCAAACTGAGTCGCAATGTGTTTTGCCTGTGATTTCGTCCTACACAGCGCAGCTTTGGAATTCCGCCTAAGAAGTGCCTAGCAGCAGAGGAATTCCCAATGAGTTAGGGACCCCATACTTTTACAATCTTAGTTTTCAATTTTAATCGCACAACTAAAATTGTTCACAATTTCGACTGCACAATGCACAATTTTAGTTGTACGATTAAAATTGACAACTAAGATCGTAATATATGGGGCCCTAGGTCTGAAATTTTAGTCTATACACTTCAATCCTAGTGGCACAATTTTAGTTGTTCAATTGAAATTGACAACTAAGATCGTAATGTATGGGGCCCCTAAGGTCTGAAATTGACAGTTTTACTGGGCAGTCCATACACTTCAATCTTAGTTGCACAATTTTAGTTGTCCAATTAAAATTGACAACTAAGATTGTACTTTAACAAATTCACGCATTATCAACTTGCAAGCTAGGTTAGTTTGCTCATGTTAGGTTTGTATGTAAATCGCGAACGAAAAATTAATTCACGCATTTTCGACTCGCAAGCAGGTTAGCTTGCCCCGAGTGATTCAGAGCATGGAATACACGGTGTGCTCTGTTTTGCACTGGGGTTTGTCAACAACAAATGCGCTATCATCACTCGCAAAGCTCGGAGTGATTTAGAGCATAGAAAACAAGGCGTACTCTGTACTGCACGGGGGTTTGGCAATACGCTGCCAGGCACACGGTAGCGGAGACACTCCCAGGATGTACCGAAAATATTCCTAATTATATTGAAGATGTAGAGAAAGTAATTTTGAATGTTTTATCGATTGAATCTGAACCAACGATTTTCATATTCACGCTAGTATACCGATTTGAACTCTCATATTTACATTTAGTTGTTCAAATAAGACCGTCATTTTGACATTCGAAATGTAAACAACCAGTCGCCATATTGAAACGAAATTACAAAATAGCTATTCACATAAGAATTTGCAAAATGAGCGTGTTTTTGTACCAGACATGGTATTGGAACACGAGGGTAGCGAGTGGACCAACATGTCATCTGCAAAAAACTCGCCATTTTGCAATGTGTCACTAAAAATGAAACGTCTGAACATAAAATGAATCAAATCCGACGAATTAATTAATGAGTGAACCGATCCAGCAATATTGGATTTTGTCATTCAACTAGCGTTTCGAATGAAACGGATGAACACAAATAGAACGTTCACTCGAGTTCGATCACTTTCGTCACGCCTTCGGTAGCGAATGGAATTACTCAGTGGTATAACGTCCATTTGTATGTCATTTTGTCTATGTCGTATGAAAACAAAAGGAACGTTCACTTGATTAATCATTCATCCGAGTGAACCTTCTGATATCACCGATTCCTATCAGTTCAACTTTGGAAACGCAGCTTGACCAAAACATTTTACCCTACCTACAACACTGTGCTGCTATTTCTAACGACAATTGAAATGTTCCCACTGCATTCTCCAAAGACTAAAATTAGAACAAGCTCTTCATTCTAGTAAACATTCAATGTCATCGATGACGTCATAATTATTTTACATTGCGAGACGCATGGACAGTCCATCTCTTATTTACGCCGACTAACGTCCAGCGTCTTGGGCATCGCTGAAAGTCGGTTTCTACAAGGAGAAAAGTCGGTGGACGTGGCGACGTGGTCGGTAAGACGAAGACAGGTCGAAAACGAGACGGAAAAGGATTTCGTCTGGACCAGATGAAACGCGAAATGCTTCCGTGCCGCTACGAATGCGCTACTTGTTCACTTGTTTGTGAGTTCGTAGTTGCCGCGATGGATGAGGCAAATCGCGGATTTTTGTACGGATTCAGAGGATGTTTGGAATTCTGCTGGACCAGCTCGTTAATGCTGACGACATTCGATATTAGTACGGGAGAACACGATACACGAATGAGGGAAACCCAAAGAGTGTATTAATTGAATTGTTAATGCCCTTACATTGAGAATGTCTTACTGTTTGTTACAAACTTCATCTCTGATTCATCAACCATTATTCCTATATAGTCGAATTTATTTTCTATATGTACCGTTAGTAGATATAGCTAACGCCATCTATCGCATTCATGTACATGCCAAAATGCTTGATATTATAGTATATTATATTAATTCAAATGAATGTAAATCAATCATTACGAAACTACTATCGGTGGTTTTCGGGTTTTTTGGGTCGTGGTCTCGAGGTAATTCTTCCTGACATTTCGTCTACATCTGCGGTAGACATTCTCAAAGGCGGTGTGGTAACGGAAGAAGCGTTCTAGTCGAGCCTTTGACAATGTCTACCGCAGATGCGGACGAAACGTCAAGAAGAAATAGTTCGAGACCATTCACGACCAGCATACCCGAAAACCACCGATAGTTCAGAGATTACCGGTTGTGAAAGTTTACCTTCTCAGATTACAAAACTAGTCCATTTATATTACTTCTAAAATAGTAGAATGGAGAAAATTAATTATAAAGTTTTGCCATTTGGAGATTATACACAACAAAGAAAGAGCTTTCTCGTTTTTCTCAGAAAACATTGGTCGCACAGAAATTTGTATGGTTACTAAAAATATTTCTCATACAATTTTCTACAAAAAAGGTATCTTTACTTATTTTATTTCATCTAATGTATTTCGAGCAATAACCTAGTGAAAAGAGGGGTAGAAAAGAACACAGGTCGTCTTCCTAAGTATAGTCCCCCAAAGTGGCCTGTACTTAGGCACTAAGGCCATTGCCGGAATATCTGCTATGTGAAATTCAATATCCTGCGCAGTATTAGCCAGAGAAGTGTGTTTCGATTTGTTGAATAATTTTCAATTTTGTATGTATAGTTCCAGGTTGGAAATTGACATTATAGCCTTACGCGATAGCTGGTGTTTTATGATTTCACTAATGAATATTTCTTTGTTTCAGTGCCGATTCTTCGCCTGGAGCTATCAAACTTTTTGGATGGAGGAACGGTTCGGACAAAAACAGCCCGTTGACGCCAGAGGAAAACCAAGCGCTGATGAAGAGATACCTTCAGTGTCCGGGTATGTGTAGGGTCGAGGTGCTGAAGAAGTTCGTGAGGAATAAATATAACGTCGATACCAGTCTTTTTCACGTGAGTTTCGCTAACACTGGAAACTTATTTTGGAATAACATGGGTTCATTTTTTCAGATCGACATGCTGTACAAGAGGGTTCCACTTCCAGATCATTATACGCTCATCGATATCGCCTACATCTATTCTTGGAAAAGGGTAAGCATCACCTTCACAAACGATAGATATCTAAATAAGTAAAAATATCATCACAAATACTAATATTGTGAAAAAAGTCATGCCGGAATAATTTATAGAAAATATACTAAAGCTTCAATTGAAGCGCAACCAAACGGCTGTAGTTCTAGCTATAGCTGCAGAAAATGCGAAAATTGAATTTTGCATGAAATTTAATTCAGCGATTCCGAAGTCTCCAGCTTTTTAAGGGTCTTTTAAATATTTTCTTAATAGTTTCCAGAAGATTGATTGCACTTAATGACTAAAATAGGTGTCAAGTTGTAAAAATGAAGGTTTGGATGTTGGAATGAAACTCCAGTGTTTTCAAGTGATGCACGTTTGTTCTTAGATACACCCAATATAATCGTTCTGAAATTTGAGCAAGGGTATTTCGAAATATCCATCTGCACAAATAGTATGAAGTTGACAGGAACAGTTAGTATACCACCGATTCTTCCACACCCTCCTAACGTTTCAACAATTTCAACCTTTTTCGGAATTCAGGTGTTCAAGAATTGGCGAGTTTATAAAGCTCCCACTGATGAAATTACCAAGTTCTTCTCTTCAAGAACTCTGATAATTCGATCTTGATTCTTAGCTTGTGGCCCGACCATGACTTTCCCCTCCTTGGATTCCTCTGTTTTGATCTCACTCTCCTCTGTTGGTAACAGTGTTTCTTTCTGCTTTCTTCAGAAGACAGCTATTTGCTTAGTGCTGAGATCGAAAAAATTCTTTGTTAAATTAAACTTTCTTCAACTTAGCCTCGTGTTTCTGGATGTATTTTTCGTTTCCTCGAACTCTAATGATATCAGTGCTGCGCTTATAGTTTGAGTATTGCTACATGTCACATGTCAATATTCCTTAAGCTGTCGATGAAGGTATGCACTCCAAGTTCTATAAACTCCTTTGGTGCTCTTTGCTACAAATTAATGAGTCGTTCCGTTGTAATTTTGGTATCGTCTGTTTAGTTGGCACTGGTACACTTTTTTTACAAAATTGCTGCTGATATCTACTCCAAAGCTCCAACTATCCAGGATTATTCAGTTTGTATATTCTCGAGGATGTCCTGCAGTATATTCAATGCTTGGCGAAGACACTGGACTACCATTTTTTTCCTGTGAGCAGCCGTTTGCCGCTTCAAATTAAAGTCGCTGCATAACCCACGATGATTGCCAAACAAATATTGAAGGCTTTCACTTCACTCATCCATCTAGTTCATTTTCTACGTCTTTGACTCTTTTCCTGACAGTTTCTCATCTTCTTCTTGACTGTCTCTCAATTGGCGGTTGAACCAGTGCTCTTTGGCTGTCGGACAGCCACAATCGATCAACCAGAAAATTTTCTTCGATACTCTAACAATAATTTTTTCCCATATATTACGTACTTTTTGGCTGGCACTGTATATATTTCTTTTTTTTTCAGAATGAACCGATGAAATTCTTCTTCAGGATAACCGACATCAACAAGGTATCAGAAAGGTTCGACTACTTCAACTCGCAGAACCCCATGGACTTTGTCGTCAAGACTCCTGTCAGAGCATTAAGAAATAATGGAGACAGAACCGGATCCAGCAAGAAGAGAGAACTTAAGAAGAATTCCAAAATGAATAAACAAGCTAGTCCCAAAAAAGATGTTTGTGATGGAAATAAAAGTGAACAGAATGATTCTAATGAGTCTATCGAGACAAATCGTGTTACCGTTGAAAAAAGTGAATGTGATAAAATTGGCGACAATGACAAAAACAGTGAAAAAATGGTTAGTGAGAATAAAGTTAGTATGGATAAAGTGACTGTTACTACCGGTACGGAATGCAGTAGTAGTGGTATAAAAATTGGTGACGCGAAGAAAACTGCGACGTGTACAGAAACCGATAAAGTGAATATAGAAACAGAAAAAGACTTGTCGAAAAGTGACGAATTGAACAAGTCTGTTGTAAATGAAATTCGTCCTGTTGCGAAAGGGCAGGAAGAAGAGAAAAGTGAAGTTCCGTTACAAGTCGAAATACCCGGTCACTTCAATGCCCAAATGAACGGAAAAGGCGAAATTAAAAAGGCAGTGTATACGAATATCACCCTGAATAGAACTAATAATGTTGAAATAATAACTAAAATTCAGAAAGTGTCTAACAAAGCTGGCCAAGCTATCGGGTTGAACATAATAAAGCAAACTGTGAAAAATAACACTCCCGCTATAAAACCGGTGAAAAAAGCATCGAGTTGTAAAAGAGCCCCGCAAGCTAAAACTAATAAAAGTGCCAGTAAGTCTAACGTAACCAAAAAACTTGAAATACCATCGAAAACAAATTCTTTAGCTTCAAGTGCCAACAAGAGTGTTAGTATCAATTCAAACAATGATGCTTCATCAAGCTCAGTTAGTAATTTGAATAATAACGAAATAAAACAAAAATCAGAAGGTTCCTCAGAGTCCCCGAGTTCTGATGATGTTGAAAAACGGAGATTCCTAGAGTCTATAGAACTAACTGCAAAAACTGTTCAAAGTACTCCTGAACAGAAAATTGAACCGGTTCCTTTCACGAATGGTCAAAAGCGAAAGATGGCTAGCCCTGTCAAAAGTGAGAGTACTATCAAGAAACCTAAGTTGGACAAAAAACCCACTACGAGGATAATCCTCTCCAAGCCCAAACAAATCCAGCAGAACACTACCAAACCATCGAGCAGTTCGTTACAAAGCAGGGGGTTGAAATCTCTCATCGAGAGTTGCAAAATACCATCCTCTTTGTCGATAACAATTAAAGATAGTACGGAAAACAACCGGGTGCCTAGTTTGATTCCTCCTGTCAAAAACTTTATAGAAATCCTAAAACTACCTGACGAAAATGGGCAACCAGAAAGGCCGGGAAAAGAATGCCCTAGCACCAAACTAGAATTCAATATGAAAATGTGCGATAATGACAGCGAACAAAAGGTTGACGAGGACTTGGCGCAGATTGCAAAAAGTTTGACGGAACGAATTCCCATGTCGACCACGATTTCGGAAATTGTCGGACCGAAAACTCAGTTTCCAATTCCAGTGAAGACTAACGTACCTTTGAAATTCATACAGCCTTCTCCAGTACCTGAACTATCTAACAAAATTTTGAATATAACGAAAGACAATAAACTCAACCCCAGATCACCGCAAACGTTCCAAAAAATATTCGAACAGTCAATTAAGACGCCGGAGGAAGAAAGCAAATCCATCGATAACGGCGGGCAGAAATCTGCGTTAGATCTGAGTAATGACTCCACCGGGTCACCAACTAACAGTAAAAGAAATATATCGGACATAGCTTCGCATCTTTTCAAAAAGACCAAGTTGGAACAGGAAAATAACATTTCTGACGGTAAAAGTGACGATTCTAGTACTCCAAAATCAGCACCAAAAGTTCCAATACCTAGATTACCTAATCAAAGGAATCTGAAACCGCCACAGAAGAATTTGAAGTTCGAATTATCTGACCCGATGAAATTCCAGCAAACTCTAACAAACCTTCACTCAAACGCTCTTGGACTGAACTACACCATTTCCGTGGGTCAGAATGTACCATTGAAAGTTAACGGTTTGGTTCCACCTATCAAACCAGATATAGATATGAAGACTGCCAATATACCATCCGGCTCTCCAGGACATTTGGAAATTAGGCAGAACACATTTGCATCTCCAAGAGATATAAGCACTTCTTCGCCCAGGCCTAGCCCCATTCCCCGGAATCTTTCCCCCGCTATGGGTTATAACTCGCCTAGAAATTCACCCAAGCATTCGCCTAAATCCTCGCCCATGATAAAGCACATGTACGCACCCGTTCCTAATCTGATGATGGACCAGCTCAGAGTGAATACTTACACTCAGAGAGTTCCTTCGCCCAAAGTGAACACTTTCAATAAGTCCCCAAAATCTTCGCCGCAATTGCCAAGTTCATTAGCAAACCTCCCCAGTCCCAGTAAGCATCCCATTGCTTCACCAGCGTCGTCACCGAAATTACCTGCCTCTTCGACAAAGTCACTGGCCTCTTCGCCAAAACTACCAGCCTCTTCGCCAAAACCACCTGACTGTTCACCAAAACTACCTGCCTCTTCGCCAAAAGCACCTGCCTCTTCTCCGAGCCCACTTGCCTTCTCTCCAAAACCACCAAGCTCGTCTCCAAAAGAATGCTCTTCACCAAAAATGTCTCCCAATGTTCAAGCTTCTACATCTGGGTCTGGGCTTTGTGTTTCTTCAATAGAGAGTCCCAAACAGAGTTCCGGCGATGATCAGAATTCGCCGCTTAGCCCCAATCAGATATTAGAGAAGTACAACATTCAGAATTTGGCGCAGTTGTCGGCTAGTTTGAACTTCAACACCAGCAACAATTTCGGTATGAATCCAAATAATCAGCTGGCTGCCATTCAGCACGCCATGTTATTGAAACGCTTCGAGATGCAAAATCGACAAAATTGGTTGAATATGAATCAGGGTCCTCTGTTGCAGTACGAAAAGTATTTGCAGAGTTTAAAAAACAACCATTTGTTAAGCAACATGAAGGAAAACTGACTAGTTAGTGATCGATTAGTAAGCGTTCCTCCGTTTGTTTAGGTTATTTGTACATTTTTTTCTTGGCTGTTCATTTAGTTTGAATAATCCATATCATGAAACGGAAATAATTCAACAGGTGTATGTTGTAGAGTTATAATATACCAAAAATTTTTTATAGTAGATCTTGTTTTTGGCAGCTTGGGTAATTCAGTTGATATCCCTCCATCCTCATTTTCCGATTTTTTAAACTCTGTTGAAGAACGAATATTCAACTCGGAATACGAATAATTCAAGTAATACGGGATGTATTTTTCAGAAGGGTAACGAGAGTTTGCATTTCAAAAATGTTGAAAATAAATTAGGTCCACCCAATTTTTTCGAGATTTAGTAAGACATAATTTTCACTCCAGCCAAGTTCGTCTTTAAAATATGTCTATGAGTATTCAACCTCAAAACTTGTGAGGATATAACCGTTTTTAAGTTCAGATTTGTTGGTTATTAGGCTCTTTGTTTATTTTCATGAATGCTACGTTCTACGAATCTCATTTTTAACAGTACTTCGAAAAATACAACCTGTATATTTCACCCACGGGTCGTCCCGTAAAGACCACGTCAAACTTAACCAGAATGTAGATCAAAGGGTACCCCACGTGCTATGTAAAAATCATCACTATAAAAAAAAGGCTTACATTTTTTCAGATTTTCCTTTTATAGAAAAACGTTGAATGTTTGCTCCTCTCAATAGTTTTTCTGTGCTGTTGGTACAAATTTACGCTTATCTGATTCATTTTTTCAATGAAATATTGTTGAATGATTATTCAAACATCTATATTGAAAAACTCCTTTTAACAATTTTGAGGGAGGCTGTGGGAAATGGTTTTTTTTTAGAAGTTTTGAGAGTTGACAAAATATACTGGGCTACTGCTGCACATTACATCAATAAATGGATGAATAAATGGATTTTAGGATTATTTCAACGTGTTATGACACAAGGGATTTATTATCTTAAGAAATATATTGCTAGTTTTATCTGACAAAGTATCATTGATTTTTATTTAGTAACTTATGGTAGGTTATAAATATTTTTTATAAAAATTATTTATAGTCATAATAGTACATGAAAATGGCGACCCTCTCGGTTCTAGAGCCGCTGCGTCGACTGAGAAAAGACCGAGGAAAAGACCCAACTCCGCCCGCAAACTTATCTCTGATAATTATTCCGAGTTTTGGATGCCATTTCTTCAAGCAACCTCAATGAAAAAAATCCAGAGGATTTATTCCTGGTGGACCAGGTGTCACAAAGTATCGTCTCCTGTTCCGATTCACCATCAGTGGGAATACGTTTAAAAGACGATGTCTATTGAAATGAAGCTGAATAGAGGGAGCGGAGAGATAAATTTGCGGACAGTGTAAAGGAGGTTGTCATTCTGAATTTGTACCTACTATAATGATTTCAATGCCATTGAAATTATTAGTAACCTACAATGAGTTACTGAATTAAAATTATCAAATGATTCTTTGTCATAAACTTCCTCTTTTGATAAAACTCTCAAAATATAGCATTTTTAAATAGACAATTTATTGATGTAGTATCTGCAGCAGTAGCTCAGTTATGTATATTTTGTTTTCACTACAATGGGCTAAACTTCATGAAGAAAAATCCGAAACTTCTGATATAAAAATTTCTCACGGCCCCCCTCCAAAATGATCGAAGTATTGTTTTTATGTTTAAATTAGAATATAAGTAATCACTCGACAATATTTGGCTGAAAACATGAATTAACAAAGTGTCAAATTGTACCAACAGCACAGAAAAACTACTGAAAGGGGCAATAATTCAATTTTTTTAAAAGTGAATTTTTCGGAAATGGTAAAACTTTTATAACGGGTAATTTTTCTTATCAGGTACTGAGTTTGACGTGGTCTTTACGGAACACCCTGTTTATTAAGCAGACTCATTGTTGGCTTATGTACGATCAGAACTTCCACTGGAAGCGCTAGTTTCAATCTTTGATTGTGCATTGATTACTTGTGTTTCTGAATTGTTTTGATCAAACACAACGTTTCAATCGGTATACTATATTCGATCGCGTTTTCGCGGGCCGTAAAGTAGACAAAATTCTCAAACTGTCTATCTTTACACATCATTTCATGCAAGACCTAACACGAATTAAAATTATTTCAGTTCAATAGAGAAATACTCTTCTCAACATCTCTTTATAATCGACATTTTTTCAACATTTAATTAAATCGTAAGTCTGAATATTGAAAATTCAGTTGATTTAGTTACTAATGTTGAAGATGAGGTATTCTCTTGAACATAATTAATACATATTGAAAGCTTTGTTACAGCATCGATACGAGAACAAGTATTCGTTTTAGAAGTGGATGGTTGGTTTAAATACCTATCTGGTATCATCCCGGCACAATCGTTGGCAATTTTTTCCGTGATAATCAATTTATTTGAAATAGATTCTTCAATATAGCTCTCAGCTACTATATTTTCACATTCCCCATACTATTTTACTCTTGATAATTATTTTATACATAACGTATGAAACGTGTTGACCATTGTAATTAAAGTCAGTATTTGTGATTCACGCTCTAAAACCGCTAGTGCATAAAATTTTGTATGTATCACGTGCGTGAAATGCGTTTATGGCCTTCGGCTGACGCCATCGGGCCATCATCCACGCCGCAGGCCATAAACGCGTACTTACGCCCTTGATACATAAATAACTATTTCAGAACTCGTAAAGAACACTCTATTCTTGAACATGATCGGAGATACTATAGCGATTGGACCGTTGTGTTTAATCAGATCACTCCAGATATTGGAAGTCCGAATTACAGGTGATCAATTTAAATCACTATTCAAAACTTTTGAACAAATGAACTAACTGTGCATGTTTTCGATTATTTTTTGAATTTGTTCAGCAATTTCCTTTATGTTCGTTCACTTTGCACGCTTGAAGTGATTTCTGTCATTCGTTGATTATTTATTTTTGTTTTATATATTGGGGGATTTTTGTTGATGTTTCTATATTAAATTATTGTTATTTTTAAGTTTCTCATGATTGAGAACGTGTATTATACTGATGTAATTATTTAGTTTAAGAAAAATGTAAAATAATATTTTGCAATTTTCATTAAAAAAATTAAACTACAATGTAAATATTTCAATTCACCCAATTCCCATCCATTCGAAAATTTAGAACTAGATATATATATATATAGAGATATATATATATATATATATATATAATATTACGATTTCATTAACTTTCTTGTATGTCTTTTCGGTAAAAATTTTGCAATCGATTTTAAATAATTTTCCGACTTGAAACTCCAGAACATCGCTCAGAACTAGATGACAATCCATATTATTACATTATTTGTTAATGTAATGATAATAATATTGATAATTCTACAATCGATTTCAAGTCTACTTATCTGGGCAAAATCAGTGTTTCTCTGTTCATCTTTCCTAATCAAACTGAAGCTGGTTATTTGAAAGTATTTTTTTGTTAGTATGAATCCTAATAGTAGGTTGCAGAATGAATGATTTCTGAATAACACATCACATAAAAAAATTATGTGAATAATATTGGTGTCGAACGAACTTTCTGTGTACGCGAACACAATGGTTTTTTTAGCACAAATCGCATTCGATCCCCTGCTATTGATGTGTTTTGAACGATCGATTGACAACAATACGTCGACAAAAATGTCTCAGTAAGTAAACACGGTAAGTAATGAACTGAAACTGACAGATTTCAGATGTTAATTCGTGTGGAACTACATACATTGAAGATCGAGAGTTCATACTTGGGCGGAGAGACAAAATAGAGTTGCTTCATTCAGTGGGGCGCTTGCGAAGGTTGGCGGATAAAATAATTATATAATTGGTCTCGGCTTCCACAGATGTGTTTCTACAAGATAAACTAGTACCCCATTTTGCATACTGCACTGATAATATAATAATAATAGAAGTAATACTTTTAAATTTCAATACAGGTACCATCAATAAATTTTCATGGAAAATTGAGATGAATAAAACAAAGGAATTTTCTTCAGATAAAAATATTTTAAAATCACTTTTTTGCTTTTTCGTTTTATTGAAATGATTTATTCTTTTGTTAGGTAGACATTCACTAGGACACCAAATTGCATAGATAAATCTCCATTTCCAGGGCCAACTAATATTATTTTTCAAGGTCAAAAAAAAATGCGATGTTTCGAGACCTCCTGAACACAGTGAGTTGCTTTAACGGCATATTTTTCAAATTTCATTTCATAAGTTGGTATAAAAATTTGGAATTTTTGATAAGATCAGGAGAAGAAAAACTGATGAAGTAAACCTACAATTTGCCATACGTGGCTGGTATAATATCAAAATGAAGTTTAAAATCGATTGGAAAATTTCAAACACACGCAAGTCTAATAAGGAAAAAAATATTCAAATAAAAATATTAGTCGAATATTTTTACCTCATTTTTTGAAACGCAGTAGGTAAAACGCATAAAATAATTTCAGATTTATAACCCCATATAGATTCCTAACTACATTCAGATTATCCTGAAAATTGTCAAAAGAGCCCCACATTTTTGTTTCAAATCTTATGAATATTGTCATAGATATTCACAGTAATACATTTTAAGGAAATCTGTATGGGGATAAGGAATCTGGGGCAAGGAGAACTTATTTTATTATTTTTAATCTGTTTTCGAAAAATGATATAATATTAGTAACATTGTTTTCGGATTGAAGTGAAGTTTCTAAAAGAAATTATATTTCAATTGATTCAGTTCGAAAGCTTTATAAATTGATGAATTGATGGATGTAGCCGTTACTAAAAAATTTACTTTTCCCATTTTTCACGAAAGCTTTATCATTCTGTAAATGTAAAAGAAAACTTTGTAACCCTTCTATAACATCTGGAAGGTCGTCAAATACACTACAAGTTACAAGCAGTAACCTACCGATACATCATGATGAGGAGGCTTTCCTGGTTAGGAACTATGAAGGATCTATGAAACTGACTCGTCGAAGGAAACCAACTATTGTTGGATTCATATTGAGATGCAAGTTAGGAAAATAGTGTTGCCAGAGTATACATCAGAGAGAGGCACTGATTTAGCATAAATAACGTATGGTTATAGATGTTTATATTGTTATCACATCTGATAATTCATGATAAGATAATTAACCACAACCATATTGTGTACTACCTACGTACTGGTCTCTATTGTGTATGAACTCCGGCAACACTATTGTTCTATCTCGCAATACTGCAATCTCAATTTGAATTCGACTATGTTAGCGTTTCCGTAAGTAAGGTAAGAATAAGAGAATAAGGCTACAAATTGTCCACACTTTTTGAATGGCAAGGGCAAAAAAAAACTAAAGGAAATGTAGATAAAAAAACTGTATCAAAACCCTCATCAGGCCACTCTCTAGCTCACATTCAACGGACATACGTGGAGACAGATTGCTGAGAAAAGACGTTTTTACTGCACTCAAATAACTGATATTTTGATACAAATAATTCTTCTTTACCCAATTTCCTTTGGACCTGTTCAAAAAGCAATCAAGGTCGCTCTTTGATTTAAAATGGACTGGAAATGTATTTTATTTTTCATGCTTTCAAAATGTAATATTAGTACAGGGCGTGCTCAAAAAGTTATGTGCGCGTGTAATTAAAAGAAAAATGTTGTTTTTTCTGATTGACTCGTGTGCTATTTGATGAAGATATATACAGAGTGACCCATTTGAAAGCGGGCCACCTCTCTAAAACTGTTATTTATTATCCGATTTAGAAGTTTTTTTTTTCAATAGATAGAGCATTGATAGTTCTAATTGAGTGCCATAAATTCAAAATAAAAATAATAATTCCAAGGCCCACTTCGAATTTTTTTCAAGGTAAAAAATCCAAAAAACATACTAGCGATTTTTTGAAATAGAATTTGGCGACGCCACTGAATTCATGACATTTTCAAGTGATTTATGTGAAAAGTTCGTAGGAATGCGTCCATCAATAAAAAAGTTATGTGGGTATAAAATTTGAAATTTTTTTCAATAAATCATCCCACCACTTCCATTTCAGAACTTTAATCAAAATTCTGGCAACACCACTGGATTTAAAATATTTCGAAGTGTATTTGAGAATTTTCTCGAAATCTGTTCATAAATAAAAAAATATAAAATAATATTTTCCTAAAATTCCACTAATTTCAAATTTTATTATTTTATAATTTTTTTATTTATTAACAGATTTTGATGAAATTCTAACTAAATATATTTCGAAGTATTCTGAATCCAGAATTTTGATGAAAGTTCTGAAATTGAAGAGGTGGGTTGATTTATTGACACAATTTTCAAATATCATTCCTATATAACTTTTTTATTTATGGAAACATTCTTACGTAATTTCCACATAAATCACTTGAGAATATCGCGAATCCAGTGGCGCCGTCAAATTTTTTCTAAAAAATCGCTAGTGTTTTTTGGACTTTTGACCTGAAAAAATTCGAAGTAGGCCTTGAAATTTTTATTTTCATTTCAGATTTATGTCACTCAACTAGAACATTTGATGCTCTATCTATTGAAAAAAAACTTCTGATCGGATATTAAATAACAGTTTTAGAGGAGTGGCCCGCTTTCAAATGGATCACTCTGTATAGTGGAAGAGCCCGCGACACTAGACCAATAGTGATAAAATTTATCAGTTTGATACATCACTCGTTTCCCCATTAATTGGATAACACGGAATGGAGCTAATGCCTTACATTTACCGAACGACGCGTGAAACAAAATTTTTTTATTTTTTTTATGTTACCAAGTATCATAACACTTTTCGATTTCGTTTGTACACTGATGACTAATATAGAGGACAGATAGGGCGAAAAGAAAAGTCGGTGCTGCCTGTTCCCTGCACAACCCTTGCCAGTGGTAGCGCAGGGAGAGAAATACCCCTATATTTCGATTATCGAGTGGCATGGAACTTTTCAATAAATCGTACGGCATGAAACTCGTGAGTAAGGTGTTTTTTTACTTATAATAATTGCCGCATTCTGCATACGGCGTCTTGCGTCAACATTTCCTCCTCTTCAAAAAGTATCACTTTATCATCATTTTGAAATTACCAATTTATTACACCTCGAACGCTCAAATTAGTGTCACTAACTATTTTATTACCACAGAAAAGGTATGCAGGCAGCATTAAATGCCTTTCAATTTTTCATACATTTCCATTCACTTTATAAAAAAGTAAGTGATATAAATGTGAATAAATCAATTATACTGTCCATTAGGTTGAACAACAAGTACTATCTATTACATTATCCAATTAAATATTTACCTCGTTTTCTCAGAAGGAACAGGAATGGGAATTAGGGCCGATATCTCAAGTCAGTTTATGTCTCTGTCTACGTCTTGTGTTGTCATCGTGCAAAAAGAGAAAGAATATTCGAAAGGTTCTTTAGACCCAACCTGAATGGTTGTAGTATTGCTTGCACGGTCAGTGGCATTCAAAATGTTTGAATTTTCGAAGCTGGGCAACAGTCGTGAAATTGAATCTTTGTGTTTCTTCATTTATTTCAAATTTTGCTAAGACAATTCAATTCTCTACCAACCATGTACATTTTTTCAAATTACGTTAATACATTTTTTCAAATTACGTTAATACGTTTTTTCACAATATATATGTGAAATGTCAAGTATAATTGCTGAATACGAGAGCCATTTGCCTTACCGGTACGAAGATATGGGCACCACCTATTTTCCTTCCACAGCAGGATCAATACAAGCTTCTTTTTGAAGAACTAGAAAACCATAAAAATTAAAATCTAATTCCCAAAATTGTAACCCTAAATATTAAATCTGATTTGAAACGTATAACCAGTACATTTATTAACTAGAGATAATTGAGAAATCTCGCGAAAATATAATTGGAAAAATCCGTATTTTTTATTTTAAATTAACAATGCTGAACATTCAAGGGAACTTTGTCAAATACCCCAAGCTTTTTACATTTGAGTAATGACATTGTCAATTATTTTTTACTTTTTAGTCCATGTTGGAAATAAAGCGTGCTCTTTAGTTTTTTCAAACAATTTTTTTTATGATTAGAAAATCGAAATATCCGACCCCGAAAACCAATACACAATAAACCAATTTTTCAAAAATCTCGACCGCCATCTTTGAGCCGCCATCTTCAATTTATGAATTTTGATAAAAAATTCGAAATCTAAGACCTAAACCCCTACATACCTATTTTGATTCGAATCTGACCATAATCACAAATCGCGTTCGCAATTTTGAATTTAGGAATTTTGATGAAAAATTTACAATAGGTATCTGACCCCGAAAACCCTTACCTACATACGAATTTTGAATCGAATCGGACCATTATCACAAATGTCGTCCGCCATCTTGGAGCCGCCACTTTGTTATTTTTCTTTAACAAATATGGCATATTGCATTGTCACCGGAATTATGAACACAAGCCAAATTTCAAATCATTCGGACTTCTGGAACTGGGTGAAACACGTTCAAAAATTCCGTTACACACATACATATTCTCACATACATACATAGTGAAATTAATGAAAGTGTGTTAAAAGTTACAAATAAAAAGTCTTTTTGAAAACAAGCTTTCATTCATAAGCTACGTATTGAACTAATAACTGAAAATAATATCTATTTTTTGTATGAAAATAAGAATTCAACATTTACTTTTAATCAATGAGATAACATTAGTATAAAAGAGCCATTTGCATCCCTAATAATAAATATTCCAAAATACACCTTGTGACCGAACTTTTGGTCCATTTATTCCCGTTTGTGCATTGCACGTAAAAGCATTTCAGAATCGATAGCCCAGTCCAACACTCTCCTCAGTTGTTGACGACCACTGGAATTCGGAATGAAAGCACCCCCCAGAAAGTAGGTAGAACGGCTTTTCGCTCACTCCGATCCGAAATCCAACTTGGCTGACTTATCGGAACTTTTTAAAGTAGGTATTTAGTTATTGGAGGGAATAAAGAAACTTATAATTTGCATTTTAATAAAACGATAAATAATTTTTGAAAGTCCGGTTATTAGGAAAGTTCAGAAGCATTCGGTTCTGGAAGTCTGCACGCTTCATCATTCTGAAAAGCTCGGTCATGAATCAACTTTCAGAGTTATAATTCTGGCTGAAATGGAAAGATTAGAAGCAATTGAAACTTTGAGAACTAACTATGTCGTTTGTTTAATGGATTTTTTGACCCAGGTGTTCATTTAATTTTTACTTGATAATTTCAGTTAGGTAAAAATGCAATAATTGATGATATTTAATATAACCCATATAATAATCGCACACATCTAAGTTATGTTTATAACACTATATTTCTTGAGCCTTTTATAGAAAATGAATTTTTGTCTCTCTTTACGAACAAACTAAAGAATAAAAGTTCTTTTGGACCCGATGAAAATTCAATGTTCTTGATCAGAAAAAGTCTACAATATATTATTCATCCCTTGATTCACTTAGTCAATCTGTCTTTCAGTTCAGGGGTATTACCCAACAAACTGAAAATCAGAAAAGTTGTACCAGTCCACAAAAAAACGGATCCCAATCTTTTAGAGAACTATAGGCCCATTACTGTTCCTTCTAGTTTCTCAAAAATATTTGAATATGCATACCTACATCCTTTATTTCATTTTATTGAGATACATAATGTTATCTCCTCCATTCAACATGGTTTTAGATCTTATATGTCCACTTTCACTGCTGTCACAGCTTTTTACTCAAAAATCTTGGAGTACATCGAGGCTGGTGAGTGCCCTGTTGGAATCTTTCGTGATCTCAGCAGGACGTTCGACTGCGTCGATAATACGACCTTATTGAATAAATTATATTCACATGGAATAAGAGGAAATGCCCTCGACTGGAGTCTTTCACTAGAAACAGGAGTCAATGTGTTTCGGTGAATCACAGATCTGAAAACAGTTACAGATTCAATTCAAATACTCAATCTTTGAATATTGGGGTAATTCAAGAATCAGTGCTACTATTTATATTATATAGCAATGATGTTGCGGCTGCGGTTTCTGATAATACGTGCGTTATGTATGCGGATGACACATCACTTCTAATTTCGGACAAAGGCGATAACATTTTAGAAGAAAAATGTAACATAGTGTCAAATCATTTGGTTTTGTGGTGTGGCGCTAACTCACGTCATTTCAACTCTCATAAAACGATATCAATACGGTTTCAACATACTTTCTCTAACCGGTGAATGTAAATTTTTGGGTCTTACGCCTGAACTGGAAGAGTCATTGTAATGAACTGATATCAAAGCTAAGTTCTGTTTCGTATCAATACGAAATCTCAAGCCGATATTAACGACTGAACAGTTAGTAAACTATTACTATGCACATAAAGAATCAAGAATCAGTAATGGCATTCTTTGGGGAAGCTCCTCACTGGCTCCAAATGTATTTATTGTGCGAATTTTAGCAGGCGTTAATCAGAGGGAGAACATTCTGCAGAGACTTATACAAACATTTGAAAATTACATTACATCTGTACATATCGCTGTAAGGCTAATTTTTTTTTTTTTTTCTTTGAGGAATATAAAGTGACCGCCAAAAAGCATGTATCATATGGAAAAAAGTTTACTAGAGTACTGGAAAAAAAATCTATCCTATAACCTAAAAATCGATTTTGATACATGTCACGTGATCGTTGGTCCATACCACCATTGGCAAATTGAAAAAAAATTCTATGAAAAGGCAAAAAGTAGTTAGATGGAAATATTGTATCGTTCGAAGAGATAATACGAGAAAATAGAAAACAGCCATTTCTTGAATGTTTCCTGTGTATAAAAATATCATTTATTTTTCTTATGAGTATAGCTTGACTATACTGAAACATTTGTATTCCGATGATAATAACAAAACTTTAAAATTTTTTTCACACCTGAGAGCGCTGAATTAAAAAAATATGTTTTCAGAACACTGGCTGTTACATTGGTTCGAATTTAACGGTTATATCAGAATTCCTCGCAATTGTTGCGATGATAGGGTAATCCAAAACTATCGCGTGTTTTGATTAAAATCCATTGATAATCGTTCACGAGCATCTCACAGTTCGTCAAATTAAGGCTTAGAGTTTTCAAGATTGTATGCGAAGTGAAACGCTCTGGCACGATTATTATCGAATCTTGATTATAATCTGGAGAGCACCATGTTTCTGGAGTGTCATGTTATCACAATAATCGTGGAATTCTGATATAAATGATGTATAAAAAGTTAGCCAAGCCACTTGCTAGAAAACTGATGAGACCTATTCCAGTAATTGTCGAGAATTTGTCGTAAACGAAAAAAAATGTCTAGCCCTTAGTTTTTTTTTATATGGGGTGGTTGTGCTAACTTTATATTAAGTAAGCACTGCCACCAATATAACTAGACGAATAGAAGGTATGGATGGCGCAGAATTCTTCATTTCAGGCGCAAATAAGGTATAAGATCGAACCCAGATGCAAAAGTCGGTATTTGTTCGCTCATGTCAGATGCATATCTGAGGTGTTTATGCCAAAAACCAATCCTGGCTCATACCTGCCTTATATGTGACCAAGCATACATCCGCGCGTTTGATACTTGTAACAATTCCAACTGGCAATATTCAGAAAACCATTTCAACAATATTAAGAGCCAACTTAATATGGAAACGAAGAGTAGTGTTTCAGTACGCAGAGATGTATATAATAATTTTTGGTTATTTTTTTTAATATTCAACCTGTATTTGCACGTTTTGATTGCAAAACTAAGTATTTGCAAAAGATAGTTGCAAAACTCGGTTTTTGAATTACTAAATATTAATTATATTTTGAACCACTAATTTTAATAAAAAATCTATTTCAGGTTAGGCGACGATTACATCTACTTTGATGCTATTCAACATTCCTGAAATTTTGGTAAAAATGAGGATTTGAGCGTTTTATGCATTTTGCTCAAATTCGCTTATAGAGCAAATGCATATTTTTGCATCTGATGTACTTATATACAGTGGTCTCACTTCAACTGGGTTGGCCTGAGTGATATACACTGCCCGCCACTCGCGATGGAACAACCAATTTTTACGGCAAAACATACTAGGGTGCAAAAAGGCTCGAAATTTTTCCAGATTCTTGATCAGGACCACCAACTTACTACAGATAGACTTTTTTCCTAAAAAAATTACAGTTCTGAAAAATCCGAATTTGTCTCGCTTTTCATGGAAACACCCCCATATCTTCCGTAATAATTTAGGTAGAATGATGAAACTCTTATCAGGACAGATGAAAATAGTCAAAATGCACCTACCACCTCAACTGGGTTGGCCTGTGTGATATACACTCCACTCCACTCCACCTTCGGTGTCGTGATTGTATCATGTTATTTGTTCTCGTCAATTACCAAAGCAACGCAGTTTTCGTGCAAAATGAAAGTTTGTCCGTTAAAATAAAATCCTCTTGTGGTATTACCCTCAAAAATATGTATTGTTGGTAAAATTATATTGTCCTCTAATATAATTTAACGCAAAACTGGCTAGGTTCATCGCCCCTGGTGAACAGTGTATATGTCACTCAGATCAACTTCATGCAAGATTTAGACTCAGCGCTGGTATATCTAACGCTCCTGCAATTGACAGAGTTCTAGTTCAATAATTACTGGAATTACGAGGGTGTTTCCATGAGAAGTGAGACAAACTCGGATTTTTCAAGACTGAAATTTTTTCAGGAAAAAAGTGTATCTGTAGCAAGTTCGTGGTCCTGATCACGAATCTGAAAGAAATTAGAGCCTATTTTGCTCCCTAGGATGTTTTACCCTAAAAATGGGTAAAACTGTACATATTTCAGTGAGAGCATTTATGCAGTTTTAGTCTAATTCATTCATAAGTACTGAAGTACAGTTAAATTTGAATTTATGATTAAGACTCAGTGACTATGATCAGGACTATCATAATGATAGTGATGCAAAAATTGGCTCTTACTGTCACTTTGTGAATGTTCGAAGTGTATGTGTGATTGTCAGTTCTATCTGAAATTCAAAACTGAATACGAAAATAACCATCCGGTGTGACCTAAAAATATTTAGATCAGGTTTGATTAAGTGGCAGAAATCATTGATCGTTCGCAAAATAACAAACCTTGTTACTCGGTTTATACTAGAAATGTTGCTAATACCGAAGAAAACCACCTTATCCAAGTTCAACAGCGAATTGTCAATAAGTCGATCGTAACAGGAAGTCTGCAGTACCTACTTGTTACTCATTGAATAGATAGGTATGTAGGTACTTTCAAAGAATTCAATTCAATTATACACTTATTTATCTCGTTCATAATATCACTCCATAACAGTGAACCAACCGTCTCTCGATAATGCAAACAACTTGTCAATCTTTTATCTAATTTCATATTCAACATAAATATTAAACAGTTTGAAGTAGTTACATGCCAGCCGTCCTTACTGATAAACAGCGTACTGCGTTCGAAAGCACTGAAAACTTTCCGTCTCTGTTTATCCGGTCCATACCCTTCCACTGAAAAGAGACGCATACAAAAATAACACTGCCACTAGATCAACCAGCAGCTTGTCTATGATTCAAAATTAATTATATAAACTACACGAACAATCGCGAGCCGACACGATCCGGAGCGAAACCCGCTGGGACATATACATGCCACGTTGCCAAGAGTGCAGGCGTTATTTATCTCTTTTCAGCTCGAAGGTGAGGTCAATGAGGTTTCCTTGTCCTACATCTGAAGACCCATGAAAGCTGTAATATATAAATTGTATTGGCAAGCTAGTTAGTTCTCTGTTCTCTTTTCCAACTCTATAGGTATATTGGCACATTGTTTTCGATTGCTTTAGATATTTCAGTGGCGTGAAGTTAGGAAGATTGCACGTGTGAAAAAAAATATGGTAATTTGAAACGACTAATCTCACGTGAGATTTTTCATAATGCGTATTTGTAATGTAAATGAGTTAATCTGTGCTCGATTGCATTAGATTAATTTAAAAAATCAATTTTTTTATAATTTTTTCAATTTTAGACTAGTAAGACATACGTGATATTTGCCGAGACCACCCTCTCCTCTACGTGAGAATGAGTGAGGAGAAAAATATCTCTGTCGGTGAGACACTTTTCAAAAAATGTTGCGGAAAGTTGAAAATGTAGAAAAAAAATTTTATGTCATACTAGTTCATTGTGTTTTTATTGGTTAGTTACCAACTATACTTACTTATACTATACTTTATACCCGTGCGGGCATAAAATTCACTTTATGGCCCGCGCGGGCATAAAGAGAAATAATTTTTTGTTCAACTTATTTTTTGTATTCCATTTCGTACTGCTTCTTTAGACATTTTTCAATAATTTCGTCAGGAATTCCAAAATCTTCGTTCATTTTGACTTCTAACTTTGACACATATAAAAATTATTGTGATTTTATGACATTTACGTTTGTCAACATTTACCTAGCAACGATACTGTCTACTATGATAAAATGGCAATGTTATTAATTCAAACCGGATCTTTTAAAATACCGATTTGTATTGAGATTGGATTGCAATAACGAACTGGTATGACATAAAAGTTTGTACCGCGGGCATAAACAGATGTGTATACCCTTGGTACATAAATAACTATTATAAATAATAAATAAAATTGTATACTTTGAAGTAAATCTAACCTGTTACTATTATTATTATTTTCTGTCCGCAAGGATTGTTCCAGTCAGGCCCTGTCTCCGGAGCCCCGATACATCCTGAGGGCGCGCTGGTGTCATTTACCCAGATACTCACTTACCACGTCCGTGGGGTGAGTGATTACTCGGTCCGAGAGTCATGTACCCTGAGCGGAAGTGAACCAAGGATGACGGCCTTCTGCATTCTTTCAGCTAAGATTTCTGCCGCATCACGGCAAGCCTGTATGATTTTTAAATTGGAAAGCAACGTGACCATCATTCCACCAAGGACCCCTATGATCCGAACCACCATTTTAATGAAATGTTTTTTTCTCCTTTTTTCGGACGATGTTCGTTTCGCCACAAGCCGAAAACTCTATTACGAATATCGTCCTACTTTGATGGTCGAGAAGGACACATCAGGCTTATTTGTTTGAGAGTTGGGAATGAGTAGTTCCAATAGATTCGGCACTTTTCATTCTCCACAACGGACTCAATACCCCCGGGGCATAAGGCAACACCGGTGTTTCGTCTATACCGTACGAGTGTCGTAGATGGTAGTACAACACTCGTAGAGCCGAGTTATGCCTGTGGTTATAGGCTGAGACCGCATACGCTTGACACGCGAACAGCAAATGCATCATGGTCTTAGGAGCCCCACGACACGCTCTGCATCTAGTGTCCGAGACCTCTGTCCCATCACGCGACTATGGTAGACCAGGGTGTTGAAGACACCATCCTGGCATGCCATGCATTATGAATCCCTCGGATTCTCGGTTTCCGATTTCAGCTCACTTGACATGAGAAAAGCGAAGGTCAGATTTTTGGATGAGCCAAGGTCTTCGATGTTCTTGAAGAAAATCCCATGCATGGTCATAGACCAAGCAGAGAAGGGGATCTGAACTCCTGATAACTTTACAGGCTCCATCTAGTACCAATCTGTTATGTAGACACTCCAAACTCAAAAGTCCACAGCCTCCCTGCTGTCTTGGAAAGTACAACAATGGAACGGACTATTTCGGATGCAGGCTCCCATTAAGATGCACCATTTTAATAATGGCCCTCCGCAATCGATGACACTTTTTCTATAACGCTTGGCATGATGAATATATTAATATATATATACATGTATATAAGAAAAGAAAACATGTAATTCAATAATGAATAAGAAACACCTGTTCTGTTAATTTTTTTAAAATCCATATCCTTTATTATGTTTATTATTTATTTATCCAGTGATGAATGCTGCAACTAGGTAAGTATAGGTATGTATTAATTCGTGGCAAGGAAATAAATATTAATATCACTAAACAAAATCAATTGGTGCGGAACTCGTTGCAACATTTGATAACAATACCCATAATCATTGTGATCACTAAACATCTGTAACATGGTATGTATAGATTGACTTATAGAAATGGCAATCAGGTTCACACGACCTACTCCCATCGTGCATGTTGAGAAAAACAAAAATTTCTTAAAAATGTACCTACAAACCTCATAATTTCGTATTCCAATGGAGTTTTCTCACATATTACTAACACTGTCAAAATGCCCTAAAAGCACATATTTATGTAAGTATAATCCAGTAACGACAGACAAACTCGAGCAATAAGTGAAGAATGAATTGTAGCACTCTGAAACTCGGCACATGACATCTTGACATCATGTTTTATTAGAAAAAAAATTGTTTACCAAAAAATCATGGGGAACCTAAAAAATTTTTCATTTATAAAAAAAAATGTATTTATTTTTTTTGTTATTTCAGAAAATATAAGATTTATCAAAAAACGATTTCGAGAGGTTGAGAGATAATTCAATTCTCCACAACAATGATTTTTAGTAATACCTTATGAAATACGCTCGTTTTCTCAGAAAACGTGGTTAAACGCCAACGTCACATTTCATGCTCGCACAAACCCGCCACTGCAAGTTCAGGCAGGGCCGAAAATTAGATTTGTCATAACTTTGCTAAAAATTATAGTAGAAGGAAAAGAAGAAGTACATATCGTTCCTGAAGACTTCTACTTCCTGACTACCCAAAATGTATTTTGTTCCACGTCACCTTCTACAATATTTACGGAGGATTCGAAAGTCATGGATATTTTAGTTGCGATATGAAATAATTATACTGAAGCAGGAATCAGTACCCTCTCTTTGGACCGCATATGCAAAGATTTAAGACTAGTGAGAGAAGTCTCACTTATACATGCCAAAGAAAAAACTGGGTTTTACTCCTGCCTCAGTTTTCAACCCATAATCCCGGCAATTTCTTCAGTAAATGTTGAAAATAATCGCTTAAACACATCCTACGTAAAAAATGAAGTATGTGATTTCAAGCTTGAGGTTTGTACCTCACAATAGTGTTATTAAATGTATATATATGCAGGATATGAATAAGCGATTATTTTCAACATTTAGTGAAGATAATGCCGTTTTTATGGGTACGTTGGAAATGAGACAGGAGTAAAACAAAGTTTTTTTTGGCATGTATAAGTGGGACCTGTTACACTACTTTAAATTTGTTGCATATATTCCAAATAGGATATGGGTTGCTGCTTCAGTATAATTATTCCATATTTACTAAATTATTCATGATTTTCGGATCATCCGCAAACATGTCTGTGAAGTGCTACAAAAAACATTTTAGGTACTCAAATACTCGCATATTATATTTGTATGAGAAGATAGGAGTCTTCAGAAACGATATGAACTTTTCCCTTTCCTTCTCCGATCATTTTAAGCAAAATTATGACCAATCAAATATTCGATTCCGCCAAAACTTTCAGAGGCGGGTAAGGATGAACCTAAAATTTTCTGAGAAAACGAGAGCGCATTTCATAAGAAATTACTGGGAATAATTTTTGTGGAAAATTGAATTGTTTTTCACCTTGTTGAGTTATTTTTCCGATAAATCATATGCTTTCTAAGATTACAACAAAACTCTATATATTTTTAAACGAAAAAAAAAATATATGTTCCACCCCTGGAAACTACTAGCATACCAAGTTTGGTGGTGCTACAATCGATTCTTGTCTCAAAACCCAATCTTACTGGATTAGTAAGGAACGATAAACATTTTTTCCTGCTTGTCAACTTTTTTACGACAATTTACTCAAAACTCTCATTTCCTGAAATTGCATTGAAATGAAATATCTAATTAACTTCATTTCTTTTTGTCTTTATCACTAACACTGAATCATGTTTATCATATCGCCTACCATCAGACAGGAGTTTGTTAATCAGCCTCATTGAACTAACTCTCTAACCTAGATAATTTCTGGAACACATAGTTAGCTTAGTAATACTAATACTTACCATAACTATTATTTCAAACATAATTTGGAATAACTACTATCAAATTACGTTCATTCACTTTTCACAAATTACCTATTGTATCGTTTGATTCATTTAATGATGTAATGATCAATAACTATTTGAACTATGAATTCAATTTGTCCGAAAAGAAACATTAACCATAAATATTTTCCTATATTTCCACTCGTGTTTGATATTGGAATAAATCATAAAATTTCCACTGAAATTGAACTATTGAACGCAAGAGAACAAAGGAATTTTCTTTAAACCTCAATAATTTCTTACGTGACAATTCTACAAATACGAAATTTTCAATATATACGCTCCTTTTTATCCTCTTTCCGAATCCAAAGTTAAAATTTTCCTAAAACTCCCCTTTAAATAATAAATTAATACCCCAATTTACACAAGAATTCCAAATAATTCCAGATATCAGAGAATGAGAAGAAAGCCGCAACACCAACGGATAAAAGTGAGACGGCTGGAGAAGGTGGTGTGAGAGGCGGAGCCTAGTTCTGCTATTGGAGTCAATAATATCCAATGCGCGCTCACTTGGTTGGCCTTGACTGGCTTTCAAGACCTAAGAGGTTATAAATAGGAACATCTGGCAGGATTTTTATGGCTGTCCATGGGGGTCATTAAAATGGGGTACAATGTGATGGGTGATGGTCGTCATTAATATGCGGTATTGTGGAAGGGGGAGCTATTATGGAAACGGTACCAAAATGGTTATGGGGTGATGATGGGTCGAATTTTGTAATTTTCTGTCATGAAATTATAAAACTGGGTTAAGTGGGAGGACGAACATGTTTGGGGATGTATCATCGAATTTGAATTGATGGTAATCGATAATAGCTTTTATGAAAACTATAGCGATTTATTTGAGCTATGATTTCGTTTCGAAAATAAAAAAAGTTATTATCGGTAAGATTATCAACTGGTTGAGATATCGATAACATATACAGAAGTAAGAGAAGAGATTTAGGTACGTACCTACCTACCTCCGATTCAAATTACATAAAGCTGATAAACTGATTTGGTATTGGAACTAACGGAATGATAAGTCAAGATATCTATATCTATCTATATTATATTTTATTTACTTTCACTCGATGCATCCTCGTTTTGATAGGAATTGTTCATTCTGATTGTTTCTGTTCTGGTTGTCATTGCGTTGCCAACTGATAGTCCCACGCTCTTCACAACTGCCCACGCTGTCATTTTTAGAGCATTATGGTGTTTACAAAGGAATTATTTTGACGTGTTTTTGTTAATCGATAATTCAAAAGTCATATTGATACCCACATCGAAAGTAATTTTCTCAATTTCCTAAAATTACCAGCTTCAAATTCAAGATGACGGACAAGTTTTGTGATTATCCTACGACCGTTGAATGATATCTGGTTGACACCTGATGGCAAATCTTTCTACAAGGATAACAGAGCAATGCTTTTTAAATATTTAAATAGCTGAATTTATTTTTTTATTCAAATGGGGAACACCTACTTACCGGTTTCATGGTATGGTCAATCGTCAGCAAAGGTCTTCCGTCAAGTAGTGTCGTCAATTCTTCGTGTATACATTTGACTTCATAATGAAGTCGACACATTAATAGGAATGCTTTTCTTGGGACCTTACTGTATAGGCGTTGGATACATACTTCAGTATCTCGTTTAGGCATTTCCAACAAATCATTAAGGTCATTTTCGATTTAATTAGGAACTGGCCTTCGCTGATGATCGGCAAGTACCATGAAGCCGGTATATTTAGTCTAGTTCCTAAATTGTAGATAGTGACTCATCGTACATTTTCGGGTTTTTAAGAGAATTGAGAGAGCGGGGGGATGTGAGAAAGTGGCAAAGTAAAAGTTGATTTAAAACCTAAGTGCCTAGCTGATTTCTGTTCCATTTCTGGCCCTGCTTTATATTAATTATGAGCCGTACAACCTATGAGTCATTATCTACAATTGAGGAACTAAACTAAATAAATTCAGCTTTGCATTTGTAAAGCATTGCAAAGTTGTTCTTGTAGAAAGCTTTGCCAAGTATCGAACATATATAACCCAATCGTCGTAGGGGGCAGTAGTTGTTTTCTGTTGGATACTTGCTGAACTATTGTTTAGGGTTCATGCGGAAGATTGAAGAATGTAATCGAACCATTACCTCACTTTTCACCCGCCACCTTGGAGACACATTTTATTTTTTCTCCTACAAAATTGAAAACGTATTGGAACCGGAATTATGAACACCTGCCAAATTTCAAGTTGGAAGGACTAGAAGTGGGTCAAAATTTATTTGCAAGATTTGACTAATCAACTAACCAACATGTGAAATTGAAAAAAAAAACGTTTTTTTGTAAATATCAGGTTCATTTAGACAAACATTTGTTTTTTGCACTAATATTATCACATGTACCTAGAACACAAATCAAATCCTTGTAGAGGTGTAATCAATATTCATTTTTACGATGAAAACTAAAATACTCTTTTTTCTATATATTTGCAGTCACGATTTATAAAAAAAGTGTGCGTTTTCATTTAAAACGTTTTATAGTTGTAGTATGTATAGAAATTTGATACCCACTGTGACGCCAATGAGAAATATGAACGCCAATCTCTAATTTGTAAACAAACGATCTACTCACCTATGGAAGCTAAGACTCTGATTGTTAGAACAATTGGATTGTTTGTAAACCCATCAACACTAAAACATCATTATAAGTCTATCTATTTTTCTTGATTTCACTATATAATCCAAAACACAACAAAACACCAATATTTCCACAAATAACTCACACGACAAAGAATGCCAACAAGAACTGGTGACATTTGTAAATAAAATAGAATTCTTATGATAACCAATGTATTTTGACAGCGTTGCCGCTCGATCAGCATTGCAACGAACTGTACGGAATTCTTCGGAAGTATAACAATTTTTCAAATTAATTTTGCCAGTTTAGATCCTGGAATGTATAATACCGGTTTTCATTACATAAACAACGATCGAAATGTTCAGTTACTGAATGGAATTCGTTGGCGATAAAGTTTAAGCAAGTGTTGGAGAGCAATAGAGAATTATAATAGTCTAGACATGGCAACGGCCAACTCAACAGCACGAACTTAGAATCTGATCGTTCAGCGGTTACAAGTAGTGGAGTAAATAACTCGGTCCATTATTTATTAATACGTCCTTGACTAAATATATATAATTGATTTAAATATATCAAGAACGGTCCTGGACATAAAATAAAAGTTTGATTTCACAGTGCTTAAGCTCACTTATCGACTTATTAGATATAATTTATTAATTTCCCTTCGAACAATAAACCATTTATATTATTCAATATCAACATTAACATATTAGGAAATCATAAAGACAAGCACACACACACATTTGATGAATATTCAACACAATCGTTCCAAAACAAATCAAAGAGAGATGAAGGGTAGTTTTATGAACAGAATATGTATGTCTTTTTGTTTTGTCTTCATCAAAAAATCTTTTCTTACTTGTTTGTCACATGTAAACGAAATGAAAGTATTGATTTCAAGGCGTGCCTTGTCCTCTCTATTTAGAACGCACGTAAAAGTGGGTCGTGCCATCTATTATCAAAAATGTTAAGGCATTCCAATATTATTATAAGCCGAATGAGTCTCTGTGCGTCCCCAGCGATATCTTTGCGGATAGACAAAGAATGATGAGAACAGGCCGCATTTCAGAACTGTTTTCTGTTACAGCGGTGGCGTTCGGAACTGAAGTTCAGCTATTGGAAGACAGATGGCGCCTATCCTACCGTTTCATGATCATAAATTATAATGATAATATTGTCAGATTTTGAATTCTAAAAGTAAGGATTTTTTGAATAATATAAGACATGAGCGAGATTTTGATTTAAATTAACTTGGTTAATGCTTTTTTCAATTTGTCATTACGTCCCATTTTAATAAATGATTCTGATTTTACAGGTAGCATTATATGAACTATTATTTACGACTAATATTATAAAGTATTGTTACAGACCTGAAATTTGATAAAGACTTCTCGAATTGTTCGAGATCGTTCGATGAATTAGATGGAAAAATCGAGAAGCACTAACTTTTGTTCTGGATCAATCGTCGAACATTCTATTTGTGTTCTATTGATTTCTTAAGTTTTCTAGAACTTTATTTGTATATAAAAGCAATGCATTTGTGAGATGAAGGAAGTTAGTTAGGAAGTTACTTTGAGTTACCTTGGATACAAGTATTTTGACAGTGACTTGTATCACAGTGTTGTCAAGTGAAGTTTGAATAATAAAGGCGAGTTCATACCAGTGTACACTTATTTTTGAACCCGAAGACGCAACAATTGGTGACAGCGGCGGAATAAGTGTTACTGAAGAAAGAAAAGTAAGGCAGTTTTCCAGTATTTGATGGTGAATACTCGTGCAAATAATTACGACGAGATGGTGACATCAGCAGATATCCTTGAGTTTTTAAAGGAACAAGAAGCCAAACGAAAACAAGAACAAGAGGAACAAGAAGCCAAACGAAAACAAGAACAAGAGGAACAAGAAGCCAAACGAAAACAAGAACAAGAGGAACAAGAAGCCAAACGAAAACAAGAACAAGAAGAGCTTCTACAACAATTCGAACTGAAAAGGAAACAAGAACAAGAGGAACAAGAAGTCAAACGAAAACAAGAACGAGAGGAACAGGAGGCACGGTTAGTCCAGCAGTTACAACAACATGTTGATCTTCTGCAACGTATTAGTCACAGTCAACAGTGCTTCCAGAATGAAATCACTGAAGAAGTACAAGAGGTCAGAGGAAAAGTCCAGGAGGTCAAAGGTGAAGTCCAGGAGGTCAAAGGTGAAGTTCAAGAGGTCAAAGGTGAAGTTCAAGAAGTCAGAGGCGGAGTCCAGGGAGTCAACAGAAGGGTCCAAGACGTCGAAAATGAACTGTCCAAAATAGATGAACGGGTGGCACGAGAGGTGAACAAGAAATTCAACGAAGAAGTGGATAGGATCAAGGAGAGGCTGGAAACGTTGCACCTTCCACACAAGCGTGCACCATCTGAGGAAATCTCCCCCACCAGCGAAAGGCCATCCTCACTGACAACTCCGATAAGGCCTACACAAGTGAAAATTTTGAAGCCTCCAACATTTGATGGACAATCCTCGTGGTCCATGTATAGACGTCAGTTTGAAGCGGCAGCAAACGCAAATGGCTGGTCCGAGGAAGAAATGGCCACCTCTCTAGTCCTGTGTCTACGAGGACAAGCATTGGACATCCTTCAGAACATCCCCGAGAGTAATCAGAAGGAATATTCTAGAATCGTTGAAGCTTTGGAAATCAGATATGGACAGCAATATCTCAAACAAGTATTTCAGAGCCAAATAAAGAGTCGATACCAAAAATCCAACGAAACCCTACAGGAGTATGGAGCCGACGTAGAGCGACTCATTAATTTGGCATACCCACAAGCACCGAAGGAGTTCATAGAACAAATTGGGGTGCAGACTTTCATCGATGGTTTGAGAGATACTGACATGCAGCAAACCCTTCGACTAGGACGACTTCAAACCATAAGCGCAGCACTGATAGCATCTTTGGAGTTCGAGGCCGCGAAAAACGCATCAAGAAATACGAGGCCCAAGTTACGTGAAGTTAAATTCAACGAGGATTCTCCTACAAGCGAGGCGCTATTGAAGAAAATATTGGACTCCATAACAGCATTAAGCAACCAAGTGCATTCCCCAGAAGACAGGAAGAGGCGCTGCTATAACTGTGGGAAAAGCGGCCATCTACAGAGGAGTTGCTGGGAGAGATCGAGATCCAGAAGTCCAAGAAGAAAGAGGTCATCAGATAGCCAGGAGGATAGATCGAGATCTCCGAGCTCAGGAACAGAGCAACGTGGGCGTTATACCAGAGGAACCTTCAGGAGATCGACCACGCCAGAAAGGAGACCTCAAACGTCTGAAAGAGGACTTGCTCCCACCCAGGAAAACGAGAATTAGTCGGCACTAGGGGGCGCGTGGCGACTTTCAGTGTTCAAAGCCCCAAGATCCATATATCGTCATTGAAGAAAAATGGTCAAAGTCTACTAATACAAGGCCACTTAGAAGATCGGAAATGCACCTTCACCATTGATACAGGAGCTTCGAGATCAGTCGTTCGCCCAGACCTCATACAAGAATCTGTGAAGCCGATGAAAAGGAATATGGTTTTGGAAACGGCAACGGGACAAACCGCACCAGTCATTGGGGAAACACTTGTACACATCCAGATAGGACCTATTACCATGGAACATTCTATGTTGGTTGCGGAAATAAGGGATGAATGTGTTCTGGGTCTGGACATCATGGAGAAAAACGACTTCATCCTTAACATCAGACAGAAAATTTTGCGGATTGGCAATGAAGAAATCTTCCTGAGCAGATACAATGAGAAAATCCAACCAATCAAGATTTATGTTGACGAAGACATCCACATTCCGAAAAACTCCGAAACCATCATCATGGCCAGAATGGATAAACAACCTGGAGATTTGAGCACTGGAATAATTGAAAATGATGAATACCGCCAAGATGGAATTTTAATTGCCCGATGTCTTGTGAACACAGAACAACTAATTCCTGTCAGGGTTGCCAATACTTCGGAAAATAAAGTCCTACTGAAGAAAAACGACCAATTGGGATTCTGCAAACCTGTCACTCGAGTTATCAATTGTGAAAACCACACTCAGGTACTGCGAAGAAATACAACTAACACCGATCAGAGAACAACAGACAAAATGATGGAATCCACGGAACATTTAACTATGGAAGAAAAGCAGAAGGCCAAAGAGTTTCTTGATAGCCATCGTAACATTTTCTCGACAGAGACTTCGACGGGACGTACCAGTCTAGTTCAACATCGCATCAACACCGGCGATGCCCGACCAATCCGACAGGCTCCGAGGAGATTACCGTTTGCCAAACAGAGAGAGGTAGCAGACATGATAAACAACATGATGGAGGATGACATAATTGAAGAAACCACAAGCCCATGGTCCTCACCGGTAGTATTGGTAACTAAAAAGGATGGATCAACCCGATTCTGCGTGGACTATCGTCGATTGAATGACGTAACGATGAAGGATAGCTACCCATTACCAAGAATTGATGATACACTAAACACATTATCCGGTTCCAAATGGTTTTCAACGTTGGACCTGAAAAGCGGGTATTGGCAAGTGGAAGTTCATCCTGATGATAGAGGAAAAACAGCGTTCTCTACCGGACAAGGGCTGTACCAATTCAAAGTTCTTCCGTTCGGATTATGTAATGCTCCCGCCACCTTTGAGAGACTTATGGAACTAGTATTGAGAGGTTTGACATGGAAAATTTGTCTAGTCTACTTGGATGACGTCATAGTAATGGGAAGGACATTTGACGAACACCTGGATAATTTGGAAGAAGTATTTTTGAGGTTAGAAAATGCTAACCTGCAACTGAACCCAAAGAAGTGTTATTTATTTCAAAAAGAAGTCAATTTTTTAGGCCATGTCATCTCGGCCGAAGGAATCAAGACCGATCCTGCTAAAATCGAGGCTGTTAGGAGTTGGCCACGTCCTAGGGATAAACATGAAGTAAGAAGTTTTCTGGGACTATGTACCTACTACAGGAAGTTTGTTCAAGACTTTGGTAAAATTGCCAAGCCACTCCACCGCTTAACTGAGAACAACGTTCAGTTTGATTGGAGCCCTGATTGCCAACAGTCGTTCACTGAACTGAAGAAGAAATTGACAACAGCGCCTATTTTGGCTTACCCACGAGAACAAGGCACTTTCATTTTGGACTGTGATGCGTCTCAGCAAGGCATTGGATCAGTTTTATCCCAAGAACAGGATGGCGAAGAGAAAGTAATAGCCTACTTTAGTAAAACTCTAGGCAAAGCCGAAAAGAATTACTGCGTTACAAGAAAGGAGCTTCTATCGATAATCAAAGCCATTGAACATTTCCATACCTTCCTCTATGGCAGACGTTTTCTCGTAAGAACTGATCACAGCGCTTTGCAGTGGATAATGAACTTCAAGAAACCTGAGGGTCAGATTGCGAGATGGCTAGAGAGACTCCAACAATACGACTTCAAAGTTATTCATCGCAGTGGCAGGAAACACAGAAATGCAGACACATTATCAAGACGTCCATGCTTGGAACAGCAATGCCGATATTGCCAGAAACTCGAAAACAAAGAAGTCAATTTTTACAATGATGAACATTGCAAGGAAATTCTGCAAGTTACCACCGTAAGAGTAGAGTCTGAAGAATCTGATTTATGGACCACAGAAGATATGAGGAAGAATCAGAAGAAAGACAACAATTTAAAGTTAGTCCTAAGCTGGCTAAAAAATGGAGTTAGACCTGAGTGGCAGGAAGTATCCAAGTTTGGTGCAGTTGCCAAGGGATACTGGGCTCAATGGGATTCCCTATGTCTTCGTGATGGCCTATTGCATCGCAAATGGGAGAGCCCAGATGGAGCAACTGTGGTGTACCAACTGGTCCTGCCGAAAGCACTTACTAAAGATGTGCTCGAGCAACTTCATAGTAGTCGTGCAGGTGGACACTTTGGAATCAAGAGGACCCTTGCTAGAATTCGAGAACGATTCTATTGGGTGAATTGTCGTCGTGATGTAGAAGAATGGTGCAGAAGATGTGACCTATGCTCTTCAAAGAAGGGACCCAAAACTAGAAGTCGAGGGAAAATGGCTCAGTATCTTTCTGGTGAACCATTCGAAAGAGTAGCAGTTGACATTCTTGGGCCGTTTCCTGTTACCGAGCAAGGAAATAAATACTTGATGGTAGCCATGGACTATTTCTCCAAGTGGCCTGAAGTTGTGCCCATTCCAAACCAGGAGGCAAAGACCGTTGCAAAGGCCTTCATAGAAAATGTAATAGCCAGACATGGAGTCCCACTAGAATTACATTCTGATCAAGGACGAAACTTCGAATCTGAATTATGGCAGGAAATGATGAACATTCTAGGTGTGAAGAAGACTCGTACCACAGCCCTACATCCACAATCAGATGGTATGGTTGAACGACATAATAAAACCATCAGTCAGTACCTGTCGATGTTCATCTCCAAAAATCAAAAGGATTGGGATGAGTTGGTACCACTATTTCTCCTATCCTTTCGAAGTTCCCAGCATGAGTCCACCGGATATACTCCTTCAATGTTGATCACTGGGCGAGAAATGAAACTACCATGCGATCTGTTGTTTGGAATGCCACCCAGAAGTACAGAGGACAAAGTCCTACCAGAATATGTCCAAGAGTTGCGAGAAAGACTGGACCAAGTTCATGAATTCTGCAGACGTCGTCTTCAAATCTCCAGTGATAAGATGAAAAAGAGGTTCGACAGAAAGAGTCCAGGAACTATGTTCGAGCCAGGTGATGCCGTTTGGCTATACCAACCTCAGAGAAAGAAAGGAAAATGCCCCAAGCTACAGAGAAATTGGACAGGACCCTATGTCATCATAAAGAAGATCAACGACTTGGTATACCGCATCCAGCTCAACCCAAGGAGTAAACCCAAAGTTGTTCACATCGAGAGGTTAGCAGAATACCGAGGCCACGATCCCCCAAATTGGTTCCAGAGGGACAGCCAAAGTGGTGATGGTGTTATCCGGGACGGAATAACCTAAAGGAGGAGGCAGTGTTACAGACCTGAAATTTGATAAAGACTTCTCGAATTGTTCGAGATCGTTCGATGAATTAGATGGAAAAATCGAGAAGCACTAACTTTTGTTCTGGATCAATCGTCGAACATTCTATTTGTGTTCTATTGATTTCTTAAGTTTTCTAGAACTTTATTTGTATATAAAAGCAATGCATTTGTGAGATGAAGGAAGTTAGTTAGGAAGTTACTTTGAGTTACCTTGGATACAAGTATTTTGACAGTGACTTGTATCACAGTGTTGTCAAGTGAAGTTTGAATAATAAAGGCGAGTTCATACCAGTGTACACTTATTTTTGAACCCGAAGACGCAACAGTATTATACCTACTTGTGGTTTTTGTGTACAATTGTTAAAAAAATTTATTGTTGTTAAAGTTAAACAGCAGCAAAGTCGAAACTTGTGGGAACCAAGGATTAAGGAGGTCTTATCTTTTTACGTTCGCTTACACTCCAATCACAAAATTTCTTAAATTAAATAATAGGACCATGAAAACAAAATAAACGAACTAAAAAGTGTCACCATCAAACACGAGGGGGAAACCGCTGGGGAATTTTGGTGTACACGTCTTGGGTATTAGTTGGGTATTATTGGTCGGGATTAGAGGTATTAGTTCGAAAATTATTGGGTACTAGTAGGGAAGTAGGGGTATTAGTCCAAAATTATAATTATGGTGTATTAATCGGGAAGTATATGATTAGTTGAAAATTAATGGGCATTAGTCGGGAATTCGACTTATTTACTCTCAAGTTACATGGGTATTACAGGAGTTACTGCGTTAAAAGGACAAACAAAAAATAAGGTCATGAAACCGTGGAAATTGGGAATTATAGAAATCATTCGGAAATAAGAGATCACTGGGAAAATCAGAATTGTTGAATGAAAAATAAAAAGGTCTTCGAAATAGGACAAAAAAACGAAGCTATTCTGCTTTCGTAGACACCGACCAGTGTCTCTCTCTCTCGGGTTTTCGGGGTCAGACATTATGAAGTGTTTGTCAAAATTCATAAATACAAGATGGCGGCTCCACTATGGCGGACGAGATTTGTTGTTGTTTGTTCAAAATTGGTATGTGGGGGTTTTCGGGGTCGGAGATTTCGATTCTTTAGTCATTAAAAATTAATAGTTTAAAAAACCTAAAGAACACGCTTTACTTCCAAGATGGACAAAAAAGTAGAAAATAATTGATAATGTAGCGTGGGGTGCTTGACAAATTTCTCTTGAGATCTTGAACGCTCAGTATATTGTTGAATAGAATTAAAAAATATGATAATATAGATCTAAAGCACCCACGCTTTTTTACATTTGAGTAACTACTTACATTGTCAATTATTTTCATATAAAGATTTATTCTTGTAAATGAGACATGTAATTTCTAATACGTAAATTGAGGTAAGTGTTAGTATTCCGTGACAATACCACTACTGTGAGCCTCTCCTGTTACTCCACCCGACGCATTAATGGACCACGTGGCAATACGACACACCGCACACAGCTCACGTCGATAGCCCTTCCTCGAGCAAGTACAGGAGATATTGTAATGCTCTCTCAACATATAGCAAGCTATTCTTAACGCCCTATTAAACCACTATACCCAAGATGACAACTTTTCGATATTGTATGTAAATCCACTGTACTTCCATTGTTTTGTTTAATATAGTTACTTTATCGTAAACTTATGACATGTTATCTGTAAATAAGCATTCTTCACTCTCAAGGTTGAGTGGAAAAGTGCTACTTCTATGAATGGGCAAACAATTTGTGGAAGGAAAACTTTGACTTTGACTTCTGCTCTGCAGGTTACACGCTTTTTTAGCTTCACTTGTATTGTAACTAACAAACAAACAAATTAACTAACTAACAATGTAATCAAATCTTGGAATTCACTTTTTATCCACTTATGGTCGTCCAACTCGGCCTAACGGTCTCGTCGAACAATTTCACGTTGAGTGCAATAAACACTTACTTTTTGCACTTGTTGCATAAATAACTATTGTATATCTCTAGTTTTCATTTTCATTTTCATTCGTTATTGAATAAGCCAGTACACAGAAAAATTACTGTACTATATGCAACAATAGCCTAAAAAAACTTTTTATTTGTGCATCTTCGTTTCATAGATTACTGTACACCGACTATAATTTCAATGATGAAGTGATTGTTCACAGTCATCCTATCTCATCGAAACAATTCCGAGATCGAAGAAACAGAAGCTTCGTAACTAATAAGGTGGTGGACCGTGACGTATCGTTGTTAAAGTCTCTCGGAGAGAAGAGTTTTTTTTTTGTTTTATTTTGATGTCGGTGGTTCACCGCAGGCATTGTGAACGAGCCACACACTTCCCGCCTGTAATGAGGTACGTGCGTTCATGTGCACAAAAACAATGGTTCCGCTCCAATAGACTATACTTGTAATAATATCTCATCTCATCTCAGTCCTTCGTCTTTCGTCTGCAGGTCCATCGGCCACGATGTCAATGTGTCTCATAAAGTCGATATGGGTTGCACTCTCAATTGTCCACATTAATTGATAGAATAATTCACTTACCTGTAAGGAAGATTAATCTAAATTACTTGCGCACTCTGGCTCTGTAACGTTTACCATGTAGTACAATGTTTGGATACGAACTGCACACATTTTAAATGCTATTAATCAAAAAACCCTTTTCTTGCTGTTGGTATTTATCTCCATGAATCATTAGTTTGTTGTGGGAAAAAATAGAACGTTCATATTTTGGGCATTATACTGGTGAGGGGACGAAGTGTGGTAAACGTTACAGATCCAGAGTTCAAGTAATTTAGATTGATCTTCCTTACAGGTAAGATTAATCTATTAATTATACTTTTCACTTCGTATATCGGTAACGTTTACCGTGTATTTGTTGAAAGACAAGCTGAACGATCTACGGAATACATGTTATTTTCCAAAAATAATAATTGCATTTCCAGTAAAATTACGAAAAAAAATTAATGAATTAATTATAAAAACAAACCATGATTTAACAGACTTGCTTGTATTTGTATCTTATAATCCAGTCAAATCGTCTCCGGGGTTGCCTGTTTCAGGAAAAAAATACAGTAGTTGTTGATATTTCATGGGTTCTATATGTTCTGTGGAGTGCTGAATCCGAATTCTAATTTTGCTACTTCTCACGGATATGGCTTCACAACAAAAATCGCAAAAAACATAAAAATGATCGACCTTTTTTCAGTTTTTGGTCAAAAAGTCATAAAACTAGACAAAGGTAAAAAATTGGAAATAGGCTCCAAAAATATTTCAAACACCCAAAATGTCTTTGACACATGAAACAGTTTTTTATTGAACAGAGGCATTCTTCTGACAAAATAGTTGCTGATCAGTTACCCAGCTATCACCAAGAACTCGTGCAGCTCAACAGCGAATATGGTCGTTACCTATTCACAAACATATTCATTGTTTTTGTATTTTTTTTAATGAAAAAAATGTTGATCGAATAGTTCGTTGAAAAGGTTGTGAGAGTATTAATTGTAAACTTAATTTTGTGGATGAAGTTCGTTTCATGCCTTTTACATTTACATAGATATCCTGAATTCACATCTTTTTCATTTTCAGACTGATTAAAATCCTCAAAAAATCATGTCGAAGTTGTGAAAGTGTTTTAATACAGAAACGAATTCCAAACAAACACATGTGATATATATATATATAGAAGACCCAATCAATTTCGCTCAAGTTGCATTCAAACAAAAAAAGAGCGTGCTTTACCACATTTCTCAAGAAACAGACTTATATTCCATTACTCTGAATTTTCCGTTAATTTTCCAGTATCATGTAAGACAAAATTGGGTTTTTATCGTTGTTGCGGTTACATATTCCTTGAAAGGCATTTACGAATTAGAATCGATTAGTTACCTACAGAAAAAGTACACGCATTGTATGAAAACAATTACAGGCTATGTCTATAGCAGTTTTGTGAAGATACATACATCTAACAAAAGAATTTATTTCAAAATAGATTCAGGATTGAAATGAAGTGCATTGTGTTGTGCCTGCGGTTTAACGGATTCTAAATATTCTCAACTATTCTGGAAGTACCACCTTGAATTGATAGAAAATTTTCATTGGAACTGAATAAAAAGCTTGACATGCTCGTGTATCAAATAATAAGCTTGAAATATATCAAAGTTAAACGAATTCTTCTCGGAATTAGTTTTTCGTGCGCATAGAAAAATATTCCTCGTGTTTTAGGATTTCGACAATATTTTAAATGATTTTTTAGACCCGAAATAATATCGATTCCCTCATTTTTTCTTGTTACTGGGTGTAAAGATTTTAAGTTGGTCATAATGTTGTGGCTTGCCATTAAGGGGTATGTATGGGTGTTTCTATTTTACTTACCATATCTACACCAATAATTTCAACAAAAAATTTATTGTATACGTTCGTCTTTTTTTTCTGACAAAATTTTGTGTCTGTCTTCATCTTCAACATCTGATGACTGCTGATGACTGCTAACAACTATATTTCGAATTTAATCCTCGTAAAAGGAGATCTTTTTGGTTCGCCGATTGCAGATTGACAGTACATGGCAACTTGTATACATGTATACCTTGCCATACGTCTAACACGATATTCCTGTTTTTTTCTTGAGTTCCATAGAACCACCGGTTCCGCTTGATACAGTTCTATAAATACTAAAATTTATTTGTCCAACACCAAGCTATTTTCAATAGCAATATAGTTGACATGTTTAAACGCCTCGAACCCTAATGTGGTCAGCAACGACGAGGCAAATCCCTTCGATCTCTTTCAAATATCGACAGCGGACGGGTAGCTCCCAACACGAGCGCCAACTTCGTCAAACGTTGGCACCAACCATATCACGGTCATCCACACATAGGACAAATGCTGTTGGCCCCGATGAGTGGAGTAGGCGTAATTTGTAGAATTTTGTTTTGCACTGTTACTTTAAAGTACGTAAACTGATACTTTTTAGCACAGATGCTCACAAAATCGACTGTGCGTAAAGTAATTTTTACCACTGTTCATATATTTACGCATTCTTGAAAAAGACAGTATTCTGCCTCAAATTGCAAGTTCTCATACGATAATATGACGTGAATTCATAACATAAAACATTTGTTATTTTTTCGATGTTGGGTAACATCAAATTGTCAGACGAAAGTTATGGTCAGTACATAAACCTAGGATGTTTTCAGTTTTGATACAAGTTTAACAACGAAACTATCTGTAATTATAATGTATAAAGAATAATCAATTGTTATTGCCTTCAATAGTGGAGTTACCAAATTATGCTCGATAACCTGATATATAATTATTTTGACCCACTTTCAATGTAAGGTATGAATTGTCATCAGGTTTGGTGATGAAACGATTGATATTAGAATCTAGAACTTTTGATTTCTTTGGTTCAAATCCTTGTGATAATCCCTTTAAGAAATCTTTTTTTGGCATTCTTTGAGATGTCAATGTTTTTGTAAATATTTTTTTTCAAGTTCTGGTTCCTACGGAAAGAAACATCCTGTACAGTTCAGAAAACATCGCGAGAGCCGAGGGAAGTTAGGTAGGAATGGGTGTTCTTCTTGAATTTCTGAAGACTGTATGCCTCAAGGAACACCTTCCGAGGCAGATTCAAAGATTTTCCATTCTTTGGACGAACGAGCCCTGGTTAGGAGATGTTCGGCATGTCTCCAAAGTGACGGCATATGGATGTGAGGACTGAGCTCGATTGTACCGCTAACCGGTGGAACGATTGATGATATTTTGGAAGAGCATCGTCCATGAAAATATTTATAATAACAAGATTTCAATAATGAGTAAAGTGACTAATGGATTGATTTTTACTTTCTGATTTGTCTTCCAAAATAAGCCTGAGAAATTCCTTTTCGTTAACTAAAGGAGAGTTTTTGGACAACAAATTATTCACAGTCGGTTGGACAAATAATCTTAGTTCAGGAAGGGTGCAACTTAAGTTTTCCTCTTCATTAATTTTTTTAAAGAAAATTACTGATTTATTTTAATACTCAAAATTCAAATAATTTGATAATGAACTGAGAGCATCTGTTAAATATTTTCTTAGTGTTACCAACCTAATGTTTCTGATATTTAAATTAAACTATTTTTTTTCAATAAAAAACTATGATAGAAAAAATAGTACATGGCACTCGTGTTATGAGACCCTACTTTGACGCACTGCATTTTTTATAACACTCCTCACTTCGTTCGTCGTACTCTAAGCAACGCATGCGACAAAATAGGGGCTGATAAAACTTGTATCATAATATACTATTTTCTGGGGTTCTTCCTCTCACTAAACTTTATCATAGATGTTGAACTAGGACTTGAAGATCGTTTCATCAGCTTTGACCTGAAGAGCTTACATAACTCATACTTTCAAGGAAAGGACCGTTTCATACATGCACAGGACAGTATTTCAAGAACGGCTACAGAAATAACTCAAAAGGACCGAGACGATCAAAAAAGAACGACCACAAAACCCCGTTATCGCTACATCCGAGATATCTCCGAGAAGATCAGAAAGACCGGGAACAAATACAATATCAAGAGTTCCTTTCAATCCGGCAGTACTTTTCGAAGATTCCTGACCAAGACGAAACCAGAAAACACAACAGAATCTAGCAAAAACTGATTCCTATATCGGGAAGACCCAGTGGCCATTATGTGAAATAATAGTCGAACTTAAAAAGTGGACTTAACGAGGAGATACATCTGAATTGGGAATTGCTGACCACGCTTGGACGGAGCACTACTGAATTCATTGGGACGAGACTAGTGTTTTACATCTACAGGAACATTGGTTCAAACGTAAATTTATAGAAACCGCGTATGTCAAAGCCAATTTGGCTTCATCGCGTAACTTTTTAATTTGTCTGTATTCACCCGAAGGCGATGGACAAATCAATCAAATATTTTTATTTTATTTCTGTTTCTATACCTACAAATTCTGTTCAGAACAAAAAATGTACCCACCAGCACAAAAATGTAACTAACTCTTACGCTTCCCCCCTAGGAATCAGTTCTCTGATTTAAATCGACCTCGGCAATACCTAATTAAAACACTTTACCGAAGTCAATTATCTACTTGATGAATTACACTTCTCATCGCCCGCCGTCTTCGGCTACTGTCGATTGAAATTGTTCGTCGATTGTTTTCCGATCGGTAATTTCCGGTAGAATTTAATTCCAGAAGGTCTCGGCTGGGGTGGCATAGATTATAGATTTAATCAGTGGGACCGTTAAGGCGGATCGGAATCGAATCATTCGGTGAAGTTGATTCAAAAAATGCCCTGGAAACCCGGAAAGAATAATTCAATTAAGCAACTTTTGGTAGGAAGTTAATCAACGATGCATGTTCGATAAAAATTGAAGTGAAAGTGATTAGTTCAAGTTACTAATACATAACAATAGTGTTTCAAATTCAAATTCAAAATAACCCTTATTGATAATTTCTCAAAACTATTCCAAAAAGTTTTCATAAACAGAATTGTTCATTTCTGCATTAATAAAAATATTTTTTTGTAATCACACTAAGGTTTTTTGGAAACAGATCAGCCAAAAAAGAAGTCCTTAAGATAGTCAACCAGATCAACAATTCTTTTGGGATTTGGCCAAGGCAGTTGATTGTCACCATTTAATATACTCTTTCACTGTTTAACTTACATAGGTGTGAGGGTTGTTGCTTTGACATATTTTAGGATTATTTCAATAGAATACAAACAGTCACGGCAAATACTCAAAGATTTTGTTTTGAGCAACCTCAGAAGTCTTCGAGATACTGATTGAAAGTTTGATTTTGTGGAGGAAATGCGATTCTTGACATGATTTTTTTGGGTTTGTAACCTTCCACAATACGTACCCTACACTGAATGTGCCTATCTGAAAAAATGAGATCAAAGGCTGTACAGCCTCCAAAACGTCAAAATTTTTCAAAATAGAGAAGTATTCTTGGTTAATTTGATCTCATTTTTTCAGATAGGCAAATTCAATGTAGGGTACGTTACTGACTAAAAATAAATTTCATTCAAGACAGCAGTCTTGTGAACGCAGTAACTTATCGGGCAAATTAATTAATTTAATTAATTAATTGCCCTTCTACAGTTGTACAGATTTGTTCGGATTATTATTTTTGTTCATTTTACAAACCCAAAAAATCATGTCAAGAATCTTCGAGATACTTTTGCAAGCTACGGCGATACAGGCGATACCATGCACGGGACCGGTGATCGTAATTGGAATTTGAACCTACACCAGTATGATTGAGAAGCGAATGCTATACCATAACGACCGCTGCATATCCTGTTCCACCTATATATCAAAAACATCTTTAAGATTTATAATTTTGATGGTGAAACAATTTAATTTGTGTTAATCGGAATAGAACAAATCTAGTCAAGCCAAACTCCTCCATCTAGTTACAAGAGCCTCAAAGGCTTGAGACTTATGAGTTATCAGTTATTTACATAGAGGAATTTCCATCGCTATCAGATTCACAACTTTCTTTGAAAATATTAGTATTTCTCAAGTAGTCTCTTTTGAAGTGCTCTATATTCACCGAGGTTGATCATTCTGATCCAATTGAATGGCCACAAAATCAACTGAGAAATGTGGCCGTGATACTAGAGCGGTAGCACTCATACTTCTTATACTTTCCAAATGAGTAACTAATCAGTCTAACATCAACTCTATTGTATACATTTTCCATAAACTGCATTATTCATGAGTTCATAAAAATCTTTTTCAGATTTGTTGTTGGATCGATTACGCATTCTAGTATTCCGATCAATATAGGGCTTCTTCCTTTATGATTACCTCAACCTCAATACTAAATGTGTGTTTATTACAATGAAACTGTCTCTGTGTTTGATGAGTGAATATATTTGCACCCCCATCATGATGATCTCAGAAATTGTATTGATGCATTGTGTTTAATCATCAAAAAAGAAACGATGCATCTCAAGGAAAGGCTGAAAATAAAATGCCTGAAGCTGAAATGTAATGCCCTATGTGGAATTGTGCTGATCGATGATATAGAGAAAGAAGTTAGTAATTCAAGTGTTATCAGTGTTCAATATTCTACTTGTGTCGAGTAACCTAATAATAAATTCAAAAATTATAACCATTCATTTGTTTTAAATAATGTATGCTTTGGATCAATTATGTCGAATTTGATTTGAATGACTATTTTGATTGACGTATATGAATGATGTATTTGAACAAATCAATTAATATATAGCCTACGAATTTCCATGTGAAACTAAAATGTAGTGGAAAAATAGTACCAATAATTCAAAACTATTAGATATGTTGGATATTGAAAGGAAAATAAGAAGTGATTGAACATTTCAAATTATCTACATGATTGAAGAATACTTGCGAAGTTATTGCCTGAAGTTTTAAAGTCATACCACGAAAAGAGCAGCTCTTCCGAATGTAGAACTCCGACAACTTCCAGCTGAATTTTACAAAAAACCTTTTATAAAAAGTCAAATAGCTATCTTTTGTACAGTTCGTGTTCATTTGCAATCGCTATGACCCTATACGGTACCGTAACCAAACTGAGTCTAGGATGTGAGGAATAGCGAATTCATTCAGTAATTGTCTACGCTATTTCATAGATAATTTGTCGATAATGAGAAATCTGTGGAATGCGGAGAGCGTGCTGTGGTCGAACTATTTTAATTTATTGCGAGGTATATGATGTGTGAAGCTGTTAGGAAGTGTAATTACTACAGCAACAAGGACTCGTACTTAAAAGACGAACATTTCAGCTTGATCGTTCATTCGATAAAACCTACTCAGAATATACCGGATGACCACGAGGTGAGGTACGCCCATGTTTTCTCCGTTGCTAGCTATACACTGGACGGCAATTTTTGACATATTTGAAAAAAATAACTTTCAGTGTTCAGGATATGACAACTTTCGATTTTCAAATGAGACACCCTGTATCTTATTACATGATCGGTTAGGAATGATCATGAGGAATCCAACGATACCAAGTTTGATGGTGTTATCTTCAATCACTACGGATATATGACCATTTATTTTCTCCATAAGCTCAATGAGTGGGGAGAGATAGTTAGAATTACTCGCCAGAAAAGTTTCTCTATACTACTCATCGTATGCTCATGGATGAAATAAATGGCAATATTTTCGTAGTCATTGGTAACACCATTGAACCTGGTATCGTTGGATTTCTCATGATCATCCCTAATTTATCCATCTACCATCTACCCATTTGAAAATAGAAAGTTGATTTAATTTCGGGAAAACCGGAAGTGGTTAATTATTAGTAGTGGCGTCAAAATATGGTATTCAAATACTTTGGCAACATACCAAATTTGAAATCTATATTTTCAAAACTATAGACAAATTAGGGGACGTACCTCACCTCGTGGTGAGCGGATGGTATAATAAGAATAGTTTCAAATTATTGAGCAATGCGGCAGATAATGTACTAATCATAAGTTTTTTCCTGGTAGGTTTATACGACTGGGACGATAAAATCCCTGCGATGTTCAGAAAATATTAAGTGGAATAAATCAAACCATTTAGAGATTTTTTTAAGATCGCAAGCTTTTGGGAATACGTTTTTCGAGAATTCACCTGGGTAGTAAATAAAATTAAGATAGATTATAATTAAGACGGTATCCAATGGGTATACATTAGAACAACACTATATTTAGATTCAGCCTAATCTTACCTGGGAAAGAGGGGCACTTGGTGTTGATAAAAGTGTTTTGGTATTGGGATAGAGTTCCAGTATATTCGCTATAGGTTAGTGATTTTTCTGAGAACTCTCAAGGAAACCCGTTCATCATCGACGTTGAAGGCACATATCTATATAACGTCAATTATTTGGAACCCAACTTGGTTTTTCATAAGTCTCACGAATATTTCTGGAGGTAGCTGGCTGGCAACGACCCTCATTACACTCGCTTTCTACCTTGAATGATATATCTATATCCCAGATCCTTAGAAGTTTTGTGCATAATCTAACGCACAAAGAAAACATAGTACGCAAATTGAGATAATTCACTGTTTCACGGGCCTTCCGTATATGGTACTGTTTTTTGATTTTCACTCCAACTCCAGAGCATCAAACGATGAGCAATCAATTTAAAATCCGGTTCTGATACGCAACATATCCCTTTCGAAAAGTTATCGACTCATCACATACATTGCATTAAAAATTCAAAGCGCTACTAATTTCGATATTCATGGGAAATCAGCGGTGTATAAGGCCAATTGAGGAACAATACTTTGTCTCGCATCCAACAATGCCTCAAAGGAATCGACTTGCGACCGACGTAACCAATTTTCAATGTGGATTAAAAGTACCCCCTCTGGAATTGGTCACGGTCTAGATTGCTTTGTGACAATCAAGATTTTAACAGAAAGAGTGGATTGTGTAGATTCATGAGTGTTGTTTATTCAAAAAAACTATAAAAAACACGCAGAAAATAGTTTATAACGAATGAATCATCTCTTAAGAGACATTATGGAGGGGGTAAACGAGTTTAATTTTACGCCAGTAGTTGAAAACTTGGTGTACAGTGGCATATTTTCCCATCAATTCGAATGCCCAAGGTATTTCATTGTAGTCCGATAATCACATAATATGTTAGTGCAAATTTTCAAGTATCAATGAAAAGAGGTTGGGTTGGGTTGAATGATCTATTTGAATTAGGAGCTTCAACAACGCAATGTCTATACAGATAGGGAAAAAGCAACTAAAAATTTGTACTCATGCGCTTTTTAGATCTCTCGACAAGGCCTTCTTCGATAAAGCAAGAAGAATACATTTGGAAAACTTCGAAAACGATGTGAACTTTGTCGACAATAATTGGTGAAAATCATCCAAAAAGTCGAAAACTGTGGGATTTTCAATATTTAAATTTTTGAAGTAGAGAACTTGCTCGCAGTGCTAATATGCCTCTTGTTCTATCAACTTTGTATTAGCAAATTTTGTTTATTTTTTATTTATATGATAATATCCATTCTGATCTTACTCTACCCCTTTGGAGTAATGAGGTGGACACAGGAGGATCTGTAAAAACTCGACGTAAAGACGCACAAGATGTTATAAGAGTTAGCATCCTAAATCGTCCGTTCCACTGTTATATCTTCCCCAACAACAAGGAGGCCGAGGACTTTTGAGTTTGGAGTGTCTTCACAAAAGAATGAATCTGGGTGGAGCCTCTGAAATGATCAGCAATTTGGACCCCCTTCTCTGCATTGTCCGTTAACATGAAAATGCAGGGATTAGACACCAAATGGCGTGACCCAAATTCTACTACCCAGTTGGAACTCGTTTTCCAATCAGCCCAAATAAAGGCCGCAGAGAATACAGAAGAGTTCTGCTGCAGCTGCATAAGGATATGCATCTATACATCAAGTCTTCATCAATAACGTCGAAGGTCCCAAGGTTCTGAAGTTGGAGACCGAGGGGTATGCTTCAAAGCCTCGAGAGTAGAATCTTTTTTCTGCTAGGAATCGCACGTTAAAAGGTAAGACCTCTGTAATACTTGGCTCGCACAAGTTTCAACTTTTGAGGGCTGCCGTTCATAAGGGGACGACAGCTGGTTAACGGAAAAAAACAATTTTAACAATTTCCAACAATACAATTAGTAACGATAGTCGTCGCCGACCGATGTTTTTACCCTTTTTACTCTCATATACACCTACTACTAAGGCTAATTGTGGCAAATACCTGTCAGAAAACAACTACTCCCCTGGCTAATACCACGACGGGTATTGATTAATATCCAACAGATACTTGTGCAATGTGCTTCATTGCAGAGGAAACAATTGCAAGCGCTCCCTGTAACCAAATGGCAGAATTTTGTTTTGATTCGGAGACCACCTGCAGACTAGTTTCGAGGTTCTTGTTTCGTCATCAGTACAGGGTAGGTCACTACAGACAGCTTTGAAACCATCTGTTCCCTGTCTGAATCATCCCACATTTCCGTCATTTGGTCGATCTGGTCTCGCGCTGATGAAACGGGTGTAAGCCGCTCCACCTGGTGGCGAGTAGATCAAGAAGCACTCCGATTCTCCGGGTTAAGAGATTCAGTCAGTCAGAAGTATAGTAAATTTTGTTTAGTTTTTACGTTGAATAATAGAAATAAACTCAACTTCTCATGAGTTTCTGGAATTTACTTTTTCTGAAATTTAAAATTCTATTAAATCTAGGCCATGTCAATGGCGAACTTATATTTTTAATGTATACATTTTTTTAATATTAAATACAAATTTGACTATACGCTGGAGAATGATGACCTTATCATTATTCCCATAAGCCTCATTCACTTCGCATCTACTTCGTCAAAGAATAACAAAGCAGAAAAGTCCCCGAAATAAATTCAAATTAATGCAAGCTTCTAGACTAATAAAAAGCTGTTCGCAAAGTGCTAATGACGTAATAATAATGGTTGTTCACAATTAATATCGCATAACGCTAAACGGGCCTAGCGGGCTGTTGTTTAGTAATGGCTGCTTATTTGCATTTATTAACATACGAATTTTCATAAAACTAGCCGAGCGCTAATGAAAATTCTCTGATTCGAGCCATACTGCACGCCAAGTCGATTGTGAATATTATTAATGGCAGATTCATGGAATGATATTCATTTTATAATTAATATCAGTAATGGCGTTTTGTGGGCTCGTCTGCGGCGGAGCATTTATAGTTCTACTGATCTGTGTGATAATTGAATAGACGATTATTTGATTAGATTGAATCTTATTCAGCTTGAATTATCGATTTTTTCGAACAATTGGGTATTTGTTTTTTTTTTTTATTTGGCATTCTGATTCTCTCTGAAGCTATTGAAGCAGCGAGAAAACTGTATCAGTTCAGAAGAATTCCATTTGGGTTCACAACTGGCATCTCTTGATTTCAACGAGTAATCAATTCCATAATATCTCAATGAAATTTATGAGTTAGACGACGTCACCGTGTGCGAAAAAGCTTAAAATGATCATGACAAAAACTTAAATATTTTTATGAGCATGCCACAAAATATAACACAAAACTACGAAAAGATGAATTCAATAATATTCTTGGGTATACGATAGAGACGGAATACTCAAACCACGTCCAGATCGGCTTCAACCACTTATCAATTGACCTGTTTCCAAAGACACGTACGGTCTTAAAAGAGCAATAGGTGTGCTCTCATCCTATTATAGATGAACCTCGTTTGGTCGACCAAAATGTATTGGGGATTAAATGCGAGAGAAGTGAACTTTGATTCAATGAAATGAACGATTTCTGTGAGTGATATTTTTTAATAACATTCACCCTATCTAATTCATTTAATGAAAACTAGAGAAAATAAAAAAATCAACTATCTGAATGAAAATGCGAATTTTCACTTTCAGATTTTTTCTTTTTAGTTAGAGTCTTTTAATTATCCAGCCTTGGTGGAGTATTCAGCAGGATTCTTCGAGCTGTAAAATAAGATATTAATCAGCACAAACGCTGCATGTCATATTCAGAAATTCATAACTCAGTTAGTGTTTCGTTAGTTCATATTACCATACTCCTCAGTAAAATTGAAGAAAATGAACGTTTGTAGAAATACAACCGTTATAAAATAAGACAGTTTAAGGTAATTAAGTCGCAGGTACATTATAGCATAGGTAACTGTTTAGTTCAATTTTTCCTCCATGGTCACTTGGTGACTGAAACACGTGTCAAGGTGTTAACAATAGCAGTTTGGTGTTGGATTAAAACTCATTCATACTACATCAGAGGTTCCAAACAGTGGCAGTGCAAATTCATGAAATTGTCAAAATTTTTCGGTTGCTCGACGTACAGTTTACAATGGCAGATGTTGACGAGTGATTTATTGAACTGAGTATCTATATTTCATTATGGATCAAATATGCCTAGAATGCCTCTTTATGAACATCAAGAAAACCGTTTTTTTGCTGTCGGCAACAAAATTGGACAATACGAGCATACCTAATTTTTTTTCGATATCATTAATATAAAGCGCCCTCAATCGTCCGCTCGGTGTTCCCACGCAAAATAATTCAAAGAATACATTAAACTATTTTCAATTTGTAATTATTTTCGAATCGTTGGACGACCCTAATGTATATTTATTATTAGTAAGTTAACGAAACGCGCCTCGCCTTCAGATGTTTATTTGCGCATTTTCGAGACTCGATTCCCGATTTAAAGTGCATATTTTATCGATATATCTCAGTTGTCAGTGCAGCGACATTAGAAATGCTAAAATATTCCATCTGGCGGATGATTTATTCGGCTTAGATGCCGCCACTGGCAATGCCAGGATTCGGCTTCCGTCGTTCGCTCCACGACAGGATAACGAATAAGCAGGAGTCGCAGGACATGTGTGTATCGATACATTATCGTACATGACATTAGCCTCACTACAAAGAACGAAGTAGGCCGATAACTTCCTGTTCCGATATATGCAGCTTTGTGCTGGTTGGTATGTCTGAAGTTGTTTGCTGCTGATCAGTATATTTTTGCGCATCAAGCCACTTCACACAAAGAGTTGAGGGTTCGAATATAGGAGATAAAGAAAATATAATGTAATTTAATATAATGTACCACGTTTGTAAACCTAGATCCACACCGGCGTGGGGTTACCGGCGACCCGACAGTTTACATAATTGCGATCATATTGGGTCTAATGAATAAATCTTAAGCAAATGCTTTTACTTAGATTTCTTGAAACAGACCCATCTATTTTATTAACTAACGAGAGAGACAAACCTATAGTAAAAGCTTTTGCTAGTTTTTATTCATAACACCCATTATACAAGCATAGACCTTACGAATCTGGACTTTTCAGTAGCTTCATTATTAACTGTGTTTAGTGATTTCTAGACGCACCTCGCAATGGTCAAAATCATTTCAATCATCTAGCACGGTTCCTCTATACAGTGTGATTAACGTCGTTTGCCTGTTTTGTGAGTTGGCTAAATTTAAAATTTATTCAATATACTCATTCCAAAAAATAGTTTCTCAACTAGAATAATCAAATTGGACCCGAAGATACATATATTTATGGAGAGCTCTGTATGAGAATTCCAGTGAAGATCCAGAAGAGTCAGAAAAAGAGTTGCAGAGTGAAGGTGTAAATCTCGTGCGATTTTCGACAAGTTCGATAAAGATGAAATATGAAATAGAATGAGAAGGCACCTGAACGTCAAGCAAGGTTTTTTAGACGTGACATCTACATGTGGTACGCGCCATTCCATTTAAAATCACCAGGATATGAATTTTTTTTTTCAATAAGATTGGAAGAACTTGAAAATTTCACAATTCTTTATAATATTCCCAGTGGTCCTGCAGTTTGGATTTTTTATATCTAGTGAGAGCTTTGTCTTTCAATCTTTGCAACAAATTCATATTATCCGCCATCCACAGCTGGTTTCTTGTTTTAATGGTATTATTCAAGTTATCAACTTCACCGTCTATATACTGTTGAATTGATTAATATGATCATAATCCTGAATTTCAAGATCCTGTTGAAATTGTTGAAAGCAAATACGAGAAAAATCACGGAAAGTAACATGTTCGAATTTAATGTCACTGTGATCTATTGCAAATGAACAATATATTAAGAACTGTCTAAAAAACCCAAATCAATCACACCTACACCATTTTATTAATTCAAAATTAGAGTAAAAATGATCGATTAAAGTCATAGATTGATTCGTGATATGAGTTGGATCAGAAATATGTTGTATGAGGTTGAATGACTCAGTTATTGATCTAAAATTATCTAATAAGTTAGAATGTATATTCAAATAATCGATATTGAAGTCGCCGAGAGATATAGAATATATTTAAATTCAGGATGAATATTAATCAGAGCGGTTTCGAATCTGTTCAGGAGGACGGTAACATATTCCCACCGCAATTTTTTCTTCACCCAAACTAATTTCGATCCACAGATGTTCAAGAAAAGCTTCATTTTCAGATATCAAAACTTTGTATTCCAAAAAGCTTTTAATATAAAAGGCTACTCTTCCTCCACGTTTTTCAATAAGTGGAAAATATGAGGCAATTATCTGACAGGAAACAACTACTTCCTTGGCTAATACCACGATGGACATTGAATTACATCTGACAGATATTTGTGCAACGTTCTTCCAAGAAGACCCAATTGCAAATGCTTATTGTAATTATACAGTAGATGTATCCTTCATTTGGCTGGGGAAGACCACCTGCAGCCGCGTTTCGAGGTCCTTGCCTCTCTTCAGTGAAAGGGTATGTCGGACAATATTAGAGTCGTCCGCTAATGGATAATTGAAATTCAGTCGTACGTGCTGTACATAATTTTCCTTTCTAAAGTCATCACTAGTATGGAACGTACCCAATAGCTGTATATATCTAAGTTTGATCACACTTGGCAATTAACTATCTGCCAATCCCAACTCATATCCCCCGAGCCACGATTTCAAAAATGTTTCCCTTAATAGATTCTCTCCTAATGTTGTTCTTCCTAATTTCCCGTCGACTAACTGAATAAGGATCTTCCGAGGACCGAGGACCACCCCTCTTCCAATTTCCCCGGTACACGCAAGTGAAGCGAGACCTCGATGACAACGGGGCTTACCTAATGATCCAACTGAAATTAACGTGGCAATCTCCTTTGATGAATTAGCACCGGTAATGAATGGGAGCTGTGAGAAAAATGCCGAGGAAAGAAATGGGTAGCATCCCTTTTGGTGTATTTGCTGGATGTACGTGGATACTGATGATACTGTTGAAAAATAATCGGGTGGATTGTTGGATGATTATTATCCTTGATGAATCAATATAAATTGAATATAAATTATGAAATAAGACATTTGGTCTCGAAGTAAAGTGTCTGTGAATATATATTACAAAACAGATCTATTTTCTCTGCGCTCGTTTTGATGTGATTGATTTCAGACCTACAAGGTGGTTTACCGAAAACAGTATCAATGTTTAGATATTTCTACTTGAATATTTTAAAAATGACTCAAACCATTTTTTTTTGAGAGAACGCGATTTTACGCAAAAAATATTATAGTAACGTATATATTTCGGTTATCTCAAAAACGGCTTTAACGATTTTGAATTTTGTACTTAAATAAAGTTTTGCGTTTTGAGTTCATTTATATAGGTTTCCTTTCTGAAAAAACGCGATTTAACGCAAAACAATAATAATAATAGTAATATGTTTATATATATTTCAGCTACCTCGGAAAGGCTCCAACGATTCTGATGAAATTTAATATGTAGATGGAGTTTTGCTTTTTGAGTTGATCTCTATAAGGGTATTTCCTGAGAAAACGCGATGTTACACTAATCAATCCTACCCCGAGCCGCCATCTTGAATTTGTGAATTTTGAAAGAAGAATCATAATCTCCGACCCCGAGAACCATCATGTACCAATTTTGAATCGAAACGGATCATAATCACAAAACTTGTCTTATTATTATTATTATTATTTGCGTAAAATCGCGTGTTCTTAGGAAAGACACCTATATAAATATACTCAAAAAGCGAAACCCCATATACGTACAAAATTTCATCAAAATTGTTAGAGCCGTTTCTGAGATAGCCGAAATATATAGTTATTACTATTATTTTTTATTTGCTTAAAATCGCGTTTTTCCAGAAGATATATAGATAAATTCAAAAAGCAAAACCTTATCTACATACAATGAATTCATAATCTGCGACGTAAAAACCCCCAGATTTTGAATAGGATCGGACCATAATCACAAAACTTATCCACCATTTCGGACTCGCCTTCTTAAAAAAAAAATAAAATCATAATGCATTCTCACAGGAATCATTTATACCTGCCACATTTCGAGTTATTCGGACCACTAGAAGTGGGTTAAAATTCACTTGTATATAAGATTCGATCTAATGAAACAAACATACCATGCAAGTTTAATGGAAGCTTATAAAAATATAGGTTAGGATAGTTATTTTTACTCAAACGTACTTACAGCTCAGTATTTTTATTAATCAGAAATAGGCAGCTAGTACTAATAATAGGTACTTACATCAAAATGTTCTTCACACACATATGCTGTACTTTAGGTCCAATTAAGTCACTCCTCATTAGTTTTTACCACTTCTTCCTTTTATTCAGGTCATTTGGTACATGAAAAAACAATTTATTGGGGTTTTTAGTTGCCGTGCTTTTACACATAGGCGCAATACAATATTTGTAGGATACTTTTTTAATTTCAGCCATCGTATAATGAACAATACACGACTCGAACAGCGCAAGTTATTGAACACCGATACGTTTATAAGCACTCTGCGAATACCAGCCGACTCGTTCAAGTGGCGTGACGTCACACACTAGAGCGCTGCCTACTATGAAATTATTCTTCCAAGCGCAACTTCAAAGCCCCATAACTTTTTCATTTCGAGAGATATTTTTCTTTCACAGTTTTGTTTCATTATACTTACATTTTTAGAATTAATCCATAATAAATAAATGAAAACTAGTCCATTGTACATTAGATGACGAATTTTCATTTGTGTCTGTGACAGAAGGTAAGTTGAAATTTCACGAGTTGAAAAATAGGGTTGTTGATGAAAGTAATTGTCGTGGTTGTTTGTTACTGGTGGTTTTAGAAGGAAATCTTGGTAAGTCACATCACTCAAAAATATCATTCCTCTGATAGTTATTTCTGGAATATTAATTGTACATGCAGTTTCCGTTTAAACATTATAGAGAGATTTATATTATTCTCGTGTTTTTCCTTATGCAAAATTTGAGGTTATGAAATTAGGGCGTGGTGCATTAATTCAGGAAACACTGAAAATCGCCAATCTAGAGCCAAACTTAAAAATCGAAAACATGATGTGTTCACAAATATTTCAATCAACCGAAACACCCATACTTCAGCTTGAGTAAAATATTAAAATTAATATTAATATCATGTTTTTTTTTCACGAACATTTTCTCGTAATTTTTTCCAGTACACCGAAATTGTTTGTAATACACTTCTCGTATGGAAATGTACCTGTCGCGATCTCTATCATCTTGACATTAACAGAAACCTGCTCGGTAGATTGAATTCAGAATTCACTCGAAATTAATTAACTGATAATTTAATATATTTTCGAAGAACTCCCTTCTGCAGTGCGGTCGCATAAATAACTCAGCTTAATGGGATTAATTAGTTCTCTGTGCTCTGTAAAATTTTAAGATGAAAATAATAAGACACTTGACAATGAGCTTATGGAGACTTCGCCACTACGAAGAAATATTAATCTTTCCAGAGAGACGTCGTGTGCACAAGCACTTCTATGCTCGGAGATTTATGGGAAGCCAAATGTGAATATAATTTGTTTGTTGAATATATTCATGTTTGATTAATTTTTTATATTATAACTGGAAAAAAGAAAAAGGATTGTATTATTTTCAATTTTACAGTATAGAAATTGAAGCTGTATAGAGATATTCACGCAAATACTCCATTTAGTACTCTTCACTCGCGATTTGCATAATCGAGTAACTCATAAATTTATTCAGGGAATTTTTCTTGAAGTTGAGCGAGAGCAATAAAAAATCTATTGAAAGCACAAAATGATAAAAAATAAGTCGATAGTAGCTCAGTTTCTCAGTTTTTTACAAATTCATTTTACTAAAGTTAGTAGGAATATTTTTTCTCCGATTGACAGCAAATATTAATTCTGCAGACACATATCATTCAGCAAAGTATTACTTTTCCTGCCTAGGCAACAAAGTAAGGACTTTCCTGCCTAGGCAGCAAAATCATTATTCTCAATGGGAATATAACATTTGACATTTTTTGACAAAAAAAACATATATTAGAACTCAATATTTTGCGACTTCCCTTATTTCTGGAGGCCTCGCCTTATTTGGTTGTTTCCAAAATTTGGTTTGGATTTTTCAGTCAAACTAGTTTGGTTTGGTTGTTCTTTCTGTCAACCGCACCCTTATGAGTAACTCTCAGAAAGAGAGAGAGAGGGAAAGATAGAAAGATATAGAGAGAGAGATGATGAGGTCCTTATCTTTTCACGTGTGATGCCATGCACGGGACCAGCATTTCATTTCCTGAACAACTGAACAAAATCATTTAGTTATGTTCAATGTGCTAATTGGTTTTGTTCAACAAACCTGGTTTGGTTATTTCAGGTTCATTATCTCTGACCATGGTTTGGTTATGCAGGCACTTGTAGTAGTAGATTATTTCAACAAAATAATTTTATTCCATGTACATAATTATTTTGATATGCAACAACATATTTTGGTTAAGTATCTCACCAATAGTTATTTTTGTATCTCGACTATTTTTTTAACTCGGCTGCGCCTCGTTAAAAAAAATGAGTTCTCGATTACCAAAGTAGCATATCGCGCACGAGATGCAAACAAATTTTTTTCTACAAATGTCAAAAAATATTGTTCTGAAGTAAGTGATATGCTTAGCTTATTATAAAAAAATAAAATTAGGTTGTGTAAAATTTTGTCACAATTTGAAGTGTTAAAAAGTCTTAATTATTGTTAAACATTAAAAAATAAATGATTTCTCGGATTTTTGCTTGATTGAGGACCACAAATTTTAAAATAAATAGATCCTATATAGTTTACATGCAGTGTGCGAAATATATATTTCTACTTCGCGCATGGTGTCATGATAACGAAGGAAACTGAAAACAAGGGCCACTTCGCATATTGTTGTCAATGCGCGAATGGGTTTTATTCAGAACATAAATCTCCGAATTCAACTCAATAAATTTTCAAGAACAATAATTGTAAAGTTGTTACCGCAACAGTCTTTCAGAAAGGAAATATAAAAATAAAAATTCTCTCCAAAAATGGTGGGGTCCTTTGAACTAAACCTTGGTGGCGACAAGTGCTACGACTGCTACGTTCCTCATTTCGGATTAGAAATGTATATTCACTTCATAATTACACACTTTCAAATTTAAACGAAAATTCTTTGATTCTCTCTATAATAATCGATATAGTATAATACCCATAAACTATAAAAACGTAACTAAATACCGCTACGTCAAATTAAAATGTCTACTTCGATTACAAAATAAGTTATTTCAAGATATCAGTGGATAAATAAGATAAGCGAAAAAGCACAAATCGATTATTAAAACAGCGCTACTAATATACGATAATCGATTTTAAATCCCAACATTTATATCAACTCTCCTATAAGAACGATGATATATCATCGGGAAATAATTGAAAAAGACCAGAAAGTCGTACAGTGAATTTTAAATATTTGAATGCTCACAAAACGTGACAGACAGCATGTCTGTTTATCGTATCTGCCAATAAAATGAAGTTAGGTTTTTAATGGAATATAATTAACAATTTTATGCATCATTGTATCGTACTTATGAAATATTGTTCTAGAATAATTGCTGTCAAGTTATAACTTTCTTCTCTTCGTTTTACTGACATGAATGACCATACCATGTTGGTTGCTAGATGCAGTCATATCTTATACGTTAAACGAATAAACAAAAGGGTAATTCATAGGCCAGTAAAAGACAGCGTTAAAAATAAAAAAATTAAAAATAATTCCAAAAAATATTCGGAACAGTTGTACAGATTTGCAACCTTTTACGTTGACCGCATTTTTTTTCAAAATTAGATTTTTTCCATGTTTTACTGGATCGTGTACAAGGTTGCAAATTTGTGAATACATCAGAATATATTTTTTCCCACACTATGCTCACTCGTCTTCCGGAATTTTCTCTGGTGGTGGGTTGGATTCTTGGGTTTTCCAAAATCCGTCTCCGACCACGCCAGTTACGTTTATCCCTCAGCAGTGTGATGTGGTTCGTAAGGCATTCTCGTACTTCTGAAATTAATTTTGTATTGAATAACTCTTTTTCAATATTCATCTTTTTATAAAAGATTTACTCAATGCTTTAATGAACATCAACAACAAGTGACAAAACTAGAATGAATAAAATTATTTTTATTGTTGTATTTACATCACAATTCAAACAATAGAACATCAGATTGTCTATGAGATAATCTTCAGTAGAAAACGATTCAGCATAGATAAATCCCGGTAGATGTTGGAGTTGCACTTTGTCTGGCTGCAGGCTGTAGGGCAGGACTCAGGAACGTAACTTCAATATACTTGGCAACAGCGATTACCAAGGAGATATGTTTTGCCCCTTTCTTCTTGTTCAAGAATACGGCCATATCCTATTGAAATGAAGAAGTAAAAACATATCAAGAAGCTCTCCACAAGACAGCGTTGTATTCTATTGCCGTTAAGAATAGGAACCTTGAAATAATGGGATTGAACAAAAAAAAGTTT